>PUQB01000104.1:234505-551402 GCA_003024785.1 Selaginella tamariscina
TTTTCCACCTCACCAATGGTTAGTTTACCTGTGAAACATTAGTATTAATATTTAAATTCATTAATTTCCTCTGACTTGTATTTAAATAGTTACTATATAGTTTATACACACGCGCACGCGACACACACACACCAGATGCCTGTCTGTCCTTGTTTTGAAATGCTCGAACAACCTCCTTTGCACTCTTCCCTTTCATTTGGTCCTGCAAGGAGGGCACAGTGATTAATAAAATTGTATATAATAATATTACATGATTAATAATGCTACTAAAGATAATTATAATTACGTTTATGTAAGTTTATATGAAATATAATAAATGCTGATTTAAATAATGTAAAGCTTACCAAAACTCTCGTCTTTAGAAGTTTAACTGCAACAAGTTCAGCTTTCTCTTTTTGAGTAGTCACAATATTTCGACTCGCACTCTTTTCTTTTCTCTTCACTTTAGTCTTCAATAATGCACTATCAGCTTCAGTGCCCTGTAAAAACCACGCGTGTGTGTTTGTAAGCATATTTATATACATACACACACATGTGTGTTGTGTATGTCTTTCCTCAATATCATTTGTACGAAGGCTGGAATCAATCGGTGACCATGGGCTTCTAGGACGTATAAGCTGACGTGGATGAGATCCTTCAACAGGCTCGTACACTTCGGAATTCGGGTTCCGTACATAGCTACATCTTTGTGGGCTTATATCCTGAACTTGCAAACATAAATCTCTTGTAGACTTCCCTGTATGTAAAACATGCTTCAGTTTACATTAGTTTGTAGATATTTAACACACATATGCATGTGTGTGTAACTTACCAAAGTTCCGTCTGTGACTAGGTCTCCAACCAGCAGAACTACCATCAATGTCCCCAACTGATATATGATCCCTCTCCTGGACCATCAGAAATGTCCTACATTGGCAAAGGACTTGATTAAGATATTACTAGCTTTTTACCTAATAAATTATTAATTTTATATATTCTACTGATATTAAACTTACTCTCAATGAAATACGTGATGATGGCCGGCTGCCTTCAATATCACTCAAATTTAAGCTGAAAACAATGACTTAAGTTCAGTTTTTACTATATATATAGTTTTATATGTTTCAAGAGATTATTATTATTATTACTCAAACCTGTCTTTGACGAATTTCGGAGGTTCATAAGGAGGCTCTACAAAGCTTGGCAGCTTATATTCTGGTGTCAAAGGGCTCGTACCCCTTGCTTTTGGTCCAAGCTTCATGTTCTGTTGTTTAATCATATACACACACACACGCAAAAGTACATTTGCGTACATGCATGTACGTTGCATTGCATACCTTTGGATCAGAATGAGTGCCTTTAATGTCATCAACTTTGAGAGTATTAAAAGGCCTATTCACATTTTCTGCAAGAAGTGTGCGTGTGTGTAACAATATATATATATATATATATAGATGTAAAAATTGCATTACTTGGGATTAAAATTCGTGGTTTGTTCTTCTCAAGGTCATCCCAATTCTTCGTAAGAGTTGGACTCTGCAGCAAACATTAATAAATAAATAACAAATTGACAGTATAAAAATATTAAATTTAATAAAATAAACACATAGGTAATATTTATGTATCTGAGTATATAAAAAATGTATACTTACAGAATTTGATCCGCGGTTGAGGTATTTGTACAATGGTGCAGGAGTTGATAATTCAATACCTTGATGAAACACAAAAAGATTGTTTTTTCGAACACAGATACACACACAGATGTGTATACATATACCCAGTTAGCTCACCTTCTGTACTGAGTGAGCTGGGCCTATAATAT
Organism: Selaginella tamariscina; assembly: GCA_003024785.1. Classification (NCBI taxonomy): domain Eukaryota; kingdom Viridiplantae; phylum Streptophyta; class Lycopodiopsida; order Selaginellales; family Selaginellaceae; genus Selaginella; species Selaginella tamariscina. The sequence continues at coordinate 236,307 of PUQB01000104.1, forward strand.
CTTCTTCCACTGACATTAGGTGCAGTTTTAGGTCGCCCATCCTCTCTTCAACAAATTAAAAAACACACTAGTTAGATAAACAAGTATTACATACACATCAATGCATGTGTGTGTGTGTGTGTACGACGTTTCATAGAATATATATATAATTTTGTATGTTTACACACACACACAAGTTATGAAAAGAGTAAAATAATTTAAACCATGAAAACTAAAGAAGTTTAGTAATTATACAAAATATTGTTCAAATACATATATATGTTTTGCTTAATTATTAATTAAGTGTAGATTAACATACATGGATTCATCGGAAAAACGCAATGTGGGATCGATCGACATCCGGCGCCATTTAGATGTTCCATGGAATCCAGGATCAACGGCCAGATCATTGTCCTCATCCATTCGTGCGGCCTGCGTCGTCCTCCTCCTCAAACCCTAGCGCGCCATAACTGTTAGCCCTAGAGAATATTCTTATTTTAAATAAATCAGTTGGTACAATATATATAAAAATAAATTAATTGTATTTAATTATATAAATTTTAATTAAAAAAAACTTTAAAAGGAAGTATCATATATATATATATAATAATATGTTGTCCAGGTATGTACATATATAAATGTGTGTGTATGTGTGTATACACATATGCTTCTATAAGTTATTATAAAATATTCATAATGTATATTAGTATTTATATGTAAATTGTTTAAAAGACTATGTCAAACATAATTAAATCATATTAAAATGTGTAAAACAAATTTTAATTAACTCAATTTAACATATGTCTATATATTCTTGAATGACCGCGCAACGCATGTGAGGAAAAGGAAGTATCTAGAATTATTTGTTTGAAAATATGTAAGAAGTCTTTCCCGCCGAAAAGCGCCCTAAAGGCGGGGTAATTCAAATTGCGCGGCAGAAATGAGTGGGGGAAAATATGCGGCTTCATATTGAAGTTTCTTTGCCTAAGTAGCTACCTAGGGTTTCTGTGATATCAGGGCTGTACTTGCGGCGCTCGTTCGTGCGGCTAGCTGCTCGTCCTCGGCTATCACGCTCCTGTACAGGTATGTGTTATTCGCTCCCAATCATTCCTTCGGATAGAATGTTCGAAATCCGAGGATTTCTCTAAAATCCTGTTCTGAAGTGCCGCGCATTCTTACCCCAAATTCCTTTCTTTGTCAATTCCCTTCGCTTTGAGGCGCCGCCAAACATCCTCTGTTAACACCAGGTTTTGCAAAACCCCAGCCAAAATCCCCTTTTTCAAAGGCGCCGCACTGAAAATGCTTAGAAAGACCACTTCAGACGCGCGCCGTGCAGAAAAATCTTAACTTTGTTATTTTCCTCAGGGTTTGCTGCCTCTGTTCTGAGGCGCCGCGAAGGAATTCCGAAAATGTACGTCATCAAGAGGGATGGGAAGCGAGAGACGGTTCATTTCGACAAGATTACTGCGCTTGAAGAAGCTGAGCTATGGGCTCAACCCTGACTATTGTGATCCCGTGTTGGTGGCGCAAAAAGTCTGTGCGGGAGTCTACAAGGGTGTTACCACTAGTCAGCTGGACGAGTTGGCAGCAGAAACGGCAGCTTCCATGACCACCAATCATCCCGACTATGCAATTGTAAGTGGGCATTCTTTCTTGGTAGCTTTTCTTACGTCGGTTTTCTCTAATTTTTGTTTTTTTCTAGCTTGCTGCCAGAATTGTTGTCTCGAATCTCCACAAAAACACCAAAAAGAACTTCTCCGAAACGTAAGTTTGATATGCAGGCACGCACTGATATTACATGAATAGCTTACAAAATTATATGATTCATAAACTGTCGACCAATCCGGATTGTTTTTTTTTTTATCAGAATCAAGGAGATGTATAAACACGTTGACGCGAAATCCGGACTGAAAGCTCCCCTTGTCGCTGATGATGTTTTTGAGATCATTATGAAAGTGAGTAAGCTATGTTTGGTGGGTGTGAGTTTGGGTGTGTGTGTTATTCAGTTACTAATTACTTTATTTGCAGAATGCGGATAGGCTCGACAGTGAAATTATCTATGATAGGGACTTCGATTATGATTATTTCGGTTTTAAGACACTGGAGAGGTCCTATCTGCTGAAAGTGAACGAGAAGGTAGTTGAGAGGCCGCAGCATATGCTTATGCGAGTTTCTGTTGGAATACACAAGGACGACATTGAGGCTGCTATCCAGACATATCACCTTATGTCCCAACGTTGGTTCACGCACGCTTCACCAACTCTTTTTAACGCTGGCACTCCACGTCCTCAAGGTTTGTTCACTGCTATTGATTTTTTAAATCTCTCGTTAAACTTCACTCATTAAACTAAGCAGTTAACCGTTCACTAACATTTTGGATTTTAATTTTTCACAGCTTAGCAGCTGCTTTCTCCTGTGTATGAAAGAAGACAGTATTGAAGGAATATATGACACAATTAAGGAGTGTGCTGTTATAAGCAAGTCAGCTGGGGGAATTGGGTTATCGGTGCATAATATACGTGCTACAAATAGTTACATTCGTGGAACAAATGGTACTTCAAATGGGATTGTTCCAATGCTTCGTGTCTTTAATGACACTGCTCGCTACGTGGATCAAGGCGGTGGCAAAAGAAAAGGTAAATTTACTCAGCTTTTTAACACCATCAATTAAACATCAAAAATGTTTCCACTAGCCAACTATTATCTCTTGAACTATAATATATCTATTGTTTTTTTAACGACAACCTGTTTTTATTCTTGCAGGGGCTTTCGCTATTTATCTGGAACCATGGCATGCTGATGTCTTTGAATGGTTGGATTTAAGGAAGAACCATGGAAAGGTATTCGTTTGTACTTATGCATGCGCGTGCGCACACACACACACACCGCATCCACTCACACCGACCGTTTACTGGCAGGAGGAGAATAGAGCACGCGACTTGTTTTATGGACTTTGGGTTCCCGATCTTTTTATGAGGCGTGTGGAAAGAAATGAGAATTGGTCCCTGTTCTGCCCAAACGAGGCTCCTGGATTGTCTGACTGCTGGGGAGAAGAGTTCGAACGTCTTTATATAAAATATGAAAGAGAGGTAGGCTATTTTCTCTCATGTATAAAAAATCATGTATGACGGTGTACACACACACACACACACATATATATATATAAAACATGGCCACCGTCATACATGTGTGTTCTAGTGTATTGTTCTATTCCCAGGGCAAGGCAAAACGTGAGGTGCCTGCTCACAAGCTTTGGTTCGCAATCCTACAGGCCCAGATGGAAACTGGAAATCCATACGTAGTTTTCAAAGTGAGAACCTTCTATTATTACTGGAAGAATTGTCACTGCAATACTAACGTTAATAGGCATACTATATATTTCATGTGCATAGTGGTTATCTAAGCAATTTTTCATTTTATCCAGGATACGTGCAACAGAAAGAGCAACCAACAAAACCTTGGGACTATCAAATGCTCGAACCTATGCACTGAGATTGTTGAGTACTGTAGTCCTTCTGAAACGGCTGTGTGCAATCTGGCTTCTATTGCCTTGCCCCGTTTTGTCCGTGAAAAGGTAACACACACAATGTTTGTATGCATATGTATATGTATGATCCTCATCGTAATATTAACAGGATGCTCCACTGGAATCGCATCCATCAAAACTTGTTGGTAGCAGAGGATACAAGAATCGATATTTTGACTTTGACAAGCTCGCTGAAGTAATTAGCTTAGATTAAATAACTGCTAACAGATATATATGGTAACAGGCATATATAGCACATATATGCTTACGTATTTTATGCAGGTGACAGCTGTAGTAACTGAGAACTTAAACAAAATAATTGACGGGAATTACTACCCGGTTGAGACCGCAAGGCGATCGAATATGCGTCATCGGCCCATTGGTATTGGTGTTCAAGGCCTGGCCGATGCCTTTATTCTTCTGGCATGCCTTTCGACTCCAAAGAGGCAAGCATCACACACACACGCGCGCAATCTTCTGTTTTCTTGCATTGGGCGTGTATATGGGAGAGGAGAGATTTTACTGCTTAATGTATTTATCTTTTGGCTATGCAGGCTGCGGAATTAAACAAAGAGATATTTGAGACAATATATTATTATGCTCTGAAGACATCTGCTACACTTGCTAAAGTACATGGCACTTACGAGACATACGAGGGCAGTCCAGTCAGTAAGGTATGTATTTCCCTGGTTTACCATATTTCTATTTTTATCATAGTTTACAATTTATAGTTTACAAGTTTATAGATATTTCTACAGCTATTGCAGTGCTGGTATCTAGTAAATGTGTAAACATATACTGTAAATTATAGTAAATACATTATGGTACATATTTCCCTTCTAGAATCTAGAAAATATCTAGAAATTTTAATAGGATATATTTTGTGTGATACATGTATGTATGTATACATTTTGTAGGGAATACTTCAACCGGACATGTGGGATGTTGTGCCAAGTAATAAATGGGATTGGGCTGGTTTAAGAGCGATGGTGAAAGAGAATGGAGTTAGAAATTCTTTACTGGTTGCTCCCATGCCAACAGCCTCCACCAGTCAGATTCTCGGTAACAACGAGTGTTTTGAACCGTACACTTCAAACATCTACACTCGACGCGTTCTAAGGTAATTTAATACGGTAGTGTACATTAGCATCTACACATGTACACGGGTATGCATATCTGAGACTATGTGTTAGTTTATTGTATCAGTGCACTTGAGCCACAATACATATACATTATATCCAGTGAATACTATATCAATAATATATATTGTTATGATAATTAAGCTCACAGTATATATTTATATTATGCATTTGTGTATATATATAATATGTAACATGTTATATGTGCTGCATTACTGTCTTATTATCAGTGTTTCTACTGGAATGTATACTATGGTGTCTTTATAGAAACACAGTGCGTGTATTCTGCTATATTGTTTATAATGTGTATGTTGTATGTTGTATATACACAGTTTTGTCAACTTGTTTTCAACAGTGGTGAATTTGTGGTGGTGAATAAGCACTTGTTAAACGATCTGACGGCTATGGGGATATGGACCCCCGATTTAAAGAACAAAGTGTTATATTACAATGGTCTATCCAAAAGATTGCGGAAATCCCTGACGAGCTTAAAGCAATATACAGGTTCGTTTATGTATATTTATTATTATATGTATGTGTACAAGAGATGCTCGCACAGTTATTGTAAGTAGATATGTAGTGGATAGAGCTGGGCTGTACATTGACATATTAAGCAGCTCCGTGAAAAGTGTGTGTGTGTGTGAGTGTGTGTGTTTTAGATCTTTATGAACCTACAGATGTATGTGTATATATATATTTAGAACATGTGTATATAATACACGTGCACTTGAATTTCAAAAAGCTAACAGTTCTATGATTACAGAACTGTCTGGGAAATTAAACAGCGTGTTGTTGTTGATATGGCCGCTGAAAGAGGAGCATATATTGATCAAAGCCAAAGCTTAAACATTCACATGGAACAGCCTAATACCGGAAAGTTAACCTCACTGCATTTTTACACGTGGTCAAAGGTAATGCAAAGCTTTGCGTATTATATGAAATAGGTATATGGCATTTTCGTATTGTTATATTCACTCGAATTTGTATTACAGTAAAATTTGCGTCCAAGCATTGTTTTGTATGATGATAATCTATACAAACACAACAGACACATATATAATGTGTATAAACTTTTATATACAGGGACTAAAGACGGGTATGTACTATCTACGATCCCAAGCTGCAGCAGATGCTATAAAGTTTACAGTTGATGCTACTGCTGCGAAGGTAGGATATTCTATTGTGAACAAATTAATATCATTATATACTAAGCATATATTAGTTATAATATAATAAGCATATATAGTGCATTTGCGTAGATTATGCTCTTCTTTTTTTGTGTACATCAGTAATCATTTTTTTTAGTGTTAATTGAAATCACTCGATTAATAATAAATGTTGTTCTGCAGAGTGCACCAAAGGTTAATACGGAGGTTAATACGGATGAGCTTATGATGGCACAGATGGTGTGCTCACTGGAAAACCGTGACGAGTGCTTGGCATGCGGTAGCTAGTATTGTTTCCTGGTCAGTACACTACACACACACACACACACGCATATCTATATATATATATATATATATATATATATATATCAATTTAACTATGGCATTCCGTCTTACAGATACGTGCAAAATTGGTTTTTAAACGCCATCAATGTACATATATATATAATCGATAAATAAGAGGGTTTATTGTCTGTGAAGCATTAGTAATATAATTTCAATATACTAAATTTTAGTTGTTGAGCTTACGTTATTAAAAATGGCCTAAATAAATTTAAAGGTTAATTTATGTGTCACTTTCATATTATCCATGTCGAATTAATAGTTATACGAATATTCTGACCAAAAATATGAAATTCCGGCGGCATATTCTTGACATTATTAGAAATTCTTTAGAATAGGGTAATCAATTTCATTATATATCTAATGTACAATTAACACTCTAATTTATATTGAGGAATGAAATAAAACTTTTTATTGGTTTAATACAGAAATACCACCAAAAAATTGCATGAAACATGCTAAAATTAAAATATCCATGTATACTATTTAATATCATAATATATAGTTTATTAATTTAAACAAAATATATAAATATATTTTAGATTTATATTGTTTGATAGCCTCTTTTTTATGAAATAATAATGTATTTTCTAATTATTTAAATTTAAATTTTTAGTTGTAAAATGATAAATAAATACTCATATAAAAATTTAGAGATTATAAACTATAAAATATTACATGTGTCAACTGTACACAAAAAATGTGTTTTTACATAGACTTAAAAGAAGATATCCCTGTAAATTAGGTCATCGCACTACTATGAACTTGTGATTAAGTGTTATATATAATTTTAAAAAGAATTACTTAACATTGTAAAGTAAATCATAACAATATTAATAATGTGTTACTTATGACTCAATAATGAGGTTGATGCACATGTGATTAAAAATAATTTAGATTTGTGTGCCATATGTGATTTTAAATAGAATAACTTATTTTTGTAGAATAAACCATGGTAATTTTAATAATGTGTTACTTATGACTTAATAATGAAACACATTATTTATTTTAAAATATTGTCATTTATAACCTATTATTTCAAAGCTTCTTGTGATGATTTAAAAATACCTAAAAATATAGAATTAATATATTAATTATACTAAATAAGTTTATATATGTTTAATATTTATATATTAAGTATGTTAACTTCTTTGGTTGGGACGAACAACCTTTCATAAATATATTAATTAATACAAATTTCTCTCATCAAAGTGATTTTGAAATGTTCGTAATTTTATATTATTTTCATGATTTGTTTTACAAATTAATGTAAATCTTATTAATAAGTTAAATTATATAGTACAAATATTATATATGTATATATATGTTGTGTTTTATAAATATGATATTTTGAAATGTACATTTACATATTTAAATATATTTCAATTGCTCTTCAGATATAAGTTTAATTAGCATGGGCAAAGGCAACGATGCAAGTTGAAAAAACAAAACATTAGCTAATCAAGATAGTGGTTCCAAGTCTCAAGTGTTGTGTGTGTGTCAGTGCATGCGCATGTGCGTGCCATTTTTGTGTACATGTGTGTACATGCCTATGTATTTACATGTATTTGTGTATGTAGGTAATAGTTTAGTTGCTACTAGTTGATGTAGATATCTTTATATATGTATGAATAATGTGTATATATATATTAGAATGTGTGTGCAAGTGTTGTATTACCTGAAACATGCCACACGCATAGCATTGGAGAACAAGAAATGTGATAAGGGTTTACATAACAATCTTATTATTTGCAAGAAAAACCTAATAGTGAGCCACAAATAAGGCAAGTTCGAGTAACTTGTAATAACACACAATGTATTCAACAAGAGAGTCCACAACAGGCTCTTCTACATAACAAAAAGAAACAACAATAAAAGAAGGCTTCAATTTAAGTTAACAAAGTCAATAAGTGTTTAAGAACTTAAATTGAAGAAGTTCATCAAGACCTAGGTCCAAGCAATTTAAAAAGAAGACGAGGTGTGTGTTGGAATTCAAAAGATTTACAAAAGGCTGTGGAAGAGGTGGAGAATGGGAATTCTTAGAGAGAAACAGCACATAAGTTTGGTATGTCTCGAAGTACCATTGATGGTTATTTGGTCAAACAAAGACTTTCATAAAAAGACATCCTACTATTCTAGCAGAGGAGGAAGAAGAATCTCTTGTTCACGCGTGTACTGTTAGTGCTCAAGTTGGTTACCCTTTTATAGAGAAGAGACTAAAGGAGGTTGCTTCTTTCTTGGCTTCAAGGCATGAGACTCCATGGAAAGGTGGTGAACCTAGTAGGGCTTGGATGAAGGGATTCAAGAAATGACATTTTGAGCTTAGCATTCACACATCAGAAAATCTGGAGCTAGCTAGAGCAAAGCATTTGACATCTAATGCCGTGCATGGTTCTACGAGAGGTTGCAAAAGACATATCAACAAGGTGGTTATGTTGCACATAATATATAGAACTGTGACAAAATTGGTTTACAAGCATCCAAACAAGTGGACTAAAGATCATTACACCAAGAGAAATGAAAAATTGATACGATATTGTCCCCAACAATTTGAGCATTTTACACTTGTAATATCTATCATGCAGCTAGAGAATAACTTCCTGGCTTTTATATCTTTAAGGTGATGAAGCATTTTAGTGAATGTATTATAATTTTTACTATGATTCGACCCTTTACTTTGGAGATTGATTATTGTATTGATGGACCCTATATGTAGTGAGAAACAGCCTCGCTTAGCACACTTATGTGTTTAGGGTAGTTCGGTCATATGTTCTTAAATATCATGAGAAACTCTAAGTGAAGGTAGCATTTACCTTTTAGAATGCTACCGATTTTGACGTTCCCAATTAGATGAGTTTAACATGTTAAATAGGGTTAGTGTCATAGTTCTAACCTAGTGGGTTAATTACCTGGGTAAAGATTGTAGGATATGTAGGTAAAAAGACTCAAGTGTAACTGGGTCATCATGACCATGGGCCCTCTCATAAATACCAATTGGCCCTTTTCAAGGGGAGAGGAAAAGGTTGTATAACATTTGGTATCGGAGCGGTCTCGAGTTCAATTCTCACCATGGGATAAACTTTGAGTAAAGTTCACGCCACTAAGGTTGGCGCACTTGTCATTGTCTAACTAAACCCTTTGATCACATGTACAGCCAAGCGTAGAAGGCTCCACCTCCTAGGAGGAAGGGCATGAGTAGAAACGCCTAAGTCTGTGGAAAGTGTCACAGTGGTAGAAAGGTCTGAGTCTATGGAAAGTGTCACAGTGGGTTGACTACCTAGGTAAAGATTGTGAGATATGTGAGATATGTGGGCAAAAAGACTCAAGTGTAACTGGGTCATCATGACTAGGGGCCCTGCCTGAGTCTTTGGAAAGTGTCACAGTGGGTTGACTACCTAGGTAAAGATTGTGGGATATGTGAGATATGTGGGCCCTCTCATAAAACACCAATTGGCCCTTTGCCTAGTTGGAACACCCCTAGAGTTGATATAACCCTACCCCACCCCCTTGGGTAGGGTTTAGGGGTTAAGTTTAAGTTCATCTCATTAATTAACTAAAGGTGCTAACTAAATTATGTGCCAGCCCACTTACACATATAGGAAAAGGGGGGGGGGGGGGGGAATGCTCCGTCACATAAATAAGTAGAGTATGTAGATGAGGGTTCTTGGGTTCATGACTGAGTTCATTACTCTTTCTCCTAGTGCAAGCTTCAGCTGTCACGACTTTGTGCAAAAGAGTGAAACCTTTAGAATAAGGGCGAAAACCTTTAAGTTGAAAAAAGGAGATTGTATTCAAGAGAGAAATGAATACAAAATGAAACACAATTTCGAAGACTGGTGTTGAATGATTATGAGAAACTTGGAACTGAAACCTTGTTTATATATCTGAGGTCTTGACGATTGTGTGGTCCACAACTGGTTTGGAACATGCATATGAATATACGCCTTGTTGTTGATGGTGTAATTCAACATCTAGGATCATACAGACAAGTTGGCTAACATAAATAACTCATGATCCTTATACTATCCCCCCTTCGATGAGGAGACTTTTTCAGAGGAGGTGGTGGAAGAAGTCGGCTGGGTTCAGAAGGAGCATGATAAGGCTCCAACAAACATGAAACACAGGATGGATCGGGATGGTTGGAACATGGGACGTGTGGTTGGCTAATGACGTTGGAGGAGCCACACTTAGGAGCATGATAAGGCTCCAACAAACATGGAACACGGGATGGATATGGATGGTTGGAACATGGGACATGTGGTTGGCTAATGATGCCTGAGGAGCCACACTTAGGAACATGATAAGGCTCCAACAAACATGGAACACAAGATGGATCCAGATGGTTGGAACACGAGACGTGTGGTTGGCTAATGACGCCAGAGGAGCCACACTTAGAATCCCGAGTGCGTTGATGATGCTGCACGGGCAAGCTGTAGGACTAGCAAGGATGAACACTAGAGAACACGCAGCATGAAGGAGTCTCTCGATGATGCGAAATGGGCCCAAGCATTGATAGTCCAATTTGTCACAGGGATGTGTGGTTGGCTAATGAGATAGTCCAGTTTGTCACAAGGACGTGTGGTTGGCTAACGACGCCAGAGGAGCCACACTTGGAATCCCAAGTGCATTGAAGATGATGTTGCACGGGCAAGCTATAAGACCAGCGAGGATGAACACCAGAGAATGAGCAGTAGGAAGGAGATCGACCCAATCATCTTGCAAATGAAAAATGAAACACCGGAGATATTGTTCTAGAGTCTGAATCATGCGTTCCGTTTGGCCATCTGTTTCAGGAAATAAAACACCTGAGAAATGAAACACCAAAGCCATCTGTTTCAAGACATGAAACACCTGAGAAATGAACACCAAAGATATTGTTCCAAAGTCTAAATCGTGCGCTCTGTTTGGCCATCTGTTTCAGGAAATAAAACACCGAAGATATTATTCCAGAGTTTGAATCGTGCGCTTCGTTTGGCCATCTGTTTCAGGATGATGTGCAGTAGACAGTTTCTCGATGATATGTAGCCAATCTAGGAATCTCCACCAAAATGCCAAAGTGAACTGGGGACCTCAATCAGTGACAAGTTCATTAGGAAAAACCATGAAGACATAACACCTCCTGGTACACCAGATATGCAGCATCAGGACCCGAACATGTCTTATTACAAGGAACACCTCCCAGTACACCAGATCTACAGCATCAGAACTCGAACATGTTTTGTTGCAAGGAACAAAGTACGCCATCTTAGATAATCGATCAACAATGACTAGGATGCATCAAACCCTCTAGAAGGCGGTAAATCAGTGAGGAAATCCATGGTGATGGAGGACCATGGCTGCTGAGCAATAGGAAGAGGCTGTGGTAGTCCAACCGGTTGATGACAAGGAAGCTTTGTACGCTGGCACGTGTCACAAGATTACACAAATTTCTCAACATACATGTGAAGTCGAGGCCACCAGAACACATGCTGTACCAGCTCAATTGTCTTCCGAATGCTAAAATGTTCCGCAGTTGTGTTGCCATGGCAAATTGGACAATTCTAACCTCTCCGGAACATAGATTTGGATGGGTGGTACAACAACCCATTATGAAAATGAAAAGCAACATAATCTCATAGTTGTGACCCTGAAGATAATGGCTGAACTCGTTAAACATGTGCAAAAACATCACAAGCAAACTCGTTTTGAAGAAGACTTTTTCGAATTAGGTCCAAAAACGAAGTGTCAACTGGAGCAGAAGAACGGGAAAGCGCGTTTACCAACAACTGGTCGGAGCTCAGATGACTTGTTCTGTTGATCAAATCGGATTTCACCTGGTACTGGAGCTAGGTAACTGCGACGAGATAAGGCATCTGCTTTGCCATTTAGACGACCGGGACGATGAATAATCACGTATCGGAACGGGACAAAGACTGTCCATCGGCCTGACGTCGATTGAGAACTCGTGTGTTGCCCAGTACTGGAGGTTCTTGTGATCACAATACACCTTAACCACATGCGGGGAACCTTCAAGGAATCTGTGCCACTCCTCAAAGGCATCGACGATCGCCAGCAGCTCCTTGTTGTAGACATCGTAGTTGATCTCAGGTGCAGTGAACTTGGGAATGGAAAGCAATGGGATGGAGAAGATGATCTGGACCTTCCTGGGACAACACTCCACCAATGGCGAAGTCAGAGGCATCAGCTTCCACGAAATATGGCTTCGCAGGGTCAGGATGGAAAAACAGGTGCCGAGGTGAACGCCTTTTTAGGAACTCGAACGCCTCCTCAGCCTCAGAGGACCAGACAAATGGAACATCCTTGCCAGTCAACTTCGTCAATGGCAATGCAATCTTGGAGAAATCCCGAACGAAACGTCGATAGAAGTTCGCAAACCCGAGGAAACATCAACATCACGAACATTTGATGGTCTCCCACTCCAATACAGTCCGGACTTTTGCAGGATCCATGTGAACACCTTCAGCTGAAATGATGTACCCCAGGAACTCGACAGACTGCTGACTGAAAGAGCACTTCTCCAACTTGGCAAACAGTGGTGCTTCGAAGCTCTCCAAGACTAACCGTACATGCCGTTCATGTTCTTCTCGAGTCTTGGAAAATATCAGGATGTCGTCTAGGTACATGATGACAAACAAATCCAAGAAGTCCCAGAAAATATCGTTAGTTATGTGCTGGAAAACTGCAGGTGCATTTGTCAGGCCAAACAACATTACTACGTACTCGAAATGTCCGTAGCATGTACGGAATGATGTTTTCCACTGTCCCCTTCTCGAATTCGGATGAGATTGTATGCCTCTTAAATCGATCTTTGTGAATATCGGGCACCAAAAAGACGTTGAGCATGTCGGAACGAGCGGGAGAGGATACTTGTTTGGAATGGTGACCTTATTCAATCCGGTAGTCCACCACGAGCCGGAGACTTCCATCCTTCTTAAAACAAAGAATACTGGGGCACAGCTGGTGATCGTGAATGACGGATAAATCCGGTGACAAGATTCTCCTCAATATATTTCTCAATGTCTCCAACTCTGTGGTGAGAGACCGTAGATGGGACCGGAGGAGGCTGCTTACCCTCAATGAGGTCGATAGGACAGTCGTACTCACGGTGTGGTGGCAAGGCAGAAGCTTTCTTTTTGTCAAAGACGTCTGTGAAATCAGTATACTGCTTTGGTAAGGCAGGAACAAGAACATAAACATCCTTAGTAGAGCAAGAATAGACTCTGATCGCGAACACGAACGCTGGGTCATGTTCTTGAACTGCTTCAAGGTGATATGCGAGACTTAAAGCAGAGGAGGAACTAAAACAGGATGGAATCAAAGAGTGTGGCCAAAGTTGAAACAGCTGGGAAATTATGAAACATTCTCTTTAACCAGGATCCACCAACTCGATCCACGGCAAACCAAGGATAATCGTAGAGTCCGGAATAAAACAACACTAAAGGAGATGTTGCACACAGCAGCAAGCAATGACCTCAACGAACTCGTGTCATTTATTACCGCTCCAGATTTGATATCTCGTCCATCAACGACCCGTACAGAACCAGGAGTCTTCAAAGGATGTAGAAATCCTGTGCTTGACAGCAAAATTCTTGTCGATGAAATTTGTGTTCACTCGCTATACCAAAGCTTTACCAGAGAACTCTACCTTGGCTCTTCAGTTGCACTGGAACATGGAATGGCTTGCACACCTTTGTGGATGGAATGGATCCAAGATGAGAAGGGAAGATGTTTGAGTGAAAGCCTTGAGGAACATGAGTTGTTCCACGGCAATCCACTGGACGGCTCCTATTCAGGCTGGATCTTCTCGTTTCCGACAGCACAGCAAGGGCCACTTCACGAGCTTGCTTTGGACGTCGATGACAATTCTCCAGCTTGTGTACGAGTCCCACAATACAGACAAAGCTTGTACTGAATCTGCTTCTGTGTTCGGTTGGCAAAAGCTTGCCTGACATGATGCCCTAATTCCATGAGGATGGTTCTACTGAGGAAGATGATGGATCAGCAAATGAAAAAACAAATGGAAGAAGACAGCACCGAGAAGAAAGAAGGATGCCGACGTTCTTGTTTCCGCTCGATCAACCGGTTGTCACAACGGATTGCCAACTCTATCATGTTGGTGAGGGTTTCCGGAACATCGAAATTAGCAACATGTCTTTGATCTCGTCCTGCAACCCGACCGAAAACCTCCTTGAGAACGATCTCCCCATGTGACATCACAAGCAAGGAGTTGAAACTTCGATGCATACTCTGCTACTGACATACCCCCTTGGTGGAGCTGGCGGAGTTTGGTGATGGCAGCACTCTCACAATCCACGTCATTGAACATCACCGTGAATCTTCCATAAACTCCTCAAATTCTCAAGGATCAAATCATTGTCTTCAGTAAAACTGAGAACCATGAAACAGCAAAACCGGAAAGCAGCGATCCAATCAATATGACCTTAATAGGTTCTGTGTTGTAGCACCTCAACTGCATCACGATCCGCAAACGACTTGATTAAGAAAACCTCGGAACTTCGATCAGGTACCATCAAACTTTTCAAGCATGCTGATCTTCGGCTCTGGAGAATTCGCACGCTGTCGGAGCTGATCATTTTCCAGGTGTAGTTGTTTGATCTGCTGCTGGAGGCAGCAACTTGCTCACAAAGAGCATGTTCAGACATGATGAATTGAAGAAGAAAGTTGAAGAAAGAAAGAAAGAAAATGGGATCGATGACAAGCGGGAGCAGAAGCTTGTCACTACCTGAGAATCATTCAAACTGTCATGACCTTGTGCAAAGAGCGAAACTTTAAAACAAGGGTGGAACCTTTGAGCTTAAAAAAGGAGATTGTATTCAAGAGAGAAATGAATATAAAATGAAACACAATGTCGAAGACTAGTGTTGAATGATTCTGAGAAACCTGGAACTGGAACCCATCTGAGGTCCTGAGGATTGTGTGTCCACAACTGGTCTGAAACATGCATATGAATATATGCCTTGTTGTTGATGATATAATTCAGCATCCAGGATCATATGGACAAGTTGACTAACACATATGTATGTTAGCAGAAAGGTCTTGGGTTCAAGTCATGTGAAAGACAAAAAATAACAAGATCATATGGACAAGTTGGCTAACACATATGCATGTGTAAGACAAAAAAGTAACTCATGATTCTTACATTAGCTTATGTTGTCAAGGCACAACCCTTTATTGTGTTGCTTCAACTTCTTGTTGGAATGCATATGTTTGTGTCCTCCACATCAAACTAAGAGCAACACTTACAGCTAAGTAGGATATGTTTGTGTCCTTGCATTAGCTTATGTTGTCAAGGCACAACCCTTTATTGGTGTTGCTTCAATCTTGTTGGAATGCATATGTTTGTGTCCTCCACATCAAACTAAGAGCAACACTTACAACTAAGTAGGATATGTTTGTGTCCTTGTTTAACTGTGGTTATGGATTCTTGGTTGACAGGGTTTCCTTATCGAGTTCATGAGGGATAACATAGGGTTCTAGAGTTGGCATTGAGAGCCACATTCATGGCACCAGTGCAACTATTGAATTTAAGGGGGCTATGACATGATAACCCATATTTGGAAAATATTGTCACACAAGTACAATGCTTAAGGCATACCTTTTAGGGTTATCTCTTGGGGTTAATGTCGAGGGGTTTGATACTCTAGCAATAGCACACCAGAACAACAGAACTTGGAGGGGCACAATGGGGTAGAAGAGCAAGAACTTGAAGTTGCATGAGATCTTTACACTATGGATAAACCCTCTTATGCGAGTAATGCAACATATACTAGCTCCATGGATTCAATATAGGGCAAATGCAACTAAAACATCTAAGGGGGCTAGAAGATGTATCTCCTTAGTTACTAGAGTATTTATCTTTGGTCCAGAGTATCATAAAACTCTTCATCTCCAACTAGCTATTGAGCAAGCTAAGAAGGATAAGGCTGCTATAAGAGTTGCACAAAGAAAGGAGAAGCAAGCTCAAGTTGCTTTTAAGAAAGCTAGGAGAGAGGCTGCAAGGAAGGAAAGAAAAATGAAGCATGAGGCAGCAAAACGATATGAGCAATGCACACTTGAATTGCAAGTTATGTTATGGGGTGGTGGAGCACAAACACATGAACTTATTGGGCTGCCTCTTTATTTAACTTAGCAACAAATCATATTTCAAACTAAGAACAAAATTTGTCTAACAATAAAGCATATTTGAACTAGAGAAAGACAAATACAACAAGCTTTAGAATATGTATTACATATTATATATTTATGAAGATATTTTATATATATATGCAAGCATGTTTATATATATAATTTTCTCATTTTACAAGCCATTGGTGATATAAGAAAAGAAGAACTAACTTTTGTACAAGATACAAGGTATGTATATGCTTATATATTTAAAGATTGTGTGTGTGTGATGTTTTTTCTTTATGAAAGTGCAAGTTCATAATATAATATAGAAGAAGAAGTTATGTTTAACACACTTTGGTGCTTTAAATTCATAAGTTATTATTTTCAATCCACCTTGGACATTACAAAATCTAATATTACCAAGTGTTGTAGCATTATCCTCTCTTCTTACTCATAAAGAGTAAAGAGTAAGAGTCAATTAATACTATAAGAATAATGTTTTTATATGCATATAAATTATATTTATATATACATATTTTATATAAAAGTTAGTGAAAGACCAAGTCAAATGGAGGATTTGGACTTAGGAATGAATACTTTGCCTAAATAATATATAAAGTATGAAGTATGTAGTTTTTTATAGTAATCTCGACACTTATGTCATTTTGAATATATATATATAAGTTACATTTTGTGAAATTACATATATTTATTTTTCAATTGTGCTCGCTTGTAAACTACTCTCATTTTTTCCATTTTAAATATGTTCGTTATTCATACATAAAGTGGCTCATTATTAATACATATGTGGCACATTATCTATCTCATAATTCAAAAGTATTATGATAAAGAAGCACACATTAGAGTTTTACATTTTTTAACATAACTTTTGTAATTTAATAAAATTTTAATTTAAATTCTTTTTATAAATTAATCAACCCTAAACTAATAAAATAAATGAGTGATGTACAACTTTTCATTTAAAATTGTACTTCCGTACAATACTTTTTTAAACTGGTTCAATGACCCTAGTTTTAATTGAATATTGACAATTAATGTTTTAAAATACATTACTATACTGGATTAGGGTTCTGTGGTGGTTTTAGTTAGGGTTTCTATGGCGCCTCCCGTGCTACAATGGATGCGGCATCCTCTCGATGTCAACAATTTCGACGAGCTCAGTCTCCACAATGTTCCCTTTCTCGATCCCAGGTCTCTATGTATATATAGTATCAGATACATATTTTGTATCACTTTCCCTTCTTATATTAATATACAAAATACTTTATAGCACTCTATGTGTACGTTTTGTCTAGCATTCGTTTATGAAGTGTACAGATAACATATATCATTAATATATAGTAGTTTCTTTAATTGTAGTATAGTTCATTATGTTAATATTATATCTATATCGTAGTGTCCTGTAGCTCTTTGTCCAAATTACACAAATGCACACACATCTATGTAGAATTTGCTATATAAAGCTTTACAGTGTTTCATTTTTCATTTATAATGTATATTTATATTATATATCCAGTCTCCATATGAACATAACAGATAATTTAATATATTTTGTTTTTCTAGTACTCTCCGGTTAAATATTAGTTCTATTCAAATTACACACGCACACACAAAAAAAGACACTACGAGATACATAACTAACTCATGTGCATCGATGCATAAAATAGACGGATGAATTTTAGATAAGATAGCCTACATGTACACAATGCAATATTTGTATACGTATGTGCGTTAGTAGTACTCTGTATATTTTGGTTAATTAATATCTGTATTCTCCGTCTCATATGTATACGGATTGCTGTATATATTGTGTTCAACATATATTTATAGAGAATATAATTTATAACATATAATATAATATATATTCTATCTCAATATACATTTCTGCTATCTATATGTTATGCAAACAAAAAACCATTATTAGTAGTTGTAAAATACAACTTATACCGATGTCTTTTTTCAGGTTGCGGGATTCTTTGGAGAAAATGGGGATAAGTTTATTATTTCCTGTGCAAGCAGCTGTTTGGCATGCAACGGTTGGACCTGGGGGAGGAGAGAGGGATCTGAGTATATGCTCACCTACAGGGAGTGGTAAAACACTTGCTTATGCACTTCCCATCACACAATCCCTCTCACGTCGCCTCTTAAAACACCTCAGAGCACTCATTGTTGTCCCAACACGCGATCTAGCCATGCAGGTGTGCTATGTATGTGTGTACAGATGTGTGCATAGACATTTGTTCGTGCATACATATATTAGTTCTTCTTTTATACCAAACCTCTGATATTCATACAATATATCATATAAACTAAAGGAGTCGCATAAGATGCATATTAGAGACACGATATATAATATTATATGAGTTATATTTATGTATAAAATAGATAGACATAATCTTTAGTGCTTATACACGTGGTACACAGGATATGATACACAACACGCACACGGGTAGAGCACAATATATATGTACTTACACACATATATATAATGTCAATACCACATTCTATATCAACAGATGTTGTTGAGCAGGTATTATACACAACACATGCATGTATAGAACATTATCTGACATTCACAACACACAGACACACACACACGCACTGCTTAGTGTCGTTTCGCAATGCACACACATACATAAATTCTTAACACATATAATGGTTAAACAGGTTAAGCAAGTGTTTGATGCAATCGTACCGTCAGTGGGATTAACGGTTGGGATTGCAGTAGGGCAGACATCAGTGGCCACAGAGGCATCACAGCTGGTGCACTTCCCGTACAAAGAAGATACGTGCTTCAGAGAAATACAGTACGGAAACAAGGGGATATTCGCTGAGAGTCGAGTGGATATTCTGGTTGCCACACCTGGACGTCTCATTGATCATATTCAGAATACTCCTGGCTTTACCTTGGAGCACCTTCAGTATTTGGTACATTCGTGTGTGTGTGTGTGTGTACACCCATATATATATAATGCACATCATCTGTAAGCGATAATTGTATATGTATATCACTCACTAACTTCCTGAAGTCCATACGTGTTTTTATAATATTATTTTTTTTAATAAACTAATCAATATATTTAAGGTTGTGGATGAAATTGATAGACTTCTACGTGAGGCATATCAGGAATGGCTTCCGAATGTGTTGGATGCAGCTAATGCAAATCGTTTTAAGAATGAATATTCAGGAATCGGTCCTATTCGTACCATTAGACGCTTGTAAGTTGCGTATTACATATATATCCTCTCTCTGTCTCTGTCTGTCTGTCTGTCTCTCTCTCTCTCACACACACACACTACAAACATGCACCCACAAATCTATATATGTATGAATGTAATGTATGCATCGGGTAATATGTATTGTGCGTGTGTACGTGTGTGCGAGAGAGAGAGAGAGAATATATGCATAATACGGAACATCAGGTACATATAAACCGGGTACAAACTTAATTAAATATGTATGATTATTGTTAATTATGCTGTTATGTCATTTTGTCTACACACACACACATGTAGATATGTGTGTGCTTAAGAGCACATGCAATATACACTGAATGCGTCTGCATAAGATATACATAGAATATTATATGTGTACGTATGTATGCATTTAGTACATATCTTGCCCATTTATATATCTATATACACATACATACATACATATATACACAGACATGCGTAATACAGCTTGTCAAGTATTAATAATGTATTAATATTATAATATAGTCTAGAAATAATAGTGTTTTACATATAAATTAATACTAATTCGTTTGTTTTTAGGTGCTTGGAAAGGGGAATAAAGGGGTGCAAATTGCCAAGAGTTAAAAAAATAATATTATCAGCAACTTTAACAAAGGACCCTGCGAAGATAGCACAGCTTTCACTTTATCATCCATTGTCCATTGCACTCACCACAACGGAGGATTTATATAAACTCCCAGAAGAACTACATTCTTACAAAATAGTAAGTATTATTATTAAACTTAATAATAAGTAGTTAACTAAATTGATTATATTATTTATATTTCTATCAGTACGATAATTATGCTTACTAGTTTATATATATATATATATATATATATATATATTCGAATGCTGCTCTAGGTGATGCATGAGTATGGCTTGTGCAGGTGTTCCTCTCTCTCTATCTATACATATATATTATGTATGTATATATAGACACGTTATTATTACATAAAACTATGTAGTTTTATTAATTAATTTACAGGTTTGTAAAGCTCAACATAAGCCTTTGAAGCTGGTGACACTTTTACAAAGCTTTGGGAAGCAACGTACGGTCGTATTCACGTCTTCTGTACAAAACACACATCGTCTATACGTATTTTTGAGCTGCTTTGAAGGGCTTCCCTTCAAAGTTGTAGAATATTCTAGCTTTCAACACCAACTTGTTCGAAGGTATGCATCTATATTTAATACGCACAACGCATGTTTAACTTTAAAGACTTCTTTAATCATGTGTGTATAAGTAAGCATGTAATTACAACAGTCACGTGTGTATATTGTATATACATATAATGATAACAAGAAAGTGTTTCATTTTTGTTCTGTATATAAAATTCTGAATGCATTTACATTCATAGATACATGATACTAATAAGCTCGTTTAATCTAAACAGCAAAGCATTAGCAGCATTTAGAGGGGGAGAAGCAGATGTATTAGTGGCATCTGATGCAATGGCGAGAGGGATGGATGTGGAAGGTGTCACACACATCATCAACTATGACATGCCACCGTATGCCAAGACATATGTACATCGTGTTGGCCGTACAGCTAGAGCTGGCAAATCTGGTTGCTGTTTCACATTACTACGTAAAGAAGAGGTTAGTTCATATGTATATGTGTATGTATGTATAGATGTGTGTGTATCCATACATCTTATATGTATAGAAGTGTGTGTGTGTGTGTGTGTTTTTGATGTTTGCATGTGTGACACGTGTATCATGTATGCATGTATATGCTAACCTCTAGCTGACTAAATACATCTCTCTCTCTCTCACACACACGCACACACAATTGTGTATAATTTCAGGTCCGGTATTTCAAATCCATCTTGGCGAAGGTTCAAAATAGCCGCTGTAAACCTTACAAAATGGCAGCGGAGTCCACTAAAGAGTTATATCCACGTTTCTTAGCAGGTAACGTTATATATATATATATATTGTGTGTGTGTGTGTGTGTGTGTTAATATTTTTGCTAATTTTTGCAGCTTTGGAAAAGCTAAAGGAAATTCTTGGTGGCCAACAAGGAGAAGAAAAAGTAGATATAATAGAGAGTACTTGATAAACAAATATAGAGAACAATTTATTTATTCTGTAAATAATAAAATAATTTAACCTAATTTAAAATAAAATGCATTTATATTTGAAATTAAAATTTTTAAAAGAATAATGTTTAACCTTTTTATAAAAAAATCTTAAATTTAAATAAATCATGATCAATCAAGTTCTTTAGAATAGTTATCTTACAATATTTAAAGTTTATTTTATTTATCTTTAAATATTTCTCTTCTTTGAAAGGTTAATTATTTCCAACAATGTTTTCAATAATGGAAATTTTCTTCTAAATAAAATTACATATTTAAATACAGTATTTTTTAAAATCTGAAATTTTTCTTATATAACTCATATAATATAGCATATGTAATAAAACTTATCCTTTTAGCATACAATACGTGTGTTATTAAATATAAATATAAAATTATATTCTATATAATTCAAATATATTCTATATATATTTATTGATATAATATAATGAAGTTAAAAATAAATAGTGATCCCGAGCGAGATACCTAATATATTTAGAGTCCTTATATTGACATTAAATGAACGGGGCGACTAAATGCACATGCATGATCACACATTGTTTATATATTTATTTAATTATTTTATATATAATTATATATATGATATATTTTTATTTTATTTAGATATATATAATTCTATTTTAGCAATTTCAAAAATATATATCACATATAGAAGTATAATTATATATAAAATATATACATATATATAATTATGTAGAAAAATAATTAAATAAATATGTAAAAAAATGTGTGACCATGTACATTTATCAATTTGACCTCTGAATGAATATTCTTTTAATTATTTAAATAATATTTTAAAATAGTAAAACAAAGGTTAATTGTAGAAATTTATGGAAACCACATTTCTTTAAAATGGAGTTATTTCCAATTCCATCTTATAATAAATATATACATTTAACACGGACCTCCAAACACACACACACATATATATACACATTCATACGTCAATATATATTAAAGTTAAAATCAAATGGTACAACATTTGTTTTCAAGTGTTCATTTTAAGACATAATATTTTTGACTTATATAGAAGTATACAAATATTATGTCTCATATACTTTAATTTTAACTTATGCTACAATATATAATATATATAATAATTCTGTATCCTTATATATATGTATTAAAATTTATCCATATGTAAAGTATACAAGTTCCATGTATAACATATTACTTAGAACATGTTTGCAAATATCTATTATAATAACACAGGTGTTAAAACTTGATGCTTGCAAACATATTTAAGTAAAACTCTTTACATATTATATTTTATATATTATAAGTTTACTGATGACATATGTAAAATATATAATTTTGTATATAAAATATAATCTGCAAAGAGTTTTAATTAAACATGTTTGCAACCATTAATTATAATAACACAGGTGTTATACAACTCATAAAAGTTGATGTTACTTATATGTAAACTATATAATTTTTATATATAGAATATAATTTATAAAGAGTTCTACTTCAACATGTTTACAAACATTTTTTTATAATAACAATTGCAGTATGCTGCACTTGGAATGAATGGCCTCCCATTATTTACTACATTTATCAATCTTAAATTTAAAAAGAAAGTATTACTTTTTAATATTTAAATAATAATTTAAACAGTTTATTTTTAATATTATATATATATATATATATATATCACATTGCACTAAAATCACGTTGTTGATTTTAAAATTAAATTCTAAATTATAAATTTAAATCTTTTAATTTAATTTTTAGAGATTTTCATTTTTAAACTAAATCCTACTGCTAATTTAAATATTAAAATAAAAAGCTATTAAAATTTATAAACTTATATTTTAAATTTGAAATTGACAATATGATAAAGTTATTTATTATTTTTATTTTAATTTCTTCTATGATTTTCCTTTTACTTATCTCTTTTTATTTAAGAATATTTAATATAAATAAAAATAATTTAATATTCATTTTCATAAAAGTATATACATAATATAATTGTAGATCTTATGTGGTTTACAAATTCATTTTCATTTACTATAGCATCAGAAGTTATAAAAATATTTAAAAAATCTAAGGCTATTAAGATTTGCCACTTCTAACTACGATTGAATATTGTCACACTAGTGGATTTACATCAAACAGTTACATATGTTTATATAGAGTTATTAAGATCTAATATTGCAATATGTTATGTATGTCTATACGTGTGTGATTTATATAGCCACTTATCTATTAAGTAGCTTTTGAAACGCTTCATATACACACAGACACACACATGCATACGTGCAGGTGAATGATATGTACTTATCCTTTGCCCTTATCCCTTTACCAGATGACGTACATACCCTTTGCCCTTATTCCCTGTAACATGGGACCAAAAAATCGTGCTATAGGGAGACAAGACAAGCTAATGTAATCCATATTGTCTAGTTTAACTTCAGCCATTGTGGACTCACCTCCACGTGATTACATATCACATATCCCATATAATACTACACAAATAAATAATTATTCTATATGGTTCCGACCTGGCCAGATGCCCCCTAACCACGATCGATTGTACGGAGCGTAGGTGGCCATGGCGGCTCAATGCCCGTACAAACCTGCCTGCCATACTCCTTTCATTATGGGTACCAACGGGATGGGGACAACTTCGCTTTCCGCATTATCCATGGGCCACGTGGCCCTGGCATGGGTCCCACGACACGTGTCCGTCCGTACCCTGCAATGCAAGAGGAATCGCGTTTGTACATACACGCATATAGAGGCCGCACGCATGCAGAAGAGTAAACTAAGTTGTTACTATATAAACCTCTTACTAGATTAGTATATAATTCTCTGGGTTTATCTTAATTTGATTTTAATATGGTTAATTAATTCAAAGGTATGGTCCTCATGAACGCAGTCGTATTCAAAGCAAGCTGGAAAATAATGCATAGAGATTTCGATTCACAGAGAAGCTCCATACGTGGAACTGTAAACTTTGAAAACTACGGAGGAATCGTACGTGGGCGTTGCAGATGCAGCGCGTTGTACGTCTCCATCACACACACACACATGTGTGTGTGTGTGGTGTGTGTATACACATACATATAACATCTACTCTCACCTGCTTAAGAAACACAGTAAGCATGAACTACGTGGCGATGGTCGTACTGTTGTGCAGTGAAATCCTTATCCTCTCGGGGTTACGTATAAGGATTGATATGCCCTTTTTTTGACTGTATATACATAAAAATGTAAGTTCTTTTTCAGTACCTACGAGTATGGAATCTGTACGCCGCGAAACGTGCGTGTGCGTATGTACACACCTACACGTATGGACAAGGCGTGCTAGAGGGAGTTGACAAAAAGAAAAGCTTGATGTTCTTAAGCATCAGACTTTTGTTGATAAGTCCAAGGGATAAGCAACTTAAATATGCCTTTGTAACGTGTACCCCGATTGCTTGTATATATGGTCTTAGTGAAAGAGACCCTCGTGTTTGGCTCGTATATATAAACTGAATATCAATAATTAGTAATAAAAAAAAGAGGATGTTTATATGTTGTAGTCGTCACATTATATAAAAGATATTTATATGATACACTTCTCAAAGAGTCGTACAGACTTGGCATATGTATATACACACATACATGTGTGTGTGTGTGTTAGAATCTGTTGCACAGCATAAGACCCGGTTTTGGTCGCAGTGAATTTATAGTTTTTAATAATTATAATATTATTATATAAATATAATATAAATAAAGCATCGATACTTTTTGGAATTCCAAAGCCGTGATATGGAGCACTTTAGTCAAAATCCGAATAAGAGCAAAGCGTGCATGGAAAGGAAAGGTTCTCGCGGTGATTAATTGATACCATTTGATCGATAAGAATATTCTTATATAGTTATATGCATAAAATGGTAAAGGTTTAGGGTTATTAATAGGGTTATAAGCTGGTTTTAGGGTTTAAGTTGTTTGCTAAAAGTTGTAAAAGTTAGGGAGATAACTGGTGCCAAGTCAGCGAGATTTGCCAAGATAGCACTAACTCAAACCGACAAAACCGCCAGAACAGACCAGACCTAACTAGCTAGTCAAGTTACGTTAAAATAGGGTTAACCAGAACTAACTCCAGACCTAAACACAGAGACACCTGACCAAGGACACATGGACTTTACTAAAGCCATCCTGTCCTCCAGGCGATTCAGTATATAAATTTGCCCTCATTGAATAGCTGTGGCCATGTTCTAGGGCAAAGCTTTTCTCTTCTCTGGTTTTCCACAAATCTTCTGCGTGAGTTCGTGGATTTCAATCCGATACGCAAGCGTGTTCACGCGAAGATTCACACACCATTGTGTACGGCGCAAGCTTCCCCATGCGATTGGGTATAAGATAATGCAATTTATTACAAGGATCGTCCCCCGTTTGCCCGTGTCGATTTCTCCGTCCCGGATTTCCGATCTGATCCTCTGTTTTTTTCTTCTCGGATTTCTGTAAGATCCTCATTTTCTTTCACAAAATTGTACTGATTTGAAGGGTACCCATTTCATAAAATCCCCATTTTATGAAATTCTCGTTCTTATTCACGAAATCCCTCTTTTACGATTGCAAAATCCCTCTTTTAAGATTGATTCTTATACAAAAGTCCTTCAAAATGCCTCTTTTATGATCGTTCTGATCCAATATAGGTACCCATTTTGATCTTATCCCGAAAATCCCGATTATGATGACGAGAATAGGGCCGGAAGCATTCAGAAGCGAGCGTCTATCAAGCGGCCTCTCAAGCATGATGCGGGAGAGCAGGAATCCAAGTACCGGATCGAGCAGGCGGGACAGGCTCCTCGGACTATCGCATCAGTCGCCGCTTTCGATCGATTCATCGGATCTTTACGAGCTCAAGGAGGAAGATATGTTTGAAGAAAATCTGGTCGGATCCCTAGAAGAAAATCCGCATTTTCTAGTTGGATCGAGCTCGGATCGGCTCCTGAAGAATATCGGGCTCTCCGCGATCAATACGAGCGCTTCCAAGTCTCGGAAGATCCCGCAGGCACCCGCGGCGTATGAATCGGAGCGGATTCATCAGTCCGCCCCGGTGAACATTCCGGATTGGTCTAAGATTCTCGGTGTTGACAAAGCGGAGTAGCAACAACAAGGAGAATGGGCTGGGATTGTTTGATGAAGAACTGTTCGCCAGAAGCTACCTCCTCACGAGCTCATCGCACGGGAGTATGCCAAGAGCCATACTGCATTCTCGGTCTATGAAGGCGCGGGTCGGACTCTCAAAGGGAGAGATCTTAGCCGTGTTCGGAATGCTGTCTGGCAACAGACGGGTTTCATCGGGGGCTAACCCGAGTCCGAGACGGAGTCCGAGGTGAACCTGTCCGAGATGGGGTATTTCTTTTTCTCTTTTACTATTTATTAACATTTGGGATTTGGGATTCTTGGGTTTTGTTGAGAATGTGGGATTCTTAAGTAGTTTTTAGCGCAGGAGAAAATTAGAAGAAGAGCCAGGATTTTCTCATGTTTCCTGCTTAATCGTAATTAAGGGTTCTTAATCATAGATTAGGTGCTAATGTAGGGGAAAAAAAAAAAAAGGAATTGTCTGTTTCTACAGTGCGTGCGTTGTGTATGTGTGGAACACTTCCAGTTTAATTAATTAAATTTTAATTAATGGCTAAATATTAAAAGCTATGTATTTTAAAACAATTACATACATCTTTTGAATACATATACTATAGGTGTGTCACGTGCGTGCGTTTGTCCAGTGTGTTGATAAAATTAACATGTATATATTAATGCTTTAATGTATATATAATTATTATAAATATTAGTTTATTAAGTAGTTATTTTATATTTGTGATATGCACATGTTCTGTATAACTGGGGATCAATCCAGCAGCAGAACTGGTTACTGCACTGTGAAGGATCATATATATTGTCCAGAGCTGAACTGAACAGAATATGGTGAGTCAGAATAGATAAAATAACAAGTTTATATAATCTAAATTAAAATATTTACTTATATTATAATTATAATAATGTAAACAATAGTGCAAGTTTGTGTTAAATTAGATTATCCAACCCATTGCCAGACTTGCAACGTATCTCAAGTCAATCTTGTAGATATTCTTGAAAAGAAAGATGACTTCATTGCAAATAAAGAGACGCAAAATGTGTGTGTGTGTGCGTGCGTGTGCGTGTGTATTGTGGATAAGTGTTCATCAGTATTGCTTGCTTCATGCATTTTGTATTAGACAGCTGTTTCGTCATCCGTGTTGGAGTCCTTATCTCGCTTCGCAGTTTTTTAAGTACTTTACATATGATACACTAAGTACGCACATACTCTCTCTCTCTCTCTACACACACGCACGTCTTGTTGATATACCTTCGTACATATAATACACATATGTATATGTCGTATGTGCGCAATATAAAAAGCTTAGATAAATTATGTTTTTTATATATATATATATATTACTAAAGAGGAAGTAAACAAAAGAGAAAGGAAAAGACGCTTACATTTTAAAACCATACAAAGTGCGTCATGATATATATAATAAATATTAAATATTTTGTATTTAATCATATTTATAATTCTGTAATATATATGAATTAAATATTCTATATGTATTGAATAGAGTTCATATATTGTGTGAAATCTAACCAAAATTACATACACCGTAAAGTTTTAAATTAAATACATACCTTTTAAATTAAAAACGTACCCCTTGAAATTTTATATATACCTTAAAACTTAATTTTAAAACTTCATTGTATTTCAACTTTTTAAATTACAATTATCATTTGAATACACACACACACACACACACACACACATATAATTTAAAATGAAATATAATGAGTTTGCATTAGTAAATTATTATAAATACTAATAAATAAGCAATTGTTAGTAAAGAACATATTTTTTAATTAATTATATGATATTGCAATATTTAATTACAAATTAATCATAAATTTAAATCGATCTTTTAAAGGTGTATTCTCAGTTGAAGTTTCAAGGGATACATACGTGTGTGTTCTTTGTATGTTAATGCATAATATCAATTTTAATCTATGCCAACCTACTTTTAAAAGGGAACTTAATAAGTCAATCCTAACATTACGACAAAATCACATTACAATACTAAATTAGAGTTTTGAATTAGATTCATGACAAAACTTAAATTATAAATCACACCATAACTTAAACTTTATCAAGCCCGCTGCTCTCCGTTGCGGGGCCGACGTTCCGCCGGTCCGGGATCGGTCACTAGCGCTATCAGTCGTTCCCACCACCCAAGGCCGGTGAAACCCATGCATTCCGACACCCCCAGTGAGCACATGATCCCTCCGCAAATCGATCGTGACAACCCCATCGTCCCAGCCATCACTCCCGCCCGTACCACACTCCCTCCGAGCCGTGCGTGGGGTCGCCCATCATACGGCTCACTGCCTCCCCAAAAGGCCCACCAGCCAGTGAAAGCCGAGTTCAACATAACAAATCAAATCTTGCCTAACTTTAAATTTGACTTAAAATTAAGTCAATTGCAACTCAACTTGTAAATATTAGGTGTTAATGATTAGGCTTTATAAATCATAACTAAATATGAACATTTCTTTATGCATGCTTTATGGATTATAAAATCAATGATAAGTTTTTTAGACACATTAACATTTTAATATTTCATGAGTTACTTTTTACGAATAAAAAAATAAGTAAAGAATTGGAGTGATAAAGAACAACAAATACTAATGTGTTTAAAAATTGAGCAAATCCAAACTGAGGCATGCAACACCTCAAAAGAGAAGTTCAAAAGTATAGCAATTAAATAACATGTTATAATTGAGAAGTTAAATGAGCAATAACAAAACAGATATACAATAATAACATCATTAATAATTACAAGGTCCTAAATAACTACATTCATAATGATTTAAATGGATTTAGTGACTACCTTAAGATGTCCTTACATGAGAGAACAAAATAGAAGTTGCCCGAGAGTTGTATAACTTGGTCAATGGTCACTATGGTAATAAAGTCATTATCAATGTAAAGACAATGGACTAAAAAAAGATTAGGCAAATGAACTTTAATGAAGGGGTGAGTTTCAAACAACAATGATAAGAATGATGATATAGATTACATATATTAGTACCAAGAACAACAACAATAACAAGAGCCTCATTAAGCTATTAACAGAAGTTCACTTCCAATGCCAGGTGATGGGGTTATAGGCTCCACTAGAAAAGCAACAAAGAAATCTAATAAACATAGCATTGAAACCTTAGAGCTAGTGCAAGCTTTGTTGAGCATTGAGAAGACTCATGCTAAGGAAAAGTAGAATGAAAGAGAAGTTGATGAGTGTAAGTTGGATAGAGACCTCAAGATGATGAAAGAGAAAATACAAATAGAAACACAAGCTAAAAAAGACTTTGCTTTAATTCTGTGGCTAAGCTTGCACAAATCACGATCCAAAAACAAGGAAGTAAGCAGGATTCTAAGAACAAGGAAACTTGACTTAGAAGCAGGTAAAGGAGCAGGACAGGAACTAGGAACCAGGAACAAGACAAGAGTAGGAGGTAAGGAGCAAGAGAAGACAAGATTGATCGTAGAAAGATTAGTGTTAATAATAACTGATTGTACAACAATTAGGTTGGAGCTTTTATGCTCACAACTTCAAGTTAATCTGGTCATGAGTCTAATCTAGTCATGAGCTAAAAATAGTGACCCATATCCTCTAGGCATATCCTGTAGCATATCCTGTAGGTATATTCTATAGGCATATCCTATAACCCGTATCCTGTATCATGTATCCTGTATCGGGTCGTGATAGCACCTCCTCCCTAAGAACGAGTTCCACGAGTCTTGAGACCTGGTTTAACAGGATAACACCGATGGAAAGCAGCAACTTTGGAAGAAGCATGGAGTAAGTTGGATGCAGGTTCCCAAGTGCGATTAGTAGGCAAATAACCTTTCCAATCCACCAAGTATTGAAGTTGGCGGCGATGAAGACGAGAATCTGCAACTTCGTACTCAGGTTCACCGTCAATGACTATAAGAGGGGGAGGAGAAGAAGCACGACCAGGAAGAGAAGAAAGATGATACGGCTCCAACAAAGAGGTGTTAAAACACAGGATGAAGTTTCACCGTAAATGGTACTCTAGTCGGAAACTACAGGATTGACCTCAGCGCAATCCTGTAAGGGCCCAATCATTGAAAATCCAACTTAGAAGAAGGCCTATTGGTGCGAATATGCGACAAAGAAGCCACACGAGATCATCAATCTTATATGCAGGTGCCGGCTAATGATGCATCAACATGATGCTTGTACCATTCCTGTGCCTGCTGAAGATAAACCTGGATATCATCTTGTACCTGACGAAGATGCTAGAGACAATCCTGTACTACAGGAGTGGAAGAAGGAGAAGCAGAGGAGCAAAGTTAAAACGTGGATGGTACCTTGTAAGAGTGAAGAAAGGTGTCTGCCTGTAGATGCGTGAACGGAGTTGTTATAGGCAAAGGAAGAAGGTCCAACCAATTATCTGTTGGTAACTGATGAAGCAACGAAGATACTTTCTAAAGTCTGAATTGTGCATTCTGACTGCCCATCAGTTTGCGAATGATATCCTGAAGAAAGATCCGCTTTAACTTGTAGACTCCGGAGAAGCTCTCTCTAAAACTTGACATAAATTGTGACCTCGATCAGAAACAATGCTCTCAGGAAGACCATGATGTCGGAACACTTCGCGGATCACCAACTCAGCAGTTGTCTGGCATGTAGCAGTCTTGTTACATGGTAGGAAATGAGCCTGTTGGTGAAACGGTCAACCACCACAAGAACTGCATCAAATCCACGAGAAGGAGGAAGATCTGTGAGGAAATCCATAAAATGGATCTCCAAGGAGCAGAAGGAACAGGAAGAGGACGAAGAAGACCAGAGGGCATGACGAGGCATCTTCGACCTATTGTAGGTGTCACAACTCCGTACAAACTTGTCCACAAAACCTCGCAACCCAGGCCACCAATAGTTGTGAGTCACCAACTCAATTATCTTGGCCACACCAAAATGTCATGTAGCCGGGGTATCATAACAATCTGTACCACATGAGTCCTGCAAACACCAACAGAATGTATAGGAGACCTTCCCGGTACAAGAGTTCATCCTGTATGGTAAACAACTTGTAGTTTGTATGGGAACTGGAGGAAGATGAACTTGCGATGTCAGGACTAATGTGTGAAAACACATTCCTTGCCAAGTCGTCTATAGCCAACTGCAACGGATGTCCTGTAGGAGTGTGAATCTGCTGGAGCCTGATGAACTTGTAGTGCTACAAGCCAAAGTCGATCAGGACCAACAACACTTGCTTTTGACAGTCATATGCAGGATCGCTCGGAGTCGGTGCAAGGTAAGAGCGCCTAGACAATGCATCCGCCTTGCCATTTCGAAAACCAGGCTTGTAGATGATGACGAAATCAAAACATGATAGGAACTCCGCCCACCTAGCCTGTCGCCGACTGAGAACTTCAGCCGTTTGAAAATACTCCAGGTTTTGTGATCCGTAAGAACTTGTATAGGATGCGCAGCACCTTCCAAGAAATGTTATCACTCCTCGAACGAATCCACAATGGCCTTGAGTTCTTTGTCATGAATCTCGTAATTGATCTCCGCCGAAAGGAACTTACGAGAGTGAAAAGCTACAGGATGAAACAACTTGTCTTCTCTAGCTTGTCCTACTGCAAAATCCGAGGCATCTGCTTCAACGAAGAAGGGACGAGAAGGATTAGGATACTAAAATTGGAGCTGTCGTGAAGACATCCTTGAGTGTTGTGAATGCATGTTCTGCCTTGTCGGACCAAGAGAACACTCCTATGCGCTTGGTGAGTTCCGTGAGTGGAAGTACACGCTTTGAGAAGTTCTGTATGAAACGCCTGTAGAAGTTTGTAAAGCCAAAGAAACATTGCACGTCTTGTACAGACTTGGGCCTCTCCCACTCCACGATAGTCTTCACCTTGTACATGTCCATGGAAACGCCAGCAGGAGAGACGATGTAGCCCAAGAACTCCACAGTATCCCTGTCGAAGAAACACTTTCCAACTTTGCATACAGGCCATGCTCGTGAAGCCTCTGTAGGACTAATCGTACATGCTTGTTATGAGCCGCCTAATCCTTGGAGAAAATTAAAATGTCATTGAAGTAGATTACCACAAACTGGTCCAAGAAGTCACAAAAGATGTCGTTCACCATGTGTTGGAACACGGATGGGGCATTGGTAAGTCCGAAAGGCATCATCGTGTACTCGAAGTGTCCATACCTTGTACAAAAGGCAATCTTCCACTCATCGCTTGGACGAATCCGTACAAGATTGTAAACCCCTCGTAAGTCGATCTTCGTGAACACCTTTGCTCCTCGCAACCGATCGAGAAGTTCCGGGATCAATAAACGGGTACCGGTTTCGAATGGTAACTTAATTCAAACCCCTGTAGTCCACAACCAAATGCAAACTCCCATCTTTTCTTCTTGATAAAGAAGATAGGTGCTCCTGCAGGGGACTTTGAGTGATGAATGAAGTTGGATGCCAAGTTTTCCTCGATGTAATGACGAAGAATCTCCAATTCTGTAGGTGACAATGCATAAATCGGTCCGAACGGTGGAGTCTTTCCTTCCACAAGATCAATAGGACAGTCGTAGGACCTGTGAACAAGAAGAATTGCAGCCTTGTGCTTGTCAAAAACGTCCTGAAAGGAGTGATACTTGGATGGCAAGGAAGAAAGAGGAGAAAAAGAAGGAAGAGGAGAAAAAGAAGGAAGAGGAGAAAAGAAGGAAGAGGAGAAGGAGATTGAAATAGGGAAGTCAGATATAAGAAAGGTAGAAGAGGACGTAGGAGTTACTTGGAAGTCAAAAAGATGGAAAGGAGCAGGATCAGTGACAAGTTCATGCATGGTAGTGGTAAGAACTCGGAGAGGAGAAGGAGGGAGCTGTGACTGAAAAAGAGGAAGGATCTTGGGGGGTGGAATAGAAGAAGTAACGAAAAGAGGCAGGATTGGGATAAACATGTGTGGATGTTGATAAGTGTACAGAATTGGAAGAATCCTGTACAGAAGTCCGTGGATGCATAGGATTGAGAGTGTGCTGACGAACCAACAGGAGGTGGATCCTATTGAAGAGGAACCTTCGACACTGATACATCATTGGAAGAACCCTGTACAGGAATCCGCGAACTTACAGGAGTGGAGAGAGCCTACGAATGTGCTGAGGAACTGACATGAGGTGAATCCTATCGAGGAGGAGTCTTCAACACTGATATAGGAACAGGCATAGTCAATCTTGTAGCTTGTACTGCCTCAGACACTAAGGATGTATCCTGCACGCAAGAAGGTACAGGATTGATCCTGGCTGCTGGAGAAGAAAACGTGAGCGTCCTAGACCTCCAGTCGATCTGCGGATTTGCAACAACGAACCATGGCATGCCCAAAAATGGGAGTCAACCGAGTCTTGATCAAGTTGAAGGAAATCGAACAGTTGAATGCACCATGACTACAAGAGAGAGGTTTGGTAGCATGGGTAACTGCACCAGAAGCAATTAGACGACCATCGACCACCTCTACAGGAACTGCACGCTTCAACTTTACCACCAAAATGCCATGTTAAGCAAAAGTGTCATCCATGAAGCATGCATTTGCACTAGTGTTTAACAGGGCAAACTCCTTGAGTTCTCGATTATTGAGATGAATGTGACAGGAAACTTAAGTGATGGAATGGTATGAGCAGCACCAATGGAGCCTGTGCCTACATCCAACTTCGCGGCTCCTAGACAAAGTGGATATTGAAGTTTTTCAACTGAACTTCAGCTTCAACTTCACGCGTCTTGAACTTCCTGGCTTTAATAGGACATTCTGCCACCTTGTGTCTTGCTTCACCACAATACAAGCATAGGTTCTCACTGCGACGACGTTGCTTCTTAGCAGTGGAAAGTGAGCCACACTTGGATTAACCTCCATAGGAACGACTCCAAAAGGTGTTGCAGGAACATGTACCACAACTACAGGATTGACTTGCAGGAACTGTTGACGGGATTTTTCCTGACGACGCTCGAACAAACGATTGTCATAGCAAATGGCCTATTGCATGATCTCTGCTAATGTTGGGCATCCGGTAACGTAAGGAGAAGGTCCTTCACGTCATCCCTCAATTCAAAACGGAATTGTTCAATCAATGTAGTCTCATCCTATAGAATGTTCGTGCAAAGTTGCTGAAATTTAGATGCATAGACGGAAGCTGGTCGGGATCCTTGTGTGAGCTTTTGTAACTTTGTGCATGCAGAACGGTACTTATTAGGATCTCCAAAGCAAGTTTCAAAGGCAGTCACGAAACCTTCAAAATCTTTCATCAATGGGTCGTCACGCTCTAGCAAGGGGCAACCCAAGCCCGTGGAGATCCACTTAGTAAGAATGCCAAAAGGCCAACCTTTTGTGCATTAGTCAAGTAGCGGCGTGGTTGCATGCGGATCAAGAATTGGATCTGATTCAGGAAACCTTGAAAACGGCACGATTACCATTGAGCTTTTTCGGCATGCTGATCTTTGGCTCCGAAGAAGAATTCGGTGGAGAGGAAACCACATATGCTTAAGAGAGAGCCTGTGCAGCAACGATGGAGGATGCATCAGCAGTTGCATGCGCTGCGTTGGTGGAACCTTGTAGATCTGTGACCACTTGGCGCAAAGTGGCCAGCTCATGAAGCAACATTTGGTGCTCGCGTTGAAAGTGTTCAAATCGGCCATGATCTATGAAAGAAAAAAGAAGAAGAAAACAAAGGAGAAAAAATCAAGGAAAAAAAAAGTGACTAGGAGTCGGAGAGCTATGAAAGGAGTTACTATCAAACTGTCAAGTCACGATCCAGGAACAAGGAAGCGAGCAGGATTTCGAGAACAAAGAAGCTTGACTCAGAAGTAGGACAAGGAGTAGGACAGGAACTGGAGCAGGACATGAACTAGGAACCAAGAACAAAACAAGAGTAGGAGGTAAAGAGCAAGACAAGACAAGATTGATTGTAGAAAGACTGGTGTTGATAATAATTGATTGTACAACAATTAGGTCGGAGCTTTTATGCTCACAACTCCAAGCTAATTTGGTCATGAGTCTGATCTAGTCATGAGCTAAAAATAATGACCCATATCCTCTAGGCATATCCTGTAGCATATCCTATAGGCATATCCTGTAGGTATATCTTGTAGGAATATCCTGTAGGTATATCCTATAAGCATATCATGTAACCCGTATCCTGTATCCTGTATCCTGTATCGGGTCGTGACAAAAGAGAGACGTTTATAACTGGAGAGGTGATTTGTAGAAAGCAATTGCCTCTTAGCATGTTCTTATGTAAAAGCCTAAGTCCTACCTCTTACCAAATTGCTATATAGAAGTTAGAGTCGTATAAGGAATGGAAAAGTGGAGTCCAATGGAGTCATGTTAAGGTATGTTAAAAGACCTTGACAATGGAGGTGATGCTTATATTAGTTCTTTGAAGTATACACAAAATGGTGATTATAAGAATGGCACCATTTCAACTAATGTATGAATTGAAGACAATCATCATTCTATACAAATTTATTGTATTAAGCTTAAATGCACATTGTAACTAAGTGGGCATGATACATGAAAATGGGAATATAAAATAAATTACTAATTAATACTTAAGTTTTATTTATTAATTAATTATTTAATTAATATGTAATTAAGCCTTAAATATTAATTAATTAATAAATTAATCCTTCAATAACCTTAATTAGTAAGGAATATTCCTAAAAATATCTTAGAATATTCATATTATTTTAAAAATAGTTTACAATAATTAAAAATATTAACATAATTACAAATGAAATCATTTTCTTATCAACATGTTAATTTTTTTATAAATACTTTCTTCCTATTATACAGAGAAATCTTCTCATTTTGTTTAAATCATCACTCTCCGGATTAATCGAAGCATTTAGTCAATATCTTGATGTTGTTGTCACCACCTAACATTCTCACGAATGCAATTGGGAGTTGTCATCCTTGTTAATACATAAGATGGATAAGAGAAGGTCTGCATAAAGGCTCATCTAAAAATTGACGTTCCTTAAGAATAATATTATAAAGCGCCCGATTGCTATCCTATATTTTATAAAATTCAAATCACGAGAAAGAAAAGCTTTAGGAAATGTTTGATACGGTGGATACTGCTCACAAAAGTTTTCGAGATTCTTCTTTTTGAGGCACGTACCAAGTAGTTCACTAGCTCATCCATGATATCAGTATCAGAATATGAGTCGAAAGTGATTGGATGAATACAAGCAATGTTTTGGTTGAGCATAGCCTTCTGAGGAGAGTCGTCTACCACTAACATATGT
Organism: Selaginella tamariscina; assembly: GCA_003024785.1. Lineage (NCBI taxonomy): Eukaryota > Viridiplantae > Streptophyta > Lycopodiopsida > Selaginellales > Selaginellaceae > Selaginella > Selaginella tamariscina. The sequence continues at coordinate 273,301 of PUQB01000104.1, forward strand.
GCGTTCTTCATTATCCTTAAGCGACTGATCTCCCCATGAATCCCAATAAATCCCAATAAATCTTTCATTCTTGAAGAAGTATGGCTTGTTTCTTTTTTTATATTGTAAAATTCGAGAGGTTTATACTATACTCGTTGATCAAAAATTCAATCTTTACGAATCACCTCTTCTGCAACACTACAATGTTTCTTAAGCAAATTCAACAGCGGTGTTAAGTTGTGAATCTGCATGCATGACCAAATCCCCACAAGCACACCCATCTCCTTTAAGCTTTTGAAAGAAACGGTTCAACCCTGGACGAAAAATAATATCATATCAAAATTTACCATGACAAGGAATGAAATCTCCTTGTTTGATTTCTTTTTCCTATCCTCGGGCCTTTGTTGATGAAGCAGAACACCATTAACATCCAACAACACAATATGGCCATGAGTAACATGGGATAGCGTTGCCTCTTGAATACTTTGCAACTCACTTGTTTGCTCCCTTTCACATTTATCTGTTAACACTAATCCCTTTATCATTTAATTGTACATCGTCCTTACAAGATTCAAATATTGCAGGCGCTAAAGAAATTAATTTCGGAACTGAAGCCAATAGAAATGATGATGAAAAAACTGAAGTGGCCCCCATGGTAACGATGTTTTGAGCTGCATTATTATCTATTTCCTGCATGGACTCTGTCATTCTACATGTGGCACAAGAAATTGTCACCAAACCCCTCTCTTACCTCATGGCAATGCTGAAAATCCATGTTCTCAACTGTTTCATTACATCTGCAAAATGATAGTTAGCTAACCTTAAAATTATTAAGGTATATTATTTACCTTGTTAATGTGTGACCCATGTGAAACTAAAAGCTTCATTAATCCTTGAGAATTTATTTTCTGTACAAATATAAACGAAATATACAAAAATGCCTTATGTTACACTCATTTACAACTATTCGTCACTCTAAGAATTCATTAACAATTCTTCTTCGCTATTACCTTCTGAGTGAGGCGAAGAAGGTCTAAGCCGCTTGTGAGATGGTTCAAGATCTTCGTATCTTCTATTGATGTTTCCATGGGTAATGGAGTGTGTGAATGTTCTGTACTCCTCGAGATAACTTCCGGTCTAATATCTGATTGAAGTTCGTCCTCAGACTCCGACATTGAACCAGATTCGTCTTCAGAGCTATCGCACTTATCTGGAGGGAACTTTCTCAAATACTCCTTATGGTTTGTTGGGGTAGTCAGTTGAGAACCTCTATCCACTTGTTCAGGTCCTCAACCATGGTCTTATCCTTTTCAACGGCAAACACACATGTATCCGAAGGTAACACTCCTTCAAGACGGACCCCCTAGTGCAGTAGTCAAAAACCCACGCATCACTGTGAGGACCCCTGATCAAGTTGACGATGCTCCGTGCCGCTTGACTTGTAATGTTTGGATAACGTACATTGCCGAATACGTCACTCACCTATCGGTGTATCGGATGGAGGTTCAGGGCCGTTGGAGTGCAAACAGATGCCTGGCCAGTCATTTGGAAGTTTGAAATTGTTTGGCGCATTCCTAACAACCAAGTGAACAACCGTATCAATGCACTTCGGATCAGCATCATTCATATAAAATCCTGTCCAACGATGTTATTCTTCTTTGAAGGCGAAGGCAAAAGTATCGGTGACATGAGCAAGAATCAAGAAATAAATACCTGAAAACGTAGATATCAGTCAAGAGTGCAAGCATGAATTCAATAATAAATACCTTCTTTGTACATGCTTGCACGGCTAAGTTTCTCCACCAAATCCTCTAGTGTCCTGTCTGTCGAAGGATTTTTTGACACCCGCCGATCCATCACGAACAATTGAAACGGTTTCCTACAAGCAGTGATGTTACCCCATAAAGTCTCCGAATCCAACAACAAACATCTGTAGGGCTTGTCGTGATTCGTAGCATCCTCCTTTATAAGGTTCAACTCGGTTCTCCGCTGCTGAAGGACTGCCATAAGAGAAGGCGTCATGCAATGTTCTCCTTTTTGGCGTTGGCGTGCAATAGATTCTTGCCCAGATCTTCCGATTGTTCACCCATTCGACAAGCATATCATCGTTTGTCACATGCAAATATTTGCTGACCTCTTCGTATGTTGAAGCCGAGGTCCAACCCAGTTTGTGGCAGTGTATTCCCAACCACTCCTTGAAGTGCCTGACCGTCTTCAACTCCATTGCCTTGAGATGAAAAGGAGAGGTGGGGCTGCTGTTGTTAATCTGTAGTTTGCCATCAATCACCAAATCAGCCAAGACTTCCATCTCCTCCATCGTTGTTCCATTTAAAGGCTTCAACCATGTGAGCTTGAAATCGTTGTCTACATCCTTTGTAAGATTGAACAGACTTAGCCTTCGGCGTCTTACTGGGTTTCTTTGCAGACTTCTCTGAGGGCCCCTTCACTTGTCTGCTTCTTCTTCAGTGTTCCTTTTGCAAAGGATTCCATAATCCCCAACCATTTGGCAAAGATCCTATCCTCGGGACAAGAAATCAACATCATCAAAAAGGATGTTTCCTTCCCGCCCACCTGGGCAAAATCAACTGCTACAATTTCTTCAACTCTCTAAAAAAAGACAGATTAATATACCGGCGAGATAAATCCCGCCCAAACAATTTGCTTACCCGGTATCCGCAGATTGTGTATTCCCTGCGGTAGCTCTTTGTGGTCGCTGAAGAGATTCCCACACGGCTCGCGTGTGTTTGAACTTCTCCCATATTTTGCTGTTGTAGTGGTTGGTGTCGGCAGCGTCCCATTCCGCCGATAACTTATGGTACTGCTCGATTGTGAGATTCGGCTTCGCTAAAAACGCCGATCTTTTCGTCAGCTTCTCACGGGTATGCTCGGAAAGTTTTGTTGCCATCGTTCCTTTGTTGTGTTCATCGAGAAGTCGTTGGGCTGCCGTTATTGTGTGCTGGCCACTAATGATGTAGTACTTGATGATTTTCTATTCTCCGTCTGAATCTTTCATTTGTTCTGGTGTTGTGATCCACACTTTGTCAGCGCCTTTTTCTTTCGTAGTATGGACACAAAACAGCATTATGTGGAACGGTGTAAGAATTGTCGTCCTTCATCTTCTCCATGAGCTCAGCTACACGTTCCTGGTTGAGTGGCCTGTAATTGAAGTTTGGGTTGACGCTGCAATACTTAACCCTACACTCGTAAATCCTATCATCCAACATCATTTCCTTGTGGCTTATTGCAGCATGGGATGCCACAGGTGCAGCTGACAAAACGACTGATGATTTTCTTTACGATCCGAATCAACATGTGTGATCCCCGATTGATGCTGTTCTAATGTTCTCGGCACACTCTTCCAGCTCCCGAATTTTCTAAGCAAATTGAACGTGATCTGTAAAGAACCTGAGACCGAGCCACCCTCTCAATCTCCTTATGATGTCGCTGTGTTCTTCTTCAATGTGAAGAGGGACGATTGCTCCACTTTGATTTTCTGTATTGTGAAGCAATATCTCCTGAATACACCTACTCGATGAGTCTGAAGATCTTCGAAGTAGACATCCAGATGGATCCCCTCCATAGATGGGCTTTCGTTGAGTTGAAGAAGAACTCCACGGTCAACATCATTAGTGAACACGTGAACGTCATTATCCACAAGTCGACAAAACCACCCGAAATTAATGTTGTAACTGGCGACCTCTGGATCCGAGAACGTGACATTGGATGGAACAAGGCATATGTGTCGAGCATCGTTCAATCTGGGTTCGCAGCATGCTTTCGGATGCTTGACTAGCAATCACTTTCCATTGTTTTGCTTGTCCATGCGATGTGACAGAGGTTAGTTTGACAGCAACCATGGTTGTTCCAATGCGCTTCCCGTTTAGTTTGAAATATGGCCAAGTTGATTCCAGAATCCCCCTGCCCATCTCTTCTCCTGCTCTCGTCTTAATGTCACCTCAATTCCACATCTGAATACAAAAATGATTAGTTCAAGCACATATCCGAGTATAACAGATTTTATTTTAATTCTTACCCAGAATTTGACGACGACTCCATACTAATGACTCGATCTCCTTGTTTGATCAAATCGTCCTTCTGCAAAATAATACACTATGAATACAAATCATATAAAAACGCACACACACTTGTATAAACCCGAATATACAAAAATAATACACAGAGAGAAGTGGACGAATTAACTGTCCAAAGCTCACATTTGTGCTAGTGCAAAAGAAAGATAACATTTCGTTTTAGAACCACCACAAATGTGAGCTCTGGACAGTTTTACATAGATTCCTAGCTTTTACTCGAAATATTATGATAAGATGATAAAAGTAAATAAAATGAGATATGCAACTTATATATACTAATACACATATATATTCACATGGAAGGTGCGGCGGGATTAATCTCGCCACCCCTTCAATGCCTCCTGAAAGATGGGCGGGATTAATCTCGCCACCTTTCTGAACCTGAAGGTGGCGGGATTAATCTGCCACCTTTCTGGAGGCCCTGAACGGGTGTGCGGATTAATCCCGCCCCTTCTCAGTCTCAGAGAGAACTAGGCAGGATTTATTTGGCACACCACTTTAGGGGCTCCAGAAAGGCACGGGATTAATCTCGCCCACCATGTAAGGGATGGTTAAATGAATCTCGCCACCCTTCTCAGTCCCTTCATTGTATGTTGTAAACCTTCTACGTCTCAGACAGAGATGTTTGAGATTGGTTTGACTCACCAATGGAAAAAAAAAGAAGGGTGGTGGGATTCATCCCTCCACCAGGCATTGAAGGCTCGGCGGGATTAATCCCGCCGCCCAGGCCCTTCCCGCAGGCCATGTGCGGTGGGATTAATCCTGCCGCACATGCCCTTGACATAGGCCATAGGCGGCGGAATTAATCCCGCCGCATGCCCATGCCCTACGCAGAATCCAGCGGATTAATCCCGTCGCACGCCCATGCCCTACGCCGAATCCGGCGGGATTAATCCCGCACCTAGGCCCTTCAAACAGGCCATTGGCGGCGAGATAATCCCGCCAGATTTCGCGCAGGGCATGTGTACGCGGCAAGATTAATCCCGCCGTCTAGGCCTAGCATGCAGGCCATGGGCGGCGGGATTAATCCCGCTGCACGCCCATGCCCTGCACGAAATCCGGCGGGATTAATCTCGCCGCGTAGGCCCTTTAGATAGGCCATTGGCGGCGGGATAAATCCCGCCAAATTCCGCGTAGGGCATGCATAGGCGGCGGGATTAATCCCGCCGCCTAGGACTAGCACGCAGGCCATGGGCGACGGATTAATCTCGCCGCTCTTCGATTAGCCTCATGGGTGGCGGGATTAATCCCACCGCCCATGGCCTGCATGAAGGGCCTCAGAGGCGAGATTAATCCCGCCACCGAGGCTCTAACCATATAGCGACGGATTAATCCTGCCGCTCGCGGGGCTAACGAAAGAATGGTGGGATTAATCCCGCCGCTACATACATATAATATATCTATATGTATATGTGTGTGTAGGAGAGTGCATGTGTCTGCCAGAGATAGATAAATAAGATAAAATTATACTGATACACACACATATGTATATGTATATATCGAGTGTGTGTTTAAATAAATTAAATTATACAGATACACACACACACACACACACACATATATGTATATATATGTATATGTATATACAGGAGTGTGCGTGTGTGTGCGAGAGATAAATAAATAAATAAATTATACAAATACTGGTACACATAATATATGTATGTATATATGTATATAGGTATATATATGTGTATATGTATATCGTTGTATGCGTGTGTGAGCGAAACAAATAAAATCATACAGATAAACAAACACACACACACACACACACATATATATATATACAGGAGTGTGTGTGTGTGCGAGAGATAAAATTAACAAATCAATAAAATTATACAGATACACACACACACACAATATATAGTGTGTGTGTGTGTGTGTATATATATATATATATATATATATATATATATATATATATATATGTAGGAGTGTGCGTGTGTGTGCGAGAGATAGATAAATAAATAGAATTATACAGATACTGGTACACATAATATATGTATGTATATTGTATATAGGTATATATATATGTGTTGTGTGTGTGTGTTGTGTGTGTGTATCGTGTGTATGCGTGTGTGAGCGAAACAAATAAAATCATACAGATAAACAGGAGTGTGCGTGTGTGTGCAAGAGATAAATTAATAAATTAAAAAATTATACAGATACACAAATACACACACACACACACAAACACACATATATATATATCTCTGTGTGTGTGTTGTGTGTGTGTATATATAATAATATATAATATATATATATATATATATATATATATTATATATGTATGTAATATGTATAAGAGTGTGTGTGTGTGTGCGAGAGATAGATAAATAAATTATATTATTAAGATACACATATAAAATGTATATGTGAATAAAATAAATAAATAAACTCAGGAATGTGCGTGAGAGAGAGAGAGAGAGAGATCTCACCTGTGTGTGAGAGAGAGGAGATTTCACAGCTGCGCCTCCACCCTTGCTTCTTAAAACCCTAAAAATATACCTAAACCTAAAAGAATAGAATATATATTAACCCTAATAGATATTCTTTAAGAATATACTTAAACCCTAAAAGAATAAAAGATAGATTCCCTAAATGAATATTCTTTCATTATATTTCAGCGTGTGCGTGTGCGTGGTGTATCACATACACCCAAGAAAAAATCATGCAAGGTTTAACATGTGTGTGTCCATGAGAGTGTTAAAGTTCACGTGTAGCAATACATATATACACACATAATATTATACACATAAACATACATACATATATTACATATATTAAAGAGACAGAGTACATTTATGGATCATATTGTGTGTATATATGAGAGAAAAGAGACAGTACATATTAATATGGATCATGCATGATGTGTATGAGAGAAGAGAGACAGTACAATTAACATGGATCATGCATGGTGTGTATGTATGAGAGAAGAGAGAGAGTTTAACAAATTAAATTCATACACATTGCATATATTAGTACATATATACATACACACGTATACACACAGACATACATATAATTACATATGTAAATTCAATGTGTTACATACACACAGACTTGAGTACATATAAATCATACATGCATTGAACATGATATTTTTCAATAAAGAAGCAACATATAATTTCTCAAGTTTGGTTTAGGGCAATGTGCATGTGTGTGCATATGTGTCTCTGTAAGTGCTTCACGTGTATATATAAATTAGATTGTGTTTATATATGTATGCAAAACAAACATCGAATAATTAAGAAAATAAATTAATAAACACACTATGAACATATTTTAAATAATACATAATAATATATATTTTATCTAATATATAGCCATATAAAGTTTAAATATATATTAATTTAATATGATAATAAGGTTAACACTGGAATATTCTTGAAATAATAGAATTTAATTGAGAAAATCCCATTAATATATACAAATGTAGATCAAGTACTGAAATAATTAACTAATTAATTATGATAATCATGTTTAATATTAGAATATCTTGAAATAATAAGAAAATAATAAAGAATATCTCATTATAAAGAAGATTAATTACTGAAATAATTAAGAACAAGACTAATTTAATTTGATAATCAGGTTTAATATTGGAATATTCTTTCAATATTAAGAAAATAATAAAGAATATCCCATTAATAGTAGAAAATAAATTAATTACTCGAGTAATTAAGAAAATAATAATAATAAACAGACTATGAATATATTTTAAATAATACATAATAATATATCAATTTATTTATTATATAAGTATATATATATTTATATATTAATAATATATACTAGAACATTCAGAATGTAGAATAATTACTAAAATTTTGTAATATTAAACAGCTTGAATTACTTGAATAACATTAAATACAATTTAAAACACTCATTGGAATTGGAGAGTATATATGTCAGACTGTCGGTTATTTGTTTCAACTCATATTAAATTTTATTTTCTGTTCTTTTCAAAAAATTTGAATTTCTGACATAAATATTGTCGGTCTGACATGTAATTTGAAAATGCATTTAATTTCCCACTCAAATTCAAATCTGGTTCTTTCTCCGCGCAAAGGTCATTTCTTCTATTTTTCATTCTTCAAATTTTCTTTTTTCTTCTTAATGATCAGTTCAGGAACAAAATTAAATTGGGTGCGCTATTGTTTATAGGAAAGCACGGCGCCTTCAGTGCTGTTTACAAGTAAGTATTATAAACAAATTTAGATATAGTTATAAAGATTCACTCTCTTACATTCTCTCTTAAATTTAGAATTTAGGGGTTTAGGAATGCATTAAGATTACAATATATTCGTTAGGAATTTATCCCGTTTAAATATACTTCTAACTTAATATTCTCGGTTAGTTGGGGCGACAGGATTAATCCGGCCATTTTTTTTCGCCTCTTGAAAGAGGTGGCGGGATTAATCCCGCCACCATCTCTTTGATAATTATAGTAGAATTAGTTCGGGCAATACTTCTCCACCTCTTAAAAAGAGCGGCATTAATCCCACTGATAACTCTCTCAACTGATAAAGAGTTTGAATTTATTAGAAAGAGTTATCGACGGGATTAATCTCGCCAACCATTTTAGGAGGCAGAGAAGGGGTGGCGGGATTAATCTCGTCACCACTTCTCTGTTTTAGATATTTGTGGGCAGGATTTATTCCGATATCTCTTTGAAATCATAGCTTCGGATAGAGTTGTGGGCAGGATTAATCCCGCCCCCTATTCCCCGTCATTAGAGTTGTGGGCGGATTAATCCCCCCCCTCTTCTTCGTCGGAGGGAGTGGGGCGGGATTAATCCCGCCAGTACTTCCTCATCGGAGGGAGTCCGCGGCGGATTAATCCCGCCGCTTCTTCTTCATCGGAGGGAGTCCGCGGCAGGATTAATCCCGTCGCCTCTCTCGGACGAGGAAGATTCGGCGACGAGATTAATCCTGCCGATTCTTCTTCGCCGGAGGGAATTGGCGGCGGGATTAATCCCGCTGACTCTCTCCGATGGAGTAGAGTTGACGGCGGGATTAATCCCGTCGACTCTTTCCGAAGGGGTAGCTTCGTCGGCGGGATTAATCCCGCCAAGTCACTCCGAAGGGGTAGAGTCGGTTAATCCCGCCCATCGTTCCTCGTCGGAGGGACTGCCCATCAGTTGTATTAATGAAGCATGAGATATTATCTCTATACATAATTATGTATTATTGCACATGCATATTATTAAGCAACCGCAGTTCAGATTTTTTAAAATATTGCATAAACAGATATCATAATAATACAATTATTTATGTGTAGGACAATATATTTAATACTGGTGATAAAGTAACCACCATGCACAAGTTGACATGAAATTTGTAGGTGAAAACAAAAAACATGTAAGCCTTTACATCAAGGTTATAAGTTACTAACACTTTTTTTGACATTTATAAATATATATTGCTTTATTTGTCATTGTTGGTTTGCTATAGGCATTTTTGAGACGATTACTCTAAGTTTTTTAATAGTTGACCACACTCACGAGGATATTAATGCCTTATTCAATAAGTTATTAAACTTAATGAAATAAGCAAAAGCGCATATGGACTTATTTGAGAATGCATCTTAAAAAGAAGTTGTTCATTCGAAGTGCCAAACTTCAAAAATTGATCAATGAGTATATTTAGGAGGACAATGAGTCCCTTACAAGTTACCTTGTGCCACTACACTTTTACTTCTCAATGAGATATAAGGTCACAATCATGTAGTACAAGTTACTAGCTTCACAAACAACTTTGTCTCCTAAATAAGGGATTATTCTCTTCAAGACCGATGAGAATGAGAAGCCTCTTCTCCCATAAGGAAAGTCAAAACTTATCTCATTAACTTCGCTACTAAAGAATAAGAGATGATAATTAATAGTTATTAAAAATATATGTCATGGGTCCAAAAGTTGATGCTAAAGAATCTTAATATTAATTACGAGCTACTCAAAATTATATAGCCATGTGAACCACTAATTAAGCAATTTGAGATTTCATTTTAATTTTAACATTTAATTAATTATTTAACTAATATTATTTAAAAAAAATATGTATTTTTAATTCATTTAATTATATAAGAAATATATAGTTAATGTAAATTACCAAATATGCTCTTTATATTTAAAATTTAAATTAAGTTAACATGTTGTATAATTGTTTATTTCTAAGTAGCCATGTATTTATTTTCTCTCACTTAACTAGGGTTTTTTGATTTATAAAGGTCCAACCCATGTGTAGTGACAATGTGCTTTTTTTGCTTGAATTTGCACTCAGTTGTGATGGACTTGAAACCGCTCAAAGTTCACAAGAAAATGAACAAGGTAAACCAAACATTTTTTATTTATTCCCCACCTTCACCATTAGAAGCTTCTTCATCGCCTTCATTGTTATAAGCTTCCACTTCACCTTCATCATCAAAAGCTTTCACTTATTTTATCATCAAATGCTTCTACTTCTTCATCATTCAAACCATTAGCAAAAAAATTATTAATTCAAATGGACAATTGCGGTAATGAGAACAAAAAACTATTCATGTTTGCCTACTTAAGTTTATGAGTTGTCAGGGTGTGTTCGACATAGTCAAATAGGTTTTCTTATGGTGGGACACACACGAGGATTATAACAATTCTTTAATAAATTGTCCGACCTTTCAAAGCAATCAAATAGTTTCACATTGATGAAACCATTTGAAAAGTGTATCTCTTCAAATGCACTACTTCTCTCATGATAGAGGTCCAAGATTTCAAGAGCTATTTACAACGTTACATTCATGATACGAAACAAGAGTTGATGGGGCACAACAAACCATTATAATTCTATTTTAACATGCGAAATAATATCTCAATTATGCAGTACAAATGAAATTAATAAATCCAATTTGATTACTGCCTGAAGAATTTAAAAATGTTTAAATGAGCAGCCAATGATTTTACCTTAAGAAGATCCAAAATTTGTGTTAATAAGAGAGATTAAAGATAATTTTGGGATAATTCAAGGCCTTAAAAAGTATATAGGCATTTGGAAAAGTGGTTTGCCTAAAGATTCAAAAGTTGTAAATTAATATTCGATAAGATACTTATTAATTTTACAATATTAACAACAAATGATTAACATTTTTAAAGAACCACACCGAAGTCCATAATAAATTATATATTAATTTTAACCACACACAAGGTATGATGGATCACACAAAAGAGAGCTCAAATAACTAGTATGGAACAATTTAAGAAGTCACAAGGACAAACCAAGATGCTCATTATGTGGCTCTAAAGCATGTAAGCCCAAACAAACTTCTCACAGTCGAAGAATCTTGACTAAGATATGTTTATACTTTGCAAAATTAAAAGATTTTGAAGTTCATTAAATATGACTTAGTTGATCCATCATAGTTTAACAAGTGCGAGTTCAATGATACAAACCAATAAGTTTAATATTCCAAGTGATGGATAAAGAAATGACATGAAAACCCCATGTGAGGGCCAAGACATTAAAAGTGTAATTTAGGCATGAAAAAAGAATTTCCATACTGAATTTGTGAGTATAATTAAAAAATAAAGAAGGCAATTAAAATTTAATTTTGAAATAAAGTTATATGTTTAACATTAAAGTTTAATAATTTGATTCCAAAGCATATTTAGTTGAAGTTTAATTAAAATTTTAAATAATGATGATATAATTATTAATGTGCTTAGTAGTATAGCTAGAGTTTATTAGGAGTTTAGTTAAAGTATTTTGTTAAAAAATTATAATTATAGCTATTTAAGTAATAATTTATATTAGATTTAGATTAGGAAATCATTTTCCAATTAAACCAATGGCTTTCAATTTATATTATTATATTCTTCATGAATTAACCCTTTTAAAGCATGAATAGTATTTATTAAATATTATTAATATTTTATTAATAAATATAAAAAATGTTAAGTGCTTAATTAGTAGTTTGTGGTTGACTATTGAATATCTATTATTTACAAGTTTGAAGAAACATTTATCATACATACAACTTTACAACACCTTTTCTCTGGAAGATTGATCCCACACTTACATTGGTTAAAAAGAACTTGAAACCTAAGTTAATTTTAATTATTCTAAAGATTTACAAAAGTTAATTATTTTTTATCACCCTGGACCTTTCTTATATGGATGAACTATATGAAATCATTATAAGAACTAATCAAGTAAAAGTAGTCTAATTCCAACCATAGATAAAATGACACAAAGTTGTGAAGATGAATACTTTTGAAAAAATATGGACTTCCAATTCAACTAAGTTAACAATCATGATAGATGTGAGATCCATAGATGGCAAAAGCCATTGTGCATGTGAGAAATTGCATGTTTTATGTAAAAAGATTTCACAAAATAGTCATGTTTATTAATTAAATTAATAGAAATATTTTATAAAATATTCTTTAATAATAATTAGTAAAAGAATAATTAAAAAAATTATTATTAATTTTTGAGACGTGGGCTTTCCCAGTTTTGTTGGAAGTGGTATAGGACACATTAAAGTGATCTAACACATGACACATTAGAGTGCACAAATGTGCAAGCATTGGTCTTCTTTTAGCACCAGCCTTCACACCCACTATTCTGTTCCATGAGTTCGCTGCCACTTCCTCCTCCTGGATTCCCCGTTGTCTAAGTCAGGAAAATCCACCAATACCTCATCGAATGAAAGAAAAGATCCATGAAAATGAAGTTTAGAAATAATTACATAATCTAAATTATGTCCTTTCATTAGTATAGGTACTTTTAGATTACTGCCTTAAATACCTAAATCTTTTAAATTATGTAAGAAGTTGCTTTTCTTTTCAATTTTTCTTTAGATTCCCATAATAATGATTCAATGTCTAGTTAAAAAAAAAAAAAAACTTCTAAATCAGCAGATGTTATATTGGCGATTTAGGAATGGAACTTGCGCCGATCGACGATCATCGTCGGGCAGTGCAGGCAGTAATAAGCAGTCCCCCAGTCGTGGTTGGTGTCCCACCCCCAAAACCCAACCAAGGGTTGGATAGAGTGGTCAGTTCGGGAATGTATATGCGACCAAGTTGTACCATGTGTATCAAAGTAGACGAGCATCAATCCTTTTCAATAAGATAATCACCTACGAAATATAATCTGTATTATATATATATATATATATACCAGGTGCTTAAATCTTACATAACAGTTCAATGTACATATGAAATACTACCTTGCATAATCATGGCTATATACACATGTATATAAATATAATAGTATTTTACTTGTATTTTATTGTTAAATTTACTAAATTCAATAAATTGCACCATTAATTTTAAGTTATTATGAAAATAAAATGTAATATAGAAAGAAAAAAAAAATGATACCTGTATGCTTATCTGCAGTAAAAGGAGTTGGAAATTTCTCTGCATGCTTACAAATTCACACAAAAAAATAGTATAGAAAATAATTTAATAAATGTATATTATAAATATAAGTGAGGTATTAATGCAAAGATCTCACAGTAATCCATCTGTAGCACTGAGTTAATTAACTAAAAATTTAATGGTCTATACCTTTATTACCGCCCAATCAGCTTGACGGCCTTCATCATAATACATAATAATACACCATTTTGAAACTGTTTTGAACTTCCTAAAAGTAGAGAAAATGTTAAAATATCATGTTAATTAAATTCAAAATGTAAACAAGTATTAATGAGCTAAGAAGTCAAACTATACCATCTATATATATATTTTAAATATTAATGAAATCGGAGCTCTTTTCAATAGTATAGGCTAAAGTCTAAAAATTGTGAAACCTCATTATTAATGTTTCTTACTACATAGAGATTTCAGTATTTAGTATTGAGTATGTAAATACATGTATGTATTTATCTGGTATAAAATTACTATATATAGAATATTTATATAAATACACTTTCGGAAGTTGAGGACGTCAACAATAAAATTATGTATAAGTAGAATATTAAAAGCTTAATTATACAACCTTTGGGCATGTTATGTGTTGCTCCAGATTTGATACTCCAGAAGCACTTAGTAAAATAAGCATTTAGCTATATTTATATATATGAATAAAAAATATATATGAAATAAACCTTCAACACAAAATCATATATATATATTACAATTTCATATCTTCCTCATCTCCTAACTGCTCTTTCACAATTTGGTAAAACATATAAATGTACATTGAATTCTTATATTCTAATCAAAATCTGACATTCCCATGTGGGAAAGTGGGAATTCCCATATGGGTTTAGATGAAGCCAAACTTTAAATAGAAAATTAATTATTAATCAAAAGGGTTATGAACGAAGGGAATTTTAAACTAAAATTCAGGATTAAAAAAAATTAAATACTTACTTATTCAAAATGGAATTATTAGATGTACAAAAATTAAGGGTAATTAATATCCAACTTGGTTTTTATGGAATTTTAAAAAAAAAACAATTAAAAATAATAAATATAAGTACTGAAGTGAAATTTAAAGGGGTAATAAAATTAAAGTACTTATTCAAAAGTAAAGAAAATATTAAAAAGAAAATTAGGAGAAAATTAGTATAAGCTTTACTTATCAAAAAGTGGATTACACAATACTTGTAATTTAACTTTGTAATTAACTTGTAATTTAAAATTAAAAAATTTCAGTTTTTTTATTATTAGAAAACATTATATATGATAATATACAAATGTCATAATATTTTATTTTGTATACATATATATATTTATATATATATATATTTGCCTGTTTCCTTTGGAAATATTCACATTTGAAAGCTCAATATAGAGAAAATATATTTACAAACCATGGTGTTATGTGTTGAGTATTAATCAAAAACTATGTATTTATATAAATAAATATAATATACAAATAATATACTAGACCACGAGGGGTTGTGTAAGCTCTTCCATCTCCGCAGCAGAGTGGTGAGTGGCCTGCCTAAGGGTGGCCCTGTAGCTGGTGATCTTATCACGTACCCATGGGAATATCTCCAGAATCTTTCCACCACACATTGTGTTCCTCTCTACTTGCGCTTCCAACTCCTCTAGCTGCCTCGACATGTCCTCTAGCCTCTCCCTTAACTGCGTACATACACATATCATATACATATATACAGACGTGGCCGTGTGTTGTGTGTGTGTATATTTTAAGCCGTATGGAAATAAAATAATCCACATAGATGGATTGTCTGCTTATATATTGTGGCTCTAGACCTTACACAGACTATAGCATCGCATACATACGTGCGTACTCGCAGTCTGACAATGATATATACATATATCGTATTAATGTGCGGAGAGAGATGTATAACTACACACACGCAAACTATATATGTGAAAAGTTACCTCGGCAGCTCTTTCATCAGCAATCCTGAGAGATCTATCTGCAGCATTACGTGCAGCAAATGCAGCCGCTGCCATCTCCTCTTTTGATTGGAGCTTATTATTTGCCTCCTCAAGAGACTGCCTGAGATGAATCACCAACTGATTAAGCGCAGCAATCTGTAATTAAACAACGCCTTAGCTAATACATACGCTCATACATATATGTCGTATGCATATACATATGCGTACACGGTATATGATCTCATCATGTATAATGTTAAAAGGACCATAGGCTAAGCATTTTAGGCATACATAGCCAAAGATCAGACAGCTCCACGCACGCACACACTGCATGTGCATGATATGGCAGTCTCTGTATTTTATATGGAGTGTTGTTATTGTTAGCTATACATTTTTACTATGCAATTAGGTATCGATATATTATATATGCATATACCCTCTCCTCTCCTTCCCTCCGGTGTGTGTGTGTACCTCTTGATTGCATTTTTCAACTTCTTCTAAAATAGCTACTCCAGCAGCAGCCTCGTCTGTAGCTGCTCTTTTCCATCTCATTAACTCTTCTTCAGCAGCAGCAATTTCTGCTGTGAGCCCCTCAACCTGTCATTTACAATCATTATAACAATATATGTGGAAAATATAATCAAATATATTATATAGCAATATATGCATGTGACAAGCAATATTATACAATGTATACAGGCATACACACACGTTACATTTTCAGATACAATGCCGTGTTTAAATTCAAGTTCGTTGATGCGTGCTGCCTTCGCTGCCAAGTCCTTTGCTTGTAAAGCTGACAGCTTATTTAACTTCTCATTCTCAATGCTAGAAATAAATTTAAATGCGATGATTAGTATAATTATTGTGTGTGGGTGTGTGATATAAATAAGCACCTCGCATCTTCGAGCTGTTTCTCCAAATCTAACACCTTTAATCTCGTCCGTCTTAGTTCACCATCCAGAAGAGAAGCCTGCAAATAAACAGAGTAGGAAAATCATATACATTATGTTGCAAACATATGCATATATACGTAAGGATCGCGTACGTGTATGTGAATATATATCATATGTAAACATACATGTATAATATGCGTCTACAATCAGGTATGCATGTGTATATGCATGCATATACATACAGAAGAATGCTATATGTGGATGTAAAGATGTACATACCAGGGTCGGCATATCATCTTCGACATTTCCCTCGTTGTTAACAAGTGAATTTTTCAAGAAAGCCACCATTTCTGCGTGACGTTGTGAGAGTCTTTGTAGATCTTGCTCAAGAACATTCCTTTCCTTGACCCTCTGCTCTTCTTTCTCCTCCCACCTATTCTTCGCATGAACTAGCATATTCGAAATACTATTTATCCTCCTCACGTATTCTTGATGAACCTACTACAGCAAAATAAGTAACCTATATCTGTGTATATGTGTGGATATGACATAAAAGTATGCAGGTATGTGTATTCACATACAGAGGGACAGAGTATGATTGCAATACTGATATGCGATAGTGTTAATTAATAGAACAATAAATATGTAAAACAAGAACCTTTTCTGTATCATTAAAATCCGAAAATGATAAACTGGCAACGGAGGTGACAGCTTTACCGTCGATCTTGTGCAGAAAACTGACGATGGACTCCTCCGTTGCAAGGCATCTCTTCATCTGCTCCACCAGAATATTCCTCAGTTTATCCTGTTGCATCCCAGATTACGGACCTTTTCCACCGCTCCCATGCGCTCCTCTGCTTCTCGCAACTTTTCAGAATTCACCTGTGAAAAGAGTGTCACGTAAGCGTGCGTGTGTGTGAGAGGAGAGCCATTTCATGGTAGATAAGAGTGCTCTGTGTGCAATATATACAAACACATACCTTTTGCAATTCTGCCACTTTTCGATCCACTTCTTCCTTGGACTTGGCAATTGAGGCCTCAAGCCGCGAAACTTCAATAGCAATTTGATAGTTACGTTGGTCCTGCATGATTAAGATGTTAATTACTCTAGTAATACATCTTTGGACATCTTATATCTGCATATATATATATATATATATATATATATATAAGAGAGAGAGAGAGAGAGAGAGAGAGAGAGAGAGAGAGAGAGAGCATACGAAAAACGTGTAGATGTTTACCATTTGTTCACGAGCTTCATTGCGACCTTTGACAGCAGCATCACGTTGTTTCACCGCTTCTTCAAAGAGTTCTTCCGCTCTCTTGCAGAATCCATGACAAATCGCTGCTAAGCCTGTATATTTCGAGGTTCTCGGCAGACCGCCTATATAGTCATATAAAGATACAAAAACATTACTATGTCAAGCCAAACTTCAATAAGACATATAAAGACACGTATGTGTGTATGTGTACTGACCTGCAAAGCTTTTATTTTCTCCTAACAGAGATGCAAGTTTTTCAGCACCGGCAATGAGCAGCTTAGCAGATGTTTCGATTTCCGATCTTGCCTGCTCACGGGACTTCAAAGCTGTTTCCGCCTGTTTAAGAGCTTCATCTTGTTGTTTTCTTGTCTGCTCCAAACTACTCATAGTGTTCATATAAATCCATATAATATAGATACATATATGTAGCATATATGCATTGTGTGAGTGTAAAGAGCTCTGTTACGGATATATATATATATATATTACACAAGTATATATTTTGGAGGTACTTTGGACCTGTACAAACATCTGATCAAATATGCACACATAATACATATACATAATAATCAAAGAAACATAAATATTTCTACCTTTCTTGCGAAATGGATAGTTTTTTCTTCACGTCTTCGAGCTCCTTCTTCAGGTACTTCACCTCGGATTGATCCTCTTGTTGATCGGATTTAGGAGACGGCAGCACTACGGCAGCCGAATCGAGATCGTCATCCTCAAAATCGCTCAGTGCAGCTGCATCTTCCTCTGTGTTCCCCGACATTGATCCAGCTCAACAACCCTAGTTATTCCTTAGGGTTCTTCCTACAGAGACCGTACTTTCGTACGTTAAAATCGACAATTTATATGTATTTGGTGTATTTAAATTATTTAAAATTATAAATTTCTTTCCAGCAACCCTAAAACAGAGTTCTGGTGATTTAGGAACCCTAAAACAGAGAATCCTTATTTAGGGTTCTTGTAAGATGTACGGCGCTGGATCCAGGCAATGGGGAGTGTACACATACACATTCGCACACAAACGCACACACATAGACTTCTCTGTTTGTTTGCACGGGATAATGTGTGCTTCAAGGGATATCGGTTTCATCGAGGTCAGCTTTGTAATTTTCCTTTCTTGGGTTGCTAATTGTCTTTATTCTTAACCCTTCAATTCTTTTTTTAATTAAATCTAGCGTTTTCTTCTTAAGACATTCTTTAAGAGTATGTTTTTAATTCGAACCTAAGTTTTTTATTATGTTATTATGTCGAGTATGATATTTAACAATTGTATATATGTTTATAACTAACTTATATTTAAGATTGTATGAAAAAGACAAACCACTAGGTACTTGACGGTCTGGCTCTTCTGTTTACTACATTTCAAAAGGTATAGTGACAGTATAATTGATATAAAATATATAATATTATTATATAGTTATATGAAAGACAGCTAACGGTGCACTTCAAAACTAACAGTGAATGCGATATGTTCCTCAACGAGCTGAGGTTGGTGTTTCGTTAATACACGCCAGTACAATTTTATAGTCGTTTTCATACGCCTTCCATTTGAATTATTGCCGACAATGTTTTCCCAATCTCTACATACATATAGATATACATATAGATATACATATGCGTGTGTGTATATATATATGCCATTGACATGTATACTGGATATAACCTTGAGACATGCTCTTTCAAGTTTTAGTGATTGTCTTCTTGCTTTCACACGTTTCGTGTTTGAACTTGGGTTCATGGGAAGTCCTTGTATTGAACTCAGGTGTCTCAGCAATGCATATGGCTGTGTCTCCTAGTAACAAGGTATATGATCCGTCTCGACATGTTGCATATTATATGTGACATTACAGTTGTTATAGACAGTGAGAATGTGTTACACACTTGATGAAGAATATATAGTATGCATTTTATATGACTTCATAGTGTTTTCCGAATGTATATAGGTTCTTATATTCGACAGGACGGATTATGGTCCGTCGGCTATTAAACTGCCTGACGGACGTTGCAGGAACGACTCTTCCGACCGGGCACTGAAGATTGACTGCTGGGCTCACTCAGTAGAGCTCGACATCTCAACAAAGACAGTTCGTCCCTTGGAAGTGCTTACGGATACCTGGTGTTCTTCAGCATCCTTCCTCCCTAATGGTACGCTTCTGCAGACTGGAGGTTGGAACGATGGTGCGAGAGTTTGTACGTAATTATGCCTTCTGCAACGGTTGTGATTGGGTGAGCACCCTGCTGACCTCGTAAGGTGTTTAAATTTGTCTTGCCCTTGAGCTGCCCCTTTACCCTTATCATTTTCTGCTACAGACCGAGATGGTATGCATCAAACCAGATGCTCCCCGATGGACGGGTCATGGTAGTCGGTGGTCGAAGAGAGTTCAGCTACGAGTTTGTTCCGTCAGATGGGAGATCTTACAGCTTGCCTTTTCTCATGGAGACATCCGATAAGCGTGCGGAGAACAACTTGTACCCGTTCCTTCATTTGCTTCCTGATGGAAATCTCTTCATCTTTGCAAACTCAGAATCCATCCTCTTTAATTACAAGTCCGGCCTCACTATGAGGTATCTATACACACACACACACACACACACACACACACACACACACAACTCAGTAAATCATCTTAGACGGTACCCAACATTACCGGGTGGGGCAAGGAACTATCCAGCTTCAGGTTCATCAGTTATGCTTCCACTTCTCGGCTCGGAGAATTTCCAACGTGCAGAAGTGATGGTATGTGGTGGAGCTCTAAAAACTGCCTTTCAACAGGCAAATGCTGGAGTTTTTCTGACTGCACTCAGAGCTGCGGGCGGATGGTGGTCACAGATAAATCCTCCCAATGGACACTAGAAACCATGCCCGGTCCGAGGGTCATGCCAGACATGCTCAACTTGCCAACCGGGGAAGTACTCATTATCAACGGCTGTCGGAAAGGGACCGCCAGGTGGCTACTGGGACGAGAACCAGAGGTTACTCCTGTCTTATATAATCCTGCCACACGTAAGTTTATGCAGCTCGCTCAAACCAGTATTTTCCGCATGTATCACTCAACTGCCGGCTTACTACCGGACGGTAGAGTCTTAGTTGCCGGTAGTAATCCGAACGTAGGTTACGAGTTTGAAGGCGTCATGTTCCCGACTGAGCTAAGGATCGAGGCATTCAGTCCACACTATCTAGACGCTTCTCTCGACTCTAAGAGGCCGAAAGTCGTATCGGTTTCCAGCAAAGCAGTAAGATACAGTACAGAGTTTATCGTCAGGTTCTCGGTTGTGGAGAGGCTTACTGGTAATGTAGACTTTACAGTGTATGCGGCCACGTTTACAACTCACTCTTATACAATGGGACAGAGGCTTCTCAAACTTGTATCAAGAACAAACCAAGATGTCTCGGCCTCTGGGGCTTACCGTTATATTTCCACGGTACAGGTACCTCCAAACAAAGCAGTTGCTCCCTCTGGTTATTATATGTTATTTGTTGTTAACCAAGGAGCCCTTAGTTCAGGAACATGTCTACAGTTTCTATACACGCACACTCTCTCAGTTGTTCATTAGTTGCATCAGCCCCATTTTGGGATCTTCATACATGCAGAGGAGCACTCCGTGGACCTGTTACTCTCCCCCGTTCTGTCCATATGCGTGATAAGATCCTATAGTGAATCTCGCAGCCAGTCCGGAAGACCTGTAGAACAACAACCTTGTGTGTGTGTGCGCGTGCGTGTGTGTGTGTGCGTTTGCAGGTGGTACAAAATACACACACAGACTACCATTCAAATAAACTTACACTTCAGTGGTTCCCTCTCTCTCTACAGACATAAATCGATCAAAGGCAACTATCATTTATTAATTATGCAACTGATTCCTCTTTGCTATTCCTTATTTTATATATATTTTAGAAAAGAACCTTTAGGATTAATACATTTATTTATATATATATAAAATAAACTTTTTTAATACGTATTTTCACAGGTGTTCAATAGCAAAGAGGTAAATCCTATAACTATTTAAAACATTATAAATGCATAATGGTTATAAAAGAAACTAATCTAATATATTCTCTGTTATTTGATTTAATATATGTGATGGTTAATATGAGTAAACATTCTAAAATATATATTAAACTTATTTGGTAAACTGTTTACCCCAGGACGTGTAAAGCTGTGAGTATGTTGTGTTTAAGTTCATCAAATATGTTATTCATGTTAACTATATTATTTGCAATAGAGGTGTTTTTAATTTGATATAATTAATAAAATAAACTAAAACTAGTTTAAACTATTAACTTGTTAGTATCTAACCATACACATTACAGCGTGTATGTATATATTTGGTGATTTTAGGTACATCATACATACATGCATGCATACACACAGCAACAGATATATGTATGTATGTGTAGGTGGATGAAAAGCATCATACATATAACATAGAAATATACAATTATACAATAATATAGAAATATACAATTATACATGTATGCCTGTACATATATACATATATACGCCTGTATAAATTTGAAACAGGGGACAGGGCCCTAATTAGGGTTTAGGGTTCATGGCGTCCTCACACGCAGCAGATCATTTCTACAAGGAGGCCCTTCGTCTTCGCTATGTTGCTAGATCAGCCTTCAAGGTCTTACATGAACAATGTGTACAAACACGCTCATAGTGTTTATAATGTGTATTGCAGCTAATAGAGATTCAGAAAAAGCACCAAATAATCAAGCCTGGTGGGACTGTCTTAGATCTAGGATGTGCACCTGGAGCATGGTTGCAGGCAAGTTATTAATATTAATTTGCGACATTTTTAATATACATTATATACGTTTATATATATATATGTGTGTGTGTGTGTGTGTGTACAAAATGACATACATAAACATTTTAGTGTATTCTATTGCGTGTATATATTCTATAGGAATTTTTTAAAATTATAGTTTATCAGTGTGTGTGTGTGTGTGACATATATGTAGTAAAACTAATGACTTGGAGCATTTACTATTGCAATTTAGGTAGCCTGCAAGAACTTGGGAACACGAGACCAAGGTGGAGTTGTGATTGGAGTGGACACAAAGGTAAAATCAGTCATACAGACTACTACATATATATAATATAATATATACGCACGACTTCAGAGCAGAAGATTAAAGTTCCTGGTGACCATACTGACTTCCGTGTGAAAGCGGTTGCAGCTGATGTTATGAAAAACGATCCTCAAACTTTAGCTGCACTCTCACCAGCGGTCAGTTCGCGAGTGTGTGTTAATTACTGTTCGCTTGTGTATCTATGTAGTCCTGTGTGTGTTTGTGTATCTATCTATCTATAATATATATATAGAGAGAGAGAGAGAGAGCATGTTTCTTGTTGTGTAATTTGTGTGTGTGTGTGCGTATAAAAGATTAGATTTAACAATGTTAGCGGATATACGCATCTATATACACACACATATATTATATATAGTCACCGGCATTATTTTGCCTTTCAGAAAGGATATAATGTGATATTGTCAGATATGTGCCCTTCAATGTCTGGAATACCATCCAAAGACGGAGCTCTGTCTGCTGAACTTGGTTCACGAGCTTTGGAGCTCGCCTTAGGTTGTTTTCTTATATTATTAACAAAATTCGTCATAAATATAAATTATCTTTCTTAAACATATTATTTTATTTATAAATGTTATTATTATAGGTTTTTATCCTGATGACGACCGAGACAAGTCCCACCAAGTTGAAGGGCTTCTCATACCTTCAGGAAGCCTCGTTATTAAGTTGCTTGAAAGTGAAGAAAGCCGAGGTATATTAGACTATTTTATTTTATAAATATATTGATATATTAATTTTTATTATTTAATTATACAGAGTTTCCAAACTACTGCAAGAAGTACTTCAGGTCTGTGTCATGGTTAAGAACCAAAGCATCGAGGCCTACCTCTAGAGAAATTTATTTAATTGCTAAAGACAGGAATAGATGTAAAACATAGTAAGCTAGTTATAATAAAGAGAGATAGTTAATAATAAAGAGAGAGAGAGACACCACACACATATAGACAGATAGTTATATATTGATATATAGATATAGAGAGAGAAATACATAAATAAATACATACCAACTATAAAATATAAATGGAGAGAGAGATGCATAAATAAATATATACCAGCTAAAAACTGGAGCAATGTATATAGTTACTATATTATTGCTGGTAATAGATAATATATAATTATTAGTAAGTATAAGCATAATTGACTAATGAAGTAGTTAATTAGCTGTTAATTCTTAATTAATACTTGTTCATACTGGGGGAATGGCCCTTAGCAGTTTTCTTGTGGGATTCTCATTCTATCTTCGAGTAAGTACACGTATATTTCATTGTCACTAAATCTACAATAATATACAAATTATAAACTATAATTTGTATATAAAAAACATATGGATTCAAAGCTTTATATTCGTACTTAGCAAATATTATATGTATATCCCTTACATAATCTGAGTTCCATTCTACATTAACACACATTTGTTTGTAAAATTAAACTATTATTTTATATTTTGTGTATTTGCAGAATGTACAAGATACTTCATCTGGCATGGATACATTCATCAATATTCTTGCACTATGCAGTCTTCTGGTGAGGTGTCACACACACACGTCTGTATACGTGATATACATATATCGTAACTTCTTACGTCATATACATATATCTCTCTCCCTCCCTCTCCCCTCTCTCTCTCTCACTCCCGCACACACCAAGTACATATATCATAATCTCTCTCTCTCTCTCTCTCTCACACACACACACACACGCACACACGCACGCACGCACGCACGCACATTTACATGCACGAACGCACGCGCTTGTGCGTATATCATACGTATATCATAACCATTTTTTTTTTTTGTTTTATGTTGCGTCATTTGCATTCGGAATTGGTGCAATTCCATGGATTATTATGTCAGAGGTATGATATAAAGTCAAATATATATAACCAAAATAAAATATTACTACTAATTTTAAATATAACCAAATTAAACTAGACTTTGGTCTGCAGGTTTTTCCTTAAGCTTTAACTTCCTTCTAAACTGGAGCTCTCAAGGTAAGATAGTAATTGTCTATATAAACACATATATCCGTAAAATATACATATACATATAAAAGTATCACACACACACACATATGGATGTTGCTGCGTGCAAACATATGCCATAAGTAATCTCTCTCTCGCTATGTGTGTGTGTGTGTGTGGTGTATATGTGCGTGTCACACACACACACACACACACATGTAGCTGCATGGAAACATATGCAGACATAATTACATAATATGTGTGTTACACATACACATAGATGTAGCTGCATGCAAACATATGCACACAAGTCTCTCTCTCTCTCTATGTGTGTGTCACACACACACAGATGCAAACATATGCACACATAATTACATAAATAATCTCTCTCTCTCTCTCTCTCTCTCTCTCTCTCTCTCTCTCTCTCTCTCTCTCTCTCTCTCTCTCTCTCTATATATATATATATATATATATATATTATGTGTGTGTGTGTGTGTGTGTGTGTGTATAACGTGTATTTCTTGCAGGGTGTTTCTGGTTATTTTGGTGCAGTTTGCCTTGGAACAGTGGGATTTGTTGCAATGTTTGTGCCAGAGACGAGGGGTAAAACTCTAGAGCAGATTGAAGCGTCTTTCAAGTAGAATTTGTTATGTGTATATGTTTAATACATTCTTTTTTTTTTCTAAATTATTTTCTAATTATCATTTAAAATGTTAAAGAGAATAAAATGAAAAATCAGACTTCTAAAATATTTTTTTGGTTATTGTTAGTTTTTACTGTGTTTTGAAAAACGAATTAATTTCCTTATTAATAATATTATCATAGTAACTAGAAAGGTTAGATACATTTTCAAAATCATGCTATCATTCTTTTACCGTCAAGAATCCTATGCCTGAATAAATAACGCATCGTGTCGTTGTAGTATAGTGGTGAGTATTTCCGCCTGTCACGCGGACGACCCGGGTTCGATCCCCGGCAACGGCGATTTTTTTTTTAAATACTCTGTTTTAAAATGTGCAAACATTGCGCACACGACTGTGTATTATATATATCTATGTAACTGTGGTATTAATATTATTACGCAGTTATAAACTACAGTTGGTCCGTACGTGACTGTATACTAACTGTGTGATGTGATATCTATAATTCTATGTAATAAAATTATATATATATATATATATATATATAGGTGTATACATATGCTATTCATTAAAACGCACGCACAGACACACAGTTCTCCAGTGCTTTTATATATAGATGTGTGTATTTTATATATGTTATAATTATACTGTTTGCGTATGTATATGTGTGCATTGTATAGATTGATACGTAAAAATGTTGAACAGTGCGAACATACACAGTCTGATGTGCAATATTATATGCGCATGTGTTAGACAGAGGCGGAAAATGATGATTAATTTTATTCACTTGGCATCATGGCCTCCTTTTATAGTGTGAGCATATAGATATTGTAGGATTGTGATATGGCATGATTTGAAATATATTGGTTAATCGAGGTCAAATTGTAGGTGTCATGTTTATTAGAGATATGGCTTAATCATGGACAGATAACCCAACTCTGTGTTTGTATATATATACATACACAGATGGTATCATTTCTTTGGTTATGACTATAAAATTCAAAGTCATAGTATGTCACCCGGCATGATTATCTTATTTGAGACCACGTAAAGATGGGCACAGTTCTGTTTTATATAGAGATATGTACACATACACAGACCGTATATATACGCAACTATAATTTTGTCCTTTTATTATTAACCATGGTTATCTTATTTCTTTTATTTCCGTTTACTTATAACTGCATTTTTGTATGCAGGATGGATACGCGGTAATATGGAGTGATGGCCCAGGTGAATATCCTGTTGTAGCAGAGGCAAGAGCTGGCCATGATGCAGAAAATGTTATTCTAGAACCCGGACATGTTGCATATATCACCACTGGAGGTATGCCTCTGTGCTCAAATGTTTGTGTATGTGCACACACACATCTTTGTATATACATGTTATATATATCATGCATTATATTGGATTTTTATTAGGCAAGGAGCAAATGCAGCTGTTCAAGTCGAGGACACCGTTGTTTTATCTGATTCACCAAAACGAGTCAGCATTCTGGCAACTGTTTCTCATGGCCATGACATACGCCCTGAGGTCTCTCTCTCCCTCTCTCTTTCAGTGTGTTGACACTATCGTAGTATATGTCTCAAACTAAAGATTTATGCGATTAACAAACATGTGTGTGTGTGTGTGTATTGGGTGTGTGTGTTACCACATGGATCTATATAGGATATTATATTTATTTACAGGGCTCAGATATAGCACAAGGAGCAACGATTTTATATGCTGGTGAGAAGATAGGTCCTGCAGAGATTGGTCTCTTGGCAAGCATCGGTATTGCCAAAGTCAAGGTTATTCATATATTTATATAGAGCCAACAACTTATAACATACGATAAAATACAGGTGATATCAAGGCCTAAGGTCGCCGTATTGTTGACTGGAGATGAGCTTGTAGATTATTCTGAGAGCAAATTAGGACGAGGGCAGGTAATTTGCATGTATCTGTATGTGTGCGTGCATGCCAAGAGTTATAGCTAATATGTATACGTAATAACATAGCTTATCCATATCAATTCATACATATATGTTAATATAACATGTAGCTACATTTCAAGACAATATGCATTCAGGTGAGTATGCTATGTAAATCTCATGCAGGTATGCATGTACCCGTGTGTGTGTGTGTGTTACTATCGGTTACAAAGATCAGTTGCGTATCTGCACACGCACACACAGTATGTCTACAAGTAGTGATGCGTAGACGCGCTGCTCATGTATAATATATGATTATATTTGTTATATAATGTCTATGAGTTTCTTATCATATATGCAATACCGGTATCTGTAACAGTGTGTGTGTGTGTGTGTAAAGAGAGAGAGAGAGAGAGGGCTTATACGCAGGTTTTCAGATTCGCGATTCAAATAGGCAGCAATGCTAATTGCTGCAATTCGACAGCAACTGTGGGATCTCATAGACCTGGGAATAGCTCGTGATACGAAAGAAGATTTAGAGAGAAAGCTGACGGAGGCTGTTGATAAAGATGTTGACGTTCTCATCACAACAGGAGGTGTTTCTATGGGAGACACAGACTTCGTTAAACCTTTACTCGCTGAAAAGGGCACTGTTTACTTCACTAAGGTCAGTATATATTGTATTCTCTCTCTCTCCTCTCTCTCTCTCTCTCTCTCTATAGAGGGAGAGAGAGATGTGTAAATACTATGTGTGTGTGTGTGTGTGTGTGTTCCATATAAAGCCGTGAACGCACGCACAGAGACAATGTAGGGAGCATCGTATATACTTTTTCTCGTAATTTATTCCAGGTGAATATGAGACCAGGAAAGCCATTAACATTTGCAGCAATTGAAGTGCCATCGAAAGCGAAGAAAATACTTGTTTTTGGTCTTCCTAGAAATCCAGTGAGCGGTATGGTGACTTTCAACTTAATTGCCGCTCCTGTCTTGAGATATATATCTGGATACCATGACGTCATGCCCTGTAAGTAAGCGTACGATGATTTATATATATTTGCTTTCAGAGTACAGGCAAAAACACGTCATTCAATAAAGTTGGACCAGGAAGGCCTGAGTATCATCGAGCCATCATCCAATGGGAAACTAATGACAACCATTCTGGGTAAAATGAATTAAGTTATATATATATACGATGGATACGTACATTATATTAAAATTAAACCAATCAATCATCTGTATTATGTGCGTGCATACACATAGATATATGTATATATAGCACGCACATGCACACAGTATATATGTATGTATATAACATATAAACTGATGTTTTGTCAGTTTCATCGCAGATAGTACAGGTAAACAGATGAGTAGTCGTTTGTTAAGTATGAAATCTGCAAATGCACTTCTTGAGCTTCCTCAAGGACCCGGAATAATACCTGCTGGCTCTCAAGTAACTGCATTTTTAATCGGAGGTAAGTTGTGTTTGTGTGTGTGTTATTACCATATAATACGATACTGATCTCATGTATGTATTATAAGATCTCTCGAACAAGTTTATACCACCACCTGTGAAGCCTAAAGCACTTAATCCCTCTCAAGTCGAAAGTACGGACAGTGCACGGATTAAGGCTGCCGTACGAGTGGCTATTCTCACTGTAAGTGACACGGTGGCTGAAATGGCCCGGATCGAAGGTGGGCCTGTTATAGTGTGCACATATGATTACTTAGTATATACTATAGTAGTATGTGTATAGATAGTCTCAGCTATACACAATGGTTATAGTTATATGTTTCTATCTTAGACGTGTACTACTAGTAATAGAGGCACGCACACACAATGGTTATAGTTATATATTTCTATCTTAGACGTGTATTACTAGTAATAGAGGCACGCACGCACACTCGCTCTCTCTCTCTCTCATATGTGTGTGTGAGACATTATGCTCTTACAGTGGACCAAGAGCAGTGCAAGTGATAAATTCACTTTCTGAAAACCT
Source organism: Selaginella tamariscina (assembly GCA_003024785.1). Classification (NCBI taxonomy): domain Eukaryota; kingdom Viridiplantae; phylum Streptophyta; class Lycopodiopsida; order Selaginellales; family Selaginellaceae; genus Selaginella; species Selaginella tamariscina. The sequence goes on from PUQB01000104.1 coordinate 302,494, forward strand.
TGGAGGAGCCAAAGTAGTAGCAACGGCAGTTGTACCTGATAATATTACAAGAATACAACAAGTTATAGAAGATTGGAGCGATGTTGAAAAAGTCGATCTTATAATTACTACAGGCTAGTTTATATAATATATATGTACACGTATAAGGTATATGTATTTTGCGTATGTGTGTGTGTGCGCGTGCGCACGTTTATATGTGATGTTTTACAGGAGGGACAGGTTTCACACCAAAAGATGCAAAACCGATGTTACAAAAGGAAGCACCTGGCTTAATGACACTTATACTATTAGAAAGTCTTAAGGTAATTAGGAGTATGTTTAAGCTGTTTAGTGACTCTTTATGGTTTGTAGATCACTCCAACAGCAGTGCTCTCCAGAGGATTAGCCGGCATAAGGGGCTCGACATTGGTAAATCTCTCCCTCTCTCGTGTTTAGGAACAGACCGCAGGCATAGACTCACGTGCTAGTTGTCTCGTATATAGATATATACACATACATCCAGACACTGTATACACGCATACACGTATGTATGTATGTATGCATAGGTGTGTATGCATGTATGGATGTACTAATCCTGTCTATTGCAGATTATAAATATGCCAGGAAATCCAAACGCTGTAGCAGAGTGTATGCAACCTCACGCATTGAGACAAGTCCGAGGTATTTTTATTATAATGTTATAAGTATAGATAAATAATATACATATAATATACATATATATATATATATATATATATATATATATATAGAGAGAGAGAGAGAGAGAGAGAGAGAGAGAGAGAGAGTTAAGTATTTATAAATTCTACAGTTCATGACCATGCATTTACACAATGTAAATAATAGAATTTGTATAATTTCATACACATTATTTATATACTATGCATCTTGTAATTGGTATGTGTCATGTATTTTGCTAGTAATTTTTTTATAATATATACATTTTTCAGGTGATAAAATAGAAAAGCATCCACGACAAATTCCTCACGCTGCTACTGGCGCCACGTGGCCAAAAGTTACATGGCTTCTAAAGTAGGTGAAATGGGGTGTTCTTGTGCTCATTAGGAGGTAAGACTGGTTGATTATTAAGAGAAACAAGCCATTTTTGTCTAACCTGTTTGTTTTGTGTGTGTGTGTGTGTGTGCGTGCGTGTGTGTTGGTACACGCACATATACATTAATATGGTGTTAAATGTGTTTTGAAGGGGATAAAGTATAACTTGCGAATATATTATAATTAAATGATTTAAATTTGATTTCAACCTTAAATTGAAATGATAACAATTAAAATCTCGTGTATAGTATATATTAAGAATGGCATGACTTTTATTTTAGTTTTAAATGTTTTTGATATAATGATAACAAAATGAATGTATAAGACAAGGGGGTTTAATTAAGAATATATTTGAATTGAATGGTTTGAATTTTATTTCATTTTTATACTTATGGTAATATCAAAAATTATCTTATGTTTAAGTTTTAAAATGGACAATGAAATATATATTAGAAATATATCTTAATTAAATGGTTTATACTTTATTTAATTTTAAATTTTATTAAATATTTTAGTAATATTTGTATAAAGTGGCTTAGAATGCAATATATACGAAGGATGGAAAGACTTAAGTATTAATTATAAATTTTATTTAAGAAATAATGATCTTAAAAAAGTTAATTTATTTTAATCTTACATTGTGTGTGCATGTGAGTTATTTAAATTATGATTTAACTTTTTAATATGTATTATATGTGCTTGATATAGGATTAAATGGAGTCTGGAACTTTTATGTCACAACTCCAAGAGCTAATATAGGCATGAATGTATGTATAATATTTTTAAATAGAAAATAATATTTAAAAAGCTTTTTATTATTTTTTATGAATAAATGTTAAACTTACCTTATGTGAGAGAGTGTTAATATAATATACATGTGTATATACAACCAATGCCTTTTCTTTCTTGTTAATAATACACTTTTAAATATAGTACATCTTTAATTATATTTGGATTATTTATATTGTATTAATTATTAAAGATGTATAATATCCAAAAATGTAGTGTTACCATAAAGAATACTTAGTATATTACTTTATGATAAGAGCATTAAATTGTTTAATAGTATTTATAATTTTATATAGTAATTTTAAATTGGGAAATATTATATAATAGATTTATTGTGTATACAATTGATTTATATATACTCTATCAACAACCATTTTATATTGTATTAAATGGTTATCTTATATCACTTATCTATGGCTATTTTAAATTTTATTTAATAACCATTTTAAATTTTATTTAACAGTTATTTTAAATTTTTATTTATCAATTATCCTAAATTTTATTTAATAATTTAAATTATTTTTGATGATAATAATTTTTCTAAACTCACAAGGTTAAGGTAGGTTAAGAATCCAATGTTATCTTTAAATAATTAAGTTAAAGGTTAGGTTAATAATAACAATTGAGTTAAAGAATTTAAGGTTAATATTTAAATTAAAGATAATAAATTTATTAAGTTAAAAATAACAATTAAATTAAGGGTAAAATAATAATTAAATTAACAATTTAACTTATGGATAAATTAATGTTAAGGGTAAACTTATCAAATTAAAAATAATAATTGAGTTGAAATTCATATTAAGAATAAATTTATCAAGTTAAGAATAACAAAAAGGTTAAGAGTTATTAAATTGTTAAGCTTAAGTATGTATAAATAAAGATTTAAAAACTTATCAAGTTAAAGAATAATAAATAAAGGGTTGTAAACCCATGCATAAGATAAATTCATTATATTAAAAATAATAATTGGGTTAAAGGTCTAACTTAAAATTTATTAAATTAAAAATAATTAATGATTCAACTTAGGAATAAACTTGCCAAGTTAAGAATTATAATTAAGTTAAAAAAAATTAAAAACTCAAAATAAACTCATTATATTAAATGTAACAACTAAGTTATCATTAATTATAAATTATCATTAAATAATTAAGTTCACCAACCATGGCATGTGTACTAGTATATTAATAAAATTAAACTAAAATAGATATTACATAAGAAATTAAAACGTTCCTTGCGACTTCAAAAGTAATCACATGAAGTGCAGCCTTTTACATCATGCATTGCCCAAGGGATGAAACATGGCCAAGAAGGTTACCAATTAATATTGTACATTGCATAGACAATTATGTACACTAATAATCAAAATGTGTTTTTGAATAGGAAACATTGCATGAAATGGTTTAATATCCTTTTTATTTTATATAAAACAAAATAAATGATTTAAAGTAAAATATGTAAAATAAAATGTATTCTAAAATGTCCTTGAAATTTAAAGAGTTATAAGTTAGGATATCTTAATATAAACATTCTAACATTAACAAGATGGAATATAATTTAACTGTTAACTACCACTTAAGAATATACTATTATATAATGGTGGTGATTAAAAGAATAATAAGCTCAACTGTTACTTAATGTGAAATGATCATAATGAATGATAATTATTTAAATATAAATGTTAATTTAAGAAATAACACAAAACTTTCTAAATATACGTTTGAAAACTTTTTATTATTATTACACAAAACCTTCAAATATACATAACTAATTTCCAGAAATGACTAATATAACCTTCAAGCCAGCAACCAAAAATTCTTTTGCCATTTTGTGTTAATCAAGTATCCTCCCACCTTCTTACTCTTCCTCCTCACTGCCAATGTCAAACATTCTGCATTTTGTATGCAGTAATCTACTAATCCATCCCCCTTATGTCTCAAAAGTCTATTCAAACAAACAAATATGCTTAGGAATATACTAAAATACACATACGTATATGTGTGTGCGTGCGTGTGTATATATATACCTCCACAAGAATCCGAGTTTCTTTTGGCCCAATACAAGTACGGAAGCGTCTAGTTTCTTCGCTTGATCAACAATTGTAGGACCTTTCTCGCCTTCAAACACAAGAGTTTCAACTTCAATCTAGTAAAAAATAAAATAAAATAGAAATAAATTAAAAAAAGTAAAAAAAAAAAAAGTAATTACCTCTGGTTTTCTATCTAAACACAAGCTCTTTAATGAGTTTAACACTTGGTTGCCTTCTTTTAGCTTTGTCTTCTCAGAACCTTGTTCTATAAAAGGAACATGGAGTTAATCTCTCTCTCTCACACACACACTTACACACGTCATAGACACGTCATTTATGCACACACAACTTCTCTACACACACACACATTATAGACACGTCATTTGATATACACATACACAGCTTAGACACGTCATTTATGCACATTTCACACAAACACACACACAACATCTCTCTCTCTCACACACACACGCACGCACGCACGTCTTACTTGAAGAGTGCAATACGTAGAGGAGTGTAACCATGTCCATTTTGTGGACAACGTGTGAGAGTGCCCATAATAAAGCTGAACGGGCTTCAGCCGAGTTATCAACAACCACAATAATCCGTTTTACGCTTGTTTTAGACGCTTTTTCTTCTACCGCTAGCCATTCCTGACTGTATATATTTTCAAAATCAATATACACACATTTATCGCACGCGTGTGTGTGTGTGTGTGTCTCTCTATATATATATATCTTATGCAACTATGCGATTACAAAACTAGTGATAATGTATAACATCTCGCTGTTTCACATATCCAAATATATGAAAATTTTGACAGAAATTTATAAATAAATAGAACTATACCAATATATTTGTGGACATTTTAATACATTGTTGATATATAAGATATAATTATATGATATAAAACCTGCTTACACTCCCACAACTACTGGTACTTGCTCGAGCGGCAGTTTGAACTATTGGATTGCTCTCACTCGTCGATCTTCTGTGTGAAATCTTATTAAAAGATCCACATATTCTTGTAATTGCTGCCATTTTGATAAGGAATATTATACTAATTTTTTCTAGAAAAAAAAATTTAAAAACCCAGTAAGAAAATTAATGAGAAAACCATGAAAAATAGCAAAGTTATATGTATAATCTGTGGGCTAATATAAGGAAGTGAACAGTCACCTGTGCAGATAAGACTTTGGCAAGAGAATACTGTGCTTCTTTACAAAGACAGGAATCTTAATTAAAATATAATTAATTAAGTTAATTTTTATTTTATTATTTATTTATTAATATTTTAGTCATCTGTCTGTCATGAGTGGACCACGACTGATGCAAGATTTTCAAGTGCTCCTTCTCCCATTTCTACGCACGACGACAAAGAAAAAAAAGATATGTGTCTGATATTTCAAAAATAATATATAAAATAAAATACTTTTCTAATATTTAATCGAATTATTCAGCATTTTCTATTTGAGTGTATTCCACTCAGTTTGTTACAGCCGCAAAGCGTGACTTTGTTCGAAGATTGTATATATTAAAATATTATAAAGCTCAGTTTAATTATGTACATTGATTATCATATAAGATTGATATAAACTAATATGAAAATGAATAAACTTCAGAAATTTATAATTCGAGAATTTAATAAAATATATATATAACTGTCACGTTATACATTTTATAGAGATAGATGCACTAAATTAATTACTGCAAGCAACCCGCGAGTTGCTGGGATCTCCTGAACGTGCCCACGCACGCCGCAGTCTTATCAATCTACATCGGAGTAAATACAAGTATATATGCAGGTATATACACCTATTATAATATAAATTATTTTATTTTGTATGAAACAAGTGTGTATATATATAGAGAGAGAGTGAAAATGCCTTATGATTGTAATATTTATTTGGAAGTATGCTCGAGTAAAAGTAAAGTAATAGTAATATATATTAATTATTTAATTTAGTTTTCTATATAAACATGCAATCTAGACGTGTGGAGACGTGGCATGCAGACAACGTATTAACATTGTCAATATCGGAATAAATTAATTAATTTGGTTTTAATAATGTCGGTGATATATTCCCAATTGAATTCCATTTAATTCCCTACCATATTCGATAAGGACTAATTTATTTTCATTTATAGGATGCATTTTTTCATACGCTGTCTGCTTCATGCATATCATCGTCACCATCATGAGCTTATATATTTCATGTATGCACGAACACACTGTAAGAGTTTAAAATACGTCACCATCATGAGCTTATATATTATGTACCAACACATATTATAAGAGCTGAACGTATGTCCTTTAATAAGATTAATATTTATTTATTTATTTATTAATTAGGACCCTATTTGAACTTGATTAAAAATCTTAAGCACTAGAGTAAGATGAGATAATAAGATTAATATTTATATGCTTATGAATCAGGAAATTTTAAGTTTGAACTTGAAACTCTGAATCACTAGAGTAGAATGAGATTAAAAATATATATGTTTATTATTTATTAATTAAGAAGTTTCTATCTAACTTAAATATCTTAATCACTATAGTAAACTCAGAATTTAAATCTAAATAATGAAAATATAAAAATATAATAAGGGAGTTGAGCTCAAATCTTATATATCAACAAGGTAGTAGAAATAAATCCATGTTCGATTAAAAGACTATTACTAATACAACTACTATCTTAGAATATAATAACTATATAAAAACAATTAATAATGGCAATAAAATGGATTAAATAGTATAAACATAGAATGGATACCATACATAAAGTAGTATAATGAAATTAAATGTTCCAAGGAAATGTAAATTTATTTGAAAGTATATAGTGCATGAGAGGAAAAAGTAAAACCCATTAATTTAAATACATCATTTCCTAATTAAATAGGTGGTAAAAGTTCCAAATTTATATTATTGTATACTATTTTGAGCTTACAATAGTGAAATAGATATAATTTATGTAAGGAATATACTTTAATATTCAAAGATATATATTGATGGATGCACTTATAGGATATTAGAATTAAGTCAAAGGTTGCTTAATACGGAATTGCCTCCTTATATATATAAGGAAGGGTTGCTAACTTTGTATATTATTTTAAGTTTGAATGTACATTCTTTTCATTAGTAGAGATGCCTAATTTATCTTTTTCTTTTTAGTATTTCTTCTTCTTTCTCTTCCTTTTTTTTTAAAAAAAAATTCTCTATGGTGGTCCCCAATGGAGCAACTCTTGCAAGCCATAGTTGTAAGCCATAGCGGAGTCACATGTGTTATACACAACAATTATTTAGTATCTTAACACAAAGAATTCATAATTCAATTGGATATAATTCTCGTATTTGCCTCGATTCTTTCTCACAAGCGGCCACGAAAGATATACATGCCCTTCCATTAGCTTTATGAGTTGTCACCATATTACTGCCCTATGGTTTCAACATTTGGCCCCGACATACAAGGAAACGATTGATTTATCTTTATCCTTATTTGAGATTGCATTTGAGTGTCGTGTTGATGCCTTCATGTCATTAGATACGGTTTTATAGTTGCAACAAAGAGATGGTGAGAAAACTGTACAATTTGGAATTTGTTTCAAGAATCCTTGGCTCGAGTGGACTCTAATATATCCAAAGTGGTTAAGAAATATTGCACAAGCTCTTGAAGATGGTGTTGCATTTTATGTTGTTCATGTTCAACTTGGATTGTTTAAACCAACCCATTTTCTTTTAGTTGCTCATTCACAACTTATGACGATAAATGTTTTGGTTTCATAAGCTACATTTTAACCTATGTGATGAGAATTAAGATGAAGACATGGTCGTGGGTAACGTGGATAACAATGCAGATGTGATATATAGTGTTTAATGATTTGGGTACTTAATTGTTAATTGTGCCAATCGTCAAAATTTGGCTTGTCAATAATTGCAAAACATGGAAATTGTAATTCCTCTCGTGAATGTATTACTTCTTTTTAATAATGAATAAAAAAATTAGTTCTCATCACCAATGTAACAAAGGGATTATGTAATAAGATTTCACAACCTCTGTGTTTTCGTGGTGTGGTGTTACATTGGTGATGAAAACTAATTTTTCTATTCATTATTAAATGATTAGGGCACTCAAGTAGGAACCTCTCGCCTAGTATTAAATCTTTTTGATTTTAGGTCATTTATTTAACATTCTTTAAATAACACAATGCTGTCTTCTAATGAAGCTTACTTAACAAATATTTTCAATACAACCTTAGAACGAAAGACTTGTTGTCTCCGGACAATATTCTAAGGCATTGCCTCTTTAAGTTATGCCTTCTTAATTGTATAATGTGATTTTGGGTTTTAATTTGATGCATATTGAAGGTGTGTGTGTGTGAACTTCAACACGAAACATGTTTATTCAAGGTTACTCCCTTTATAAGCACAATCTATAATACAATTTAGAGTTCATGCATTTCTTCAGAATATTACAAATGTGATCTTTCCTCCGGAATATTATTAAGAGAATATAAAAAGCTTCTTAATTGGTTCTACAACAACTAAAAGTGGTTGAGAAAATTAAGGTCAACATTTGCCATCCGATTGATACAAAAGATGTTAAGGCTTTAGTTCATCAATGATCTCCACAAGAGAAGTATAGGTTATTCAAAATATGTTATCTCAAGAAGTGATGCATCCATCTCGTATCCCATGGGCTTTTGAGTTTCATATTGTTAACAAAGTGGATGGAAGTAGGTATTCCATAATTGAGTTCCGACTTTTGAATAATGTGATGGTGTTGAATAGTTATGCCATGTCCCGCATGGATGACCTTATTAACAAATTGGAAAAGAATAATTAATTAACAACATTGGATTTAGCTTTAGATTATTGACAAATTTCTTTTAATCTTAGAGAAGCAGCCAAGACTATTTGTCAAACACTTAATGGATTGTATGAGTTTATGGTGATGCCTTTTAATTTAATAAATGCTCCAACAACATTTGAATAACTCATGAATGAAGTCATTTGAGGTTTGAAATCTTTTGCAAGAGTGTTTTTTAACAATCTTTTAGTATATTCAATTAGTACATAAGAAGAAGATTTGGCTTACTTGGAGTAAATTTTATTACGGGTGCAACGATGTTAATTGATTTTGAAATTATTAAAGCATAAATTTGATCAAAAGTATTTGAGAGTTGTTATCTCTTGTGAAATTTTTAATTTTAAAGATATATCATAAACTTTAATGATTTTTGTGTAAAGGTAACTTACTTGATGTAATTCATTTTATGTTTAACTAATGAAACGGCTTTATTATGTGCTTTGCTTCGTTCTGTTTCTTTCTTATGGTTGTTTAAATGTCAATCTTCCTTCGAGTTTTTTATCCATCTTTTAACCTTTTTCCTTCTTCTTTATTATTTTGATTTCTCTCATCTCTTTATTTTTTGTATTTATTGGTTTAGGTGCTAATCTCATGTAAGAAGATCTGAAATTTGGTCAATGACATTCTATTGCATATGTAAGTCAAAGTCTTAACAGTCTAAAACTCAACTATTCAGTTACGGAGAAATAATGTTGAATAGTTGGCTAGGCATTTCACAAGTTCTATGTTTATCTTCATTGTTCTTCAATATTGATGGAATGTGTTCATGTTGTAATGCATTCCATGTTAAAAAAGAAACATTTGATTTTTAATGGCCAATGTGAATAATTTATCACGGGCACTAGTTGTTGCGGGTGTTTTCTCATCTTTAAAATTTACACAATTATCTAGTTTTTACGAACTTAGGTTAGCACAACGTTTAGAACCATGAAATCAATAGATAATCAATGCATTCAAAACTTATGAGTTGGTGGCAAATATTGATATTGGTTTTCAAAATCATATTACAAAGTTCATGATGATAGATGATCTTCTTTATATTGTGAGACCAACTAAAACAAATATTCCACTTCAATTGGTAATCCCATTATATTATGTATTTCATGATTACCCTTTCTTTAATCATCTCAAGTTTCACAAAGTGTTAAATAAATTAAGTTCTCGATTATATTGGCCTCATCTCTGACATGATCTTTATTAATATCTACAAGCTTATCATCTGTATTAAGTTTAAAATCCTCAATCCACTTTTCCTAATGGTCGCTTGCAATTTATACATGTCCATTATTTTTTTTCATATGATTTCATCCATTTTCAACAACAAAAGTGAGGAATACATATGTTATTATTTTATCTTTGACTACTTGACATGATTCATGGAAGTTCGACTCTTCCAAAAGTTAAGGCAACTCATGTAACATATTTTTGATTTCATCAAGTGGTGAATCAAGAGCCTCATTTCATAACAGAATTTTTAAATTTGTTAACGAATCAAATAGTCTTTGATGACACTTTATCATTAAAAAACTAATGGTCTAGTGAAATAACTCAATTATACTTTTAATTATATGTTGTTTAACTATGTGAATTAGTGACAAACCAACTAGGATTAATCCTTTCCCCTTCTTTAATTTGTTTATATATCTTTTATCTATCAATCCACTAAAATCTTCCCATTTTATTCCCTATATGGTTATTCCATTGTGTTTTCTTTTAATGTTAGTTCCCCTTTCGTAGTCATGTTTTGGAATTAGTATCTAGATTAAACTCTTTTAATGTTGTGCAAGAAAATATTAATAAAAATTATCTTATGCTTAAAAGATACAACAATAACACTATAATGTTTGGCATTTATATATTCTTAATGTTGTGGATAATGAAGTGTTAGTCTTATATTTGAAAATGCATTCCAAAAGTTTATATTTTAAATTATTTTTCAAGTGACTTGGCCTATATTTCATTGTGCAAATGTTGGATTCTTAAATATATATAATTTATAATTTAAATAGAATGTTTAACAATTATCTTTATATCATCTGTTCAAGTCTAAAGGAGAAAGATTTTATACTTTAAAAAATATATATTTAAGGAAACTATATGACTTACTTTGTTTTTAGGGTTAGGATTTTTATGTAACAAATCAATGAGACATTAACTAATTCTACATATGGATCCTTACCATTATGAATAAGAATGTACATAAACACTCATATATGTATAAAAGCTCTTTCTCTTTCTCTCACACACAAGCATGCACACACATATAAAAAAACTATTTTGTTTTGAGAAATGTGAATTAATATTCTCATCCTAATGAATTGTTCAATCTTTGCATAAGAAATATACATTTTTATGTAGTTTATAAGAAAATATATATATATTATATATATATATATATATAATATATATATATATTAATATATAATTCATATTAGTGTTTACATCCATAAAATATAAATAATATCAATATTTATATAAGTTTATATTAAGGATGTATAATTTTTATACACTATGAGGATTGCTCTATACAAAGAATATCCTATATTATATATATCTTGATATGCCATGTGTATTTACATATTTTAGTATATACTTTATACACATGTTTGTATATGTACATGTTTAAGTATTTTTATTGTGTGTGTATGTATATACATAGTAATAATTAAACATATGGATTTAGTATAATTTATACATTAAAACTCATTATATACACATTTAAGTGTACTTTATATTATGTGATATATTTATAATTACACAAGTAGATTTAATATAATATATGAAACAATATATTACAACTCAATACTTACACAGTGGTATATATATGTTTAACTTGCATGTGTATGTATAATCATTACATGTATATATGTGTAAATGGGGTTTCTTTCATGTAGTTTGTGAGAAAAATGTTAATAATGGTGTGTGTGTGTGTGAGAAAGAGATACAAACAAGTGTATGAGTGTGAGAGAGATACAAACAAGTGTACGAGTGAGAGAGAGAAAAAAGAATTACAAATAAGTGTAAATGTGTGCATACATGTGTGTATGTGTTTCTGTTATATATAAGGTATGTTGTGATTAAAGCTTAATACTTACACATTTTTACATAGTGTGGTGAAATTAATTAATTCAAATGCAAATCATTTCTTAAGGAGACATAAGATGTTTAACATCATTAAAACTTAAGTGTTTGAATTCTCAAGCAAAAGTTTTATTGGGAATATGTAATCTTGTAATAATTAATTTTAATATATGCCCTTCATTAAACTTATATTTTAACTAATTTAATTTTTTTTAAATTTAAATAATGTTTTTTATAAAAACCTTAATATAGGATTCATATTTAAAACTTAAATGTAGCTATTCCGATATGTTTTGATTTGCCTATATCCTAAATAAAGTAATCCAGCTCAACAAATGTAATATGATATAAAACATAATTAAAATCAATTAAAAAGTATATAGTTATTCACCTACGTAAAACCCTAACTAGACCTTAAAATTTCACTTACCGCTGACAAGTAATATATGTATAATTATAATAATAATAAATAAATTTAGTTACAGTGGATGAAATTTTGATATTTCATTTTAAAATCAGGTAGACAATCTGGTCTTTATAAATATTTAAATTATATGTTTAACTTAAGAACTATTTGCAATAAAATATGTTAATACAAAATTTTGTTATTCAATACGGACTTTAAAAAAAAGATTAATTGAAAAAATTAACAAATTAACAGAACACAGAGATACAGGAATGTTTAATGAAATTTCTTGTTTTCAGCTTTATAACAAGTAAAATTTTATACTGATTCTACGCATATACTCTCAAATAGGGTATAGGGTTTTTGAGCAAATTCTATGTGGGCGATTAGAGGCGTCTCCAGATGTATTCTTCACAACCCATCCTCGTGCGGTTAGTGTATATTATATATAAATATGCAAAATGTGAAATTAAAATACAAAGTCTGTCCAATACATATAAAATGTGAATATAAATATAAATTAAATATAAAATTTTTTTAAATAGCTGTCCCAGCTCTAGCCAGATTCTGCTCTACAACAGAGACAATGTTCGACTCTGATGTTGACGAAGAAGAAGATATTAAATCAAATGGTTCCAAACAACCCGCGGACATGAACTATTATGGAATTTACAAGGTATATATTGTTATATATAAATAAATAATAAAATTTATTATTACTGGACTTTATGTTTTGATGACTACTGTTTACTTTTACCGTTTTAATAGCACAGTCACAGATAAAACAGTTACTCAATTGAATATTCATTAACGAATTATTATATAATTTATTCAATTAATCTACATTTTAAAGAAACTGCTGAAGTATTAGACTTATATTATATCTATTATATTTTAAAATATATAAAGACATTTAAGTTTATAGCTAGTTTATATTAAACAAAAACAACTATGGAACTAATGAATTAACATTTAAGTAATTAATCAACGATGTGTCTCTGTTGTATATACATGTACAAATCCAAAAGGTAATCATATATAAATACATATATAGAGACCTTTACAAAAAATTTAATTATTTATTTTATTTAAATGCAGGCAGTTTTAGTAGGACTGGTGGGTTTTGGCCCATTTGAGAAGATACTTGGAGATGGGAGGGGTTTAACACTGTTTTCAGTTGGGACTTCGGGTTTAATTAGGCCCAAGAATTACCACGAGCAGCTACAGTGGCATAAGGTTACCGTTTATCCTGAACACTTACGAAAAGTTGCTAAACAACTTCAAAAGGGGTATGCACACACACACACACATATAGCATAATAATAATAAATTATTTTTTTCGTCAAATATTTCTTTATATAATATAAAATTCAAACTTTATAGTTTTTAACAGGAGAGTTTACATTGAGGGGAACTTGGAGATTATACTTATATCAGTATTTTATTTATGTATACTTATATTAATATTGTTTTTATTATATACAGGGAAACTTGTGTTTATATATATATAATATATTATTTTTAGTCAGATATTTTCTTTATATAATATAAGTTAGGGACTAAAAGATTTAGTCATTTATACTCTATAGTTATATTCACTAAACTGAATATTTAGACGGAGAGTTTATATTGAGGGAAACTTGGAGATGCGCATATTCAACGACAATGTAACTGGAGGTCTTAAAAGGATAAGGGAGGTAGCTGTGAGACGGGATGGTAAACCAAAACGTTTATAATTTAACTTAAATTCTAATATATTAATTAATTAACTTTGTATGTATTTTAATTAATACTTAGTTTTAATTAAATTTATAGGTCAGTTGATACTTTTAAAGGGAAAAGAGACACATAAGCTTACCATTTCTGGTTATGTTAAACCTGCTGTCTCCAACTCACCACTTGAAGCTTGTCAAGAGGAAGAGGTAATAGTGGACGAAAAGATTCTGCCTTATATTCCATGATTCTGCACTATTCTTAGAAATATAGTGTTATGCTTTAGTTTTATTAAACTGCTGTTAATGTAAAACTGTTGTGTATTGTTAATAATTACGTACACTATGCAGATATACTCTGTATTTTATTTTATTTTTAAGTTTAATATTCATTATAAACTATTGCATTCACAATATTGATTTTAATGTTTACGTATTTATAAAATATCATATGAAAATATATAACATCGTATAATATTACATATAAAAATTGTAACAATGATAACAACGCTGCTTCCGTGTAATGAAGTTATAAATGTATTAAATAAGATGTTAATGTATTAAAGTTATAATGTATTAAATAAGAATATCACATCAAAACAACAACGAAATAATCAAGATTTAATCATTTTCTAAATTCTGAACTTAAAGAAAATTCTGTACTGGTTCAGAGATGGTTATTAAATCAATTTTCAGGTATTAAATTTGTAAAGCATACTAGTTAAAGTGAAAATATAATAAGTATTTTTTATAAGAGATATGATATCCACTCTTAGTTAATCTAATATTCATTATTACACCACCTACAACTTCAGTACTCTCTCTCTCTCTCTCTCTCTCTCTCTATATATATATATATATATATATATTCAAGTTGCACATAGATGATGCATGAGTACATATTATATTTGTAAATAGTATTTGTTTGTGTCAAACTAATCTTGCAAAGAGTAATAATGTTCTGATCTTGTCAAATTTTTTGTTGATTATAAATATAATTATCTAATATATAAAGAATTTGAAAGATATCAAGCATATAAATTTCATAAATAAAGCCATTCGGTTAACTTAACATAAACACAGAAATATTTAGTTAACAATTTCTTACTAAAGTATAAACTGTTGCTCACAATAAAATTACTATATAATTTACATATTTATAAATATTAATATATGTATGCGTGTTATTTATAAAATTAAGGTATTTTTCTATTTCATTATTAATTTTAATATTGTAAAACTTCTTAATGTTTCTTTTAAAATTGAAGATTTATTATACATCTATATATAAATGTACATGTATACCTACGTATATATTCGTGTACAATCGTTCATATACATAAGTAAAGTAACAACAAATATAATTGAGATGTAGTCCATGGCTGTACGTTGTAGTTGTAGTTGTGTGTGTGTGCGTGTATGCGAAGATATAATAATGAGGTATATGTAAGAAGAGAGAGAAGATGCTTGATAACGAAGGGGATGGATTCGTAACAAGCCTATAGTGAAGATTCTGTCTACCTAAACTGAAATAAACTTGTATAATTGCATATATAAAGAATGTTTGTGAGCTTCCTTGTTCACTTATGTGGTACAAATAGTAAAGCCTCTAACATGGGCCTTATCAAATAATGCTGTTTAACTCAGGAATTCAGTTGTAATTAAATTTGTGATTGAAATCAAATTTGCTTTCGTATTATAAAGTAATCTACTATAGAATATTCTGTATTATATTACATTTTTGTTATATTCTGTAAAGTAATTGAATATTCTGGTGTGAGTGATTAATTTTTAATAATTAAATTACAAATGAAATTACAAATATGTTCAGGAAAGCCTACATTTTTTAGATGGCCTTGTGGACCGTCTCAACCCTAGGTTCAGAATGTGTTTGATCACTTGCTGAGACCTAAAATGTTGACCATAGTAGTGATCACAATGCTTGCAGTAATAAGCATTGTTCCTAAATACACAATACTGCCTCACATTGATGTTACTATCTGTCATTTTCACAGTCTCACTCACAAACTTCACTTTCATTATATTAGAAAAATGTAAAAAAATCCGAAAAGGTAAAAATGAGTTTGACAGAAGAGACAACAAAATATTCTTTGTTAACTAAATTACAATAAGCAAAAAACTTAATTTTAATTAATTCTGATTAATTGTGGAAGACTTTTTTCTGTCGAACAGAGTCACTGAAGTTGACAGGTGATGTATGAGAGAAAGGCTCAGTTCATATGCTATGCAGAGGCACAACCTACAGAACTATTTGAGTGAGTTGTGCCACGTTCAGAAGCACCAAAGAGAACATCTTCGAGGTCTGTTTGTCACGATGATGCAGATATTCTCGTTGATAACAAGCTCGGATTTACAAAAGATAGAGTCGTTAGCATGTACCACACACACACACTAGTTTTTAGTTCAAAGTATAATTATATACTTATGGTTTGACATAGAATGTTAATGCACTACAAATTATATATATACAATCTAGAATATGTATAATCACATTGGTCTTGTTTATACGATTTTGTACAGATTAATCGAGATGCAAAGCAAAGACTATATAGAAGAGCATGCGGCAGCTCATAGTGAAGATGATAATGATAATCCAATTGCAACATGTACATATTCTTAAATAATTATGTTATAAAACTAGATTAGAAGCGGCACAAGTTATAGTTAAACCAGTGACTCTGTTTGACAGAAAAAAGTCTTCCATAATTAATCAGAATTAATTAAATTAAATTTTTTGCTTATTATAATTCAACTAACAAAGAATATTCTGTTATCTCTTCTGTTAAACTCATTTTTACATTTTCGGATTTTTTTACATTTTTCTAGTATAGTGAAAATGAAGCTTGTGAGTGAGATTGTGAGAATGGCAGATAGTGACATGATGTGAGGCAGTATTGTGTATTCAGTAACAATGCTTACTACTGCAAGCATTGTGATCACTGCTATGGTCAACATTTTAGGCCTCAGCAAGTGATCAAACACATCCTGAACCCAGGGTTGTGACAGTCCACAAGGCCATCCAAAAAACGGCTTTCCTGAACATGTTTGTAATTTCATTATTAAAAATTGATCACTCACACTAGAATATCCAATTATCCTTTACAGAATATAACAAAGAATCTAATATAGTATAGAATATTCTATAGTAGATTACTTGGTAATATGAAAGCAAATTTGCTTTCAGACCATTGTTCGGCCACAAATTTAATTACAACTAAATTCGCTGCTTGCAATCGGCTGTGCACATCGAGCATAAAATCATGGAAGCGTATCCTCTTCTTTTTCCATGTTGAAGGCCTGTATAAGAACCTCGTTATATGCACTTGTGCATTATATGGATACCTACCCCCTCTCTAGTTACTTACAGTTGTTCATAGAACATGTCCATAACTCAGACCACCAGCTTCTATTTCTGTAAACAAAACATAGATATTACTCTATGTGAAACTAAACCCATATTTAGCTGTGCTTTTCAGTAAATCGAACAAAGCTTGTAATGCTCTCAAAGCATCTTCCTACATATAGTTAAATAATGTTATTTCTAATATATATACTTAACGACCATCTTTTAAGTGAGTGTGTGTGTAATGTAACATACCTGATATTTATCCCCTAGCAAAAGTGTTCCTGACGCTATTCTCCTTTCATACTCCACCAATTGCCTTGTCCGGTTTGTGGGCCTAAGGTTCCAATTGCAAAGCCCCAACTATTCATAAAAATATTAGAAAATGATGTATGCTATATAATATAATATCGATTTACTTGTGCCCTTCCTGGTATCAATAGTGTTGGTGGTAAGACGCCTGTTTGGAGATTTCATGTAGAGATTTTACTGATAATTTCCTTCGTTCAAAAAGCTAAATCGCTTGATTTCAATGACTTCTCTATGAGAAAAACTACCAAATGTACGCAATACCTCACGATTGATTAAATACCCCATCTTTCTACTAAAGAGAATATTGAAAGAACCTTTTTCTATTTCCATAGAATAAACCTTATATACATAGATCATATCATTGAGTATCATAAGTATCTACTCTGCACTCATGTGATAAACCGGAGTATCCGAACTAACTCATATCACAATACACTACCGGAGTATCTCAACTAACTCATATTATAACACCCCCCTCAACCGAGGACTCCTAGTTGATGCTGCAGCTTGCAGAAAATTGTTTCTCCTAAGGCCTTGGTAAAAATATCAGCTAGTTGTTGTTTAGTTAAAGGAACATATTCCAGTACAATCACGGATGAAATGATGTTGGATCTCGATATGTTTAGTTCGGGCATGAAACACCAGGTTCTTTGTCATGGTAGTGGTACTCTTTGTCATGGTAATGGTACTCTAATTGTCACATAAGAGGGGTGTTGGAGAGAGTTGCTCCTGCTTTAGAGAGCATATGTCAAAGCCATACCACCTCCCTTACGCAAGAACTAGCGGCTACATATTCGGCTTCAACACTGGATAATGCAACGGTCGTCTGACACTTGCTTCCCCATGAAATAGGAGCTCTACTGAGAAGATAACACATTCCTATAGTGGAGTGTCGTGAGTTGGAGTCTCTAGCCCAATCAGCATTAGAGTATGCCTGGATCTTCATCATAGGAGTGGAGCTTGTTGGTAGGACACACCAAAGGAAAGTGTTCTGCGTAGAGGATCCGTTTGGCAGCAATCCAATGTTCTGTGGTGGGATTGCAGTTGTAGCGACTGAGAAAGTTAGTGGCAAATGTGATGTCTGGACGAGTCAAATTGGCGATGTACAAGAGGCTTCCTATGAGAGATCGGTATCTCATGGGATCTGAAAATGCTTCACCTATCTCGGCCTTGAGTTTGCGACCTGTCACCATCGGCGTTGGAGCGGGATTACATCGCTACATTCCAAACTCTTGAGCAGCTTTTGAATGTTGTGAACTTGCGTCAACTTGACTGTTCCTCGACATCTATCCCTACTCACTTCCATTCCCAAGTTTGGACACGGGGCTGAGGTCCTTCATGGCATACCTTGAATGGAGCAAGCATTTGGAGTCGTTAAGCAATCTTGTGTCATTTCCTACCATGAGGCAGTCATCTACATACACTGCAATGATGATGAAGTAATCGTCCAGTTCCTTGAGGTAGATATTACATCGGAGTTGAGCTTTACGAACCCTTGTGAGCGAAGGAATGAGTTGATGCAATCATACCATTCTCGGGCTGCCTGCTTAAGGCCATATACAACCTTTTGTAGCTTCTAGATATATTCCTCACCACCTTCTCCATGGACCTCGAACCCTAGTGCATGTTGCATGTATAGTTTCTCATGTAGTGGTGCATTGAGGAACAGTTTTTACGTCAAGATGATGTGCCTCTAGGTTGAACTGAGTGGTAAACGCCAGAAGAGATATTATGCTTGTAGCCTTGACAATGGGTGAGAATGTCTCGGTGAAGTGAACTCTTGGTATTTGTGAAAAGCCTTTTGTTACGTACCGTGCTTTGTAACGTGATGGTTGGCCATCAATATCAGGAATGAGCTTGAATACCCATTACCTTATGACTAGGCTCTCGTCGGACCAAGCGGAAGGTGTCCTTCTCCTTGTGAGACTCCAATTCATCTTGCATGGCTTTAAGCCATTGCTCCTTTTCACTCCCACTCATTGCTTGTTCGTAAGAAGTTGGCCCTTGACTAATCTCCACCTGAAAAACCTGTTGTGGCTTGTGAGGTCGGGTTGGATGACCTTCTGCATTCCTCCCAAGGCCAATTGGATCAAACAGCAAGTTTTTTGTTAGACGTTCAACTCCACGAGACCCAATTATTTTGAGAAGTTGAAGTGATGCATCGAGCTCTTCACTTCCTTGGTCTTTAGTGGATTTTTGTACCTGAACATCCATTGATCCTGTAGATGTTTCCTGTGTGTACATGTTCTCCAGCTCTAATGGTTGAGCATCTTCTTTTTCATGAGTGTCTTCCTATTCTTGTATTAAACAAGTCCAATCCTCTGGTTCCCATGTTTTCTCTGTGTCTTCTGCAGTCTTGGCCCTTGGTTGTTCATCCCTGTAAACCTTGGTTTCATCAAAGACTATGTCGTTGCTTACTGTCACTTTCATAGTATTTGGATCTAGCAGTCGATATCCCTTCACATTAGGTTCATAACCAACAAGGAACATGAGTTGGCTGCGTGGTTTGAGTTTGCCAAAGTCCAAGCTAAAGATTGACCTATATGCAAGTTGTCACGACCCGATACAGAATACAGGATTTCGGATACAGGATATGGGTTGCAGGACTTTCCTACAGGATTCCGGATACAGGATATGGGTTGCAAGACTTTCCTACAGGATATTCCTACCAGGATTCCGGACACAGGATACGGTTGCAGGATATTCCTATAGGATATGCCACAGGATATGCCTAGAGGATAAGGGACATGTGGACTCATCTTAGCCTCTGCATGCATGCAGTCACTTTTGCATGCATGCAACCACTTTTACACCCATGCCTAGATTAGCTCTTGGAGTTGTGAGCATAAAAGCTCCAACCTAATTATTGTACAATCAGTTACTATCAACACCAGTCTTACTACGATCAATCTCGTCTTGTCTTGTTCTTGTCTTGTTTCCTGTCCTGTTCCTGTCTCGCTCCTGTTTCCTGTCCTGCTCCGGGATCTTGTCCTGCTTCTGTTCTGTTCATGGATCTTGTCCTACGCTTTCCTGTCTTGCTCCTAGATCCGTCTTGTTCCTATTCCTAGTTCTTGTCCTGCTCTCGGTCCTGTTCCTGAGTCAAGCCTTCTTGTCCTTGGAATCCTGTTCTCTTCCTGGTTCCTGGATCGTGGCTTGACACAAGTGAGCAAACCTACGGAGTCTACAAACGCCTTGACGTTGTCCTGACCACATCTCTGCTGGAATCTGTTCAGGCCGTGCTGAGTGTTCCAGAAGATTCTGTGTTTGTACTGTTGTATGTGCTGCTTCAGTCTAGAACGTCTTTGGGATGCCTGATGACTCAAGGAAGCAATGCACAATGTTGAGGATGGACATGTTCTTCCTTCCTGCTGTTCCGTTTTGCTGAGGAGTGTGTGGGCAAGATCGTTGGTGAACGATGCCTCGCTTAGCTAAAAATGTTTTCACGGCAACTCCTACATATTCCCCACCTGAGTCCGAGCGTAGAACCTTCATCTTGTGGCTGATGGTTATCTCAACGTAGTTGATGTAGTGGCACAAAACTTGAAAGGCATCGGACTTATGTCATAGGAAGTATACTTCACAGTACCTTGTGTAGTCGTCAATGAGTATCATCATGTATCTCTTCCCTATTGGGCTGGCTATGCACATGGGTCCGCATACATTTGTGTGGACCAGTTCCAGAGGAGCAGAAGTTGTTGACAAAGAGATCTTGTATCTCTATTGAGTTTGTTTTCCCAGCATACACCCACAACATGTCTTCATAGGGTCCGCTTTGGTCACATTTATTTTTAGCCCGTCAACCAGCTTTTCCTTGTGAATGCGGTGGATTAGTAGGAGGTTGGCGTGTTCTAGGCGCTCATGCTAGGTCTGTGTATCCATAGACATGCAGTTACTTGAGAGTGAGTCTACTTGTGAGCTGGTTGAGACGATGCTGAGTTTGTATAAGTCTCTAGATTTGGGAAAGTTCAAGAATGTTTTTCCATTTGATTGAAGCTTGCATTGATCTCTAGAGAAAGCTACATCTATTCCTTCATCTGTTAACTTGGCAACATATACCAATTTCTTGACTAGTTGGGGAACTAACCAGGCTTTCTTTCAACTTCACAGCTTTCCTCTCCTACAGGTATCCTAGCATATCCTTTTCCAGCTACTTCTAATAGCATTTGTTTCCCACTCTCACTTTCTCCCTAGCTTGCTGGAACAAGCTTTTTGAAGTGCTTGACGTTCTTCATCAAGTGTCTCTCACATCCTGAATCTAAAGTCAGTTTTTCTGTGCATTTCCTGGAGATTTCGGCTTACCCCTTCTTCCACATGTCCACCATGTTCTTCAATCTCAACAGATTTTGCACTAGCGTTTGAACTGAGTCCAAACTGCGATAGCCACTTGACAACAGGACAGTTGCTCTTCACGTGCCCTTCAATCCCACATGCAAAACAAGTCCTGGTGTCCTTCTCACTTTTCCTGAGATTGCCCAGTCCAAGCCGTCCTCACCACGGCTATGCCCACGACCTCGACCACAACTCGATTTGCAAAATGAGCTTCTGCAGCTCTTGAGGATTTTGCCTTAGTTGCTCATGCCAAGATTGAGGAGGTTGAGTCGGCTGATGGAGCTCCCTTCATGAGACCTTGAACTGTTAACTTGGAGTGTAAGGTGTCAACTGCATTTTGGAAGGATTGGCACCCATTACGGACAATTGTTGCAATGGTTTTGAAACAAGGATCCTTGAAGCAGCTACAAAGCGCAAGCACCTTTCTTGATTCTGTATAGAACTGGGTTGTACCTTTCAGACTGGCAAAATTCTCTTGAAGGGAGAGCATAAGTTGGTCGAAGTCATCTCTGGGGTTGAATTTTGCATTGTTGATGTTCACCTCAATCACATTCATCTTTGTGGTTGAAAGCTTGCCGTAATGCTCTAGCAAATAACTCCAGACTTCACTTGCTATCTTGGTTCTAATTTCTAGCAGAATGGATTCTGAAAGTTTGGAGTGAAAAGAATAATGGCCTTCTCCTCTTTCATATTAGCAGCTGCACTTCCACCATAATTTGGCGAATCCTCTTTCACAACTCCTCTAGTGGCTCCAGTGCCTTGGAGTGACAACCTCCCATACATCCTCCAACTTGAGGACGCGAGTCATATCATCTAGCCATGATATGAAGCCTTTAGACCCATCAAGGGTCTTGATGCCTTGGAGAAGGATAAGAGCGACCTTGCTCCCAGAGGCCATGGAGCAAGAGTGACTAGGATGAGAACTAATGTGATTCTTGTGAAGAAAAAAAGAGCAATGAGCTCAAGGCTTTGATACCATAGAATAAACCTTATATACAGGATCGTATCATTGAGTATCCTAAGTATCTACTCCGCACTCATGTGATGAATTGGAGTATCCCAACTAACTCATATCACAATACACTATCGGAGTATCTCAACTAACTCATATTATAACATCTACCTACTCAGCATGCTGTTGGCCTCATTCTCAGCATAGAGACAAATAAATTATGACAAAAATGGTCCAAAATAGGGCAAATTCGTGAAAGAAAACAAGAAATCTCTGCCAAAATCAATCTTTTAGCATATCTTGCAGCAAAATCGGTCCAAAGAAGCCTGTTTTCAACATATCATCACTAAAAGAGAAATCTCTTCCACGATTTTCTAACACAATCTTGAAAGAGACGAGAATCAAGCAACATGTGAAAGCCTGCTAGAATCCTTATTGGACATATCCTACAATGAGATCCCTAGAGCAGGATTTCAACCTATTTTTCGATTGAAGAACACAAAAACACTTAAGAAATCTTTACCAGCTCCTGCAGATGGTGCCTTCTTGGATTGACCGCCCTAGTGGCACCAAGAACACGAGATGGACCCTGTTTTTCCTCAAGCTTTTTTGCGCCCTAGATCTTGAAAATCAATGGATATAATTCAACCACGTTACAGTAGATCCGCACCATTCATATCTCCAGCAAGGACGTTGATTATCATGTTACACATCTCTAATCGATATGATTACATAACAGATATTATAACTTAATGTATATATAATATAATTGTGTGTGTGTATATTTGACTACAGTGAGTCAATATTGCACAATAAGGGTTGAAAGAGGAGTGAATAGGTTTGATTGAAGGTATTTATACTAAGTGTTTGTGCCAGGATTAACGTGCTTGCTGCCAGGTAAATCTTGGTGCCCATATTAGATAGCGCCCATATTAGTGTGCCTAAATCCTAGTGCCCTAGCACCTCCATGGTGAAGTATACGTGGCATATATACGCAGTATATACCATGGAACCTTACATCATCTCCCTCTCAAGACGCAATGTCTGCCTATCAAGGTTGTCCTCCTCCTGGATGAGTGTATGCTGGCGAAACGGTAGTAGCCAACACACATGAGTGACATGTTGTGACTCTCGAACACCATCACGACGCTTCAAGCGATACACTTGCGTCCCCAACTATTCTTCAAACAATCCATGACCCAACCCAACACAGTTGAAGTCCTGTTTGATCCTTGAGCCTCAAAAACTTGATGAGAACCAAATCTCCCACTTGATATTGAGGTGGCGTTTAATGTCGTTGATTATAAGTCTAATGCTGATACTCTTGTGCTCGGGCTAACTATTTTCCACCTTGAGAATACAATAAAGGAAGGACTTGGTTCAAATGCTCTAACCACATACACCCATCTTCAATCGCACTGGAATGGATTTCAAAGTGCCAAAACACAACAAAGAAGCTCGGGTGCTATAAACATGCGAGTTTTGAATCCATATCTATAAGGAGTTGCCCATTCAACGTCAACATTACCAATTATGTTCATTCCAAAATTAGAAGTTGAAGCTAGAACCAATAGTATGGATGCGTTCATGGATTTGATGTTGAAGGAGCTAATCTCCTTGTTTATGAAAGGCATGGAGGTAGAGTACACTCTTGAGGCTGACCACTATGTAGGCATGCCGAAGAAGTTTCATCTAAGAGTGTTGTTGCTGATCACCAAGCGCAATGTGAGCTTTTGAAGCTCTCCAATGGTACATATAAACTATTTTGAAGCACCTCATTTGTGACTAAAAAATTTCATTCACCAAGCAGGAAAAATAGTTGTGGACAATGCAAAAGCCCAATGATGCTTGATGCTAAGCATTTGAAGCATGGTGATATTTTGTGAAATTCCATGGAGCCGGCTGCTCCTCATATTGCAAGCGAAATTAGTACAATTATTTGTCAACTTAAAGCAATAACATGTCCCTCCCAAAAACAAATTTTTAGAGGGATACAGGTGTGCAAGGGGAGAGCATATTTGCTTCGACTTGCTGAAGTATATAGGTATGAACAAGTTTCCTGCAACTACAATAGTCTCTGATGTATTGTTTGTTCTTGGAACAAAGTGAACTTGCTAGAGTTGTCATCATGCATTTGTTATGTCTAAATGTTCTAAAAATGTGCAACGAACACACATTTGGACAAATACTACATGCATGCAAAAGCGAGTCCAAATCGAAAGGTGTATGAACATCCTACTACAACATCGCACAAACTACATGAAGCGTGATCATCACCCTAACCATCCATTAAGTCAACTTGGGTTCTGGTGAGCTCAAGAGCACCACCATTTTGTGCAATTGTACTAGACATGCTATGGACAACAAATTTGTAGCATGCTGACTGAGATTACTAGAGTTTTGTTCGACTGGAGCTAAACAAATGGGTGGATAGAAGACACATTGGAACGCATGTGTGAATTGTGCAACACAGTTGAGGTCCTTTGATTCTAGAAGTTTGGCCCGCACCAATTTGTGCTATTGCATGCATTTAGCCGCAGGCACATTGTTGATGACATTTTCATGTTCGGTTCTTTAGCGAACACGTGGTGCTATAGCTATGAATTTGATTTCATGCCATTGACACAAACAACATTTAGCAGGACAAAAGCCCACCTGAGGTCCGTACTCTCTATTTTAACAATTGGTTTGTCTTTACTAATGTGGTAGTTGGAGCATGGCTTTCTTTGCGATGATCCAAGAACACATGATGCTGAAACAAGATTAACTGCTTCCACCCCAATGGTTGACATTTACACTCAATTAGAATTTTGTGAAACCAGCATCTACGTCAATGTTGGACAAGGTACTTGTGAAGAACGGCATAGTTGTGGTGATTTCTGGTGAAATCAAAAGAGTTAGCACTTGAGCTATGGAGAAATTGCATGGACATGGGATCTGTGAACTTGAGGAAACACATTTTGGAGACAAGGGTGCTTGTCCACATGCAAAGTGGGCAACGAATCAACTAGTTATAGGTCCTAGCTGTAGCATGCCTTGTAGGAATCAATTTTAAAGTGTTCAATATATACAGCCAACGATGCTTTGGCCACAAGGCAGTTTGTATTAAAGGAGCAATTTTCAAGTGCGGAAGTACACACCCAAATAATCAAGGCATGTTCATTACAAACTTCAAACTTTTTTTTACATCAAGCTATGTTGACGCAGGTGAAGTTTGTTATGCTCAAACTAAGAAATATTTTTCGTTGACTACAACAGTCAAATATGTGTTATTTTCAGCAAACTTTAGAAAGTAAGCATTTAAGTTTACTATTGGATTTGAAATTCATTTCTCGTTTCCATGTGTAGATACCATTGTGTTGATCGTCGTTCTCGCCATGCTATTCACGAAGCCATGTTTTAGCTCTTATCCATTTGATTAGACCTACATTTTATTGGTCAAAGACATTCTAAGGGAGGTATGTATAGTACCACATACGGACCCATGAATGACAAAAAAAGGCTTCAACATTGCTGTTAAAGTAATCGCAAGCCCGTTTCCAATGCATTTGCAAATTGGGGCCGATAGCAATCATGTGTGGATTGAAGCAGGTGATATTGTGGAGATACTTGGAAGGCAAAGTTGCACATGTTCAATCAAGCAATGCTGACACCTGCACAATGGATGTGCAGTGGCTGATCCAACAACATACTGCATATGATGAGGAGCAGTTAGTACTAGATGTTTTGCATAACAATTCGAAGCAGAAATGGGCACATGTAGAACAATTTGTGTTTTGTGACAAACAAGTAGTAGAGAACGCATTTGTTATTGTTGAGCTTGATGATGTGGTAGATAGAAAACGAGATGTAGAGAACCGTTTTGTTCTATTCAAGACTGTACAATTACATCTCTTGTTCTACTGCTTATATACACCTGCAGGGTGAATCTCCTGTGATCCCAACAGTCTGACACCCAGGGATTGTATCGCATCCTATTGTATCTCGTAGTGCTCGATACTTGATTCCTAACACTCCCTCCTCAAGCTGAAATTCCTAACGAGGATCTCAGCTTGAAGAAAACATTCTCCGACAGTGGTTTGGTGAAGATATTAGCCAACTGTCTGGAGGAGGGAACGTATTCGAACACTATCTCCCCATCCGCCACCTTCTCCCGTATGAAGTGATGGCGGATCTCTATATGTTTCCTCTGCGCGTGAAGAACTGGATTTCTCGTCATCGCAATTGTGCTTTTGTTGTCACAGCTCAGAACGGTGGGATCGTGTTGCTGATGACGAAGTTCTGTGAGCATACGTCTCAGCCAGATGATTTCTTTGGCAGCTGTCGATGCGGCTACGTACTCAGCTTCAACACTTGAAAGTGCCACAGAAGTCTGTTTCTGGCTCAACCACGAGACAAGTGCTCCGCTTAGCAAGCAACACATGCCAGTGGTGGAAACGCGTGAGTCTGGATCGCCAGCCCAGTCGGCATCAGTAAAAGCTTGAAACACCATGGAACTTCTGGTGTTCTTGGAGTACAGCAAACCGAAGTGACGAGTTCCTTGTAAATACCTGAGGACTCTTTTGGCAGCGTGCCAATGATCTTGGAGAGGCCCTGAGTTGAAGCAGTTAAGAACTCCCACAGCAAACGAGATGTCAGGTCGGGTGGTGTTCGCTAAGTGGAGAAGCCCACCTACCAGGGACCAATACAAACTTGGATTCTCAAACACATGCGTGCCTTCACGTACCAGCTTCCGGCATGTGACCATCGGAGTTGGAGTAGGCCGACAGTTGAGCATGTTGAAATGCTCTAGTCAGTTCATTGACGTATTGAGGTTGGCTGAGCTTCACTGTTCCAGCAGTTTCATTTCGTTCTACTTGAATGCCAACGATCTTCTCCACTGGTCCAAGGTCGAGAGCTGATACCGTTGACTCATAAGCTCCTTGAAGCCTGGAGAAGGGCTTCCTGCTTGCTAACGTCAACGACGTCCATAGCAGAAGCCCTCGGAGGTCTCCTTTTGATAGAGGTTTCCATCAGAGTCGAGTTTGGTAAAGCCATGCTCATGTAGAAAGCTGTCGATACACCTATACCACTCTCTCGACGCCTGCTTGAGACCGTATACTGCTCGTTGGAGCTGACATATAAGCTTCTCCCCGTTAGCTCCTGTCTGCTCGAAGCCTTCGGGTTGTGTCATGAAGAGCTTCTCCTTGAGAGGTGCATTCAAGAAGGCTGTCTTCACGTCGAGATGATGTGCAGCAAGCCCGAACTGTGCAGCGAAAGCCATGAGCACTCGAATGCTTGCGGATTTGACAGTGGGTGAGAAGGTCTCGTCAAAGTGCAGTCCCGGCACCTGGGAGAATCCTTTGGCAACGAAGCGAGCCTTGAATCGCTTGACTGTATTGTCCGCGTTCAGTACTTCTTGAAGACCCAGCGTCCTCCGATGACCTGTTGGTGTGGTTCTTCCGGAACAAGTGTGAAGGTTTGGTTGGCTCGATGAGAGTCAACTCCGCATCCAGCAGCTTCAGGTGAGCTCTGTGCCTCGTGAAAGTTGTTCGGAGTTGACGCCTTTGGTTGAGTGACCAATAATGCCTTGGGTTTGGGAATCCGAGTTGGTTTACCTGCATGGTTACGTCCAAGAGGTTGAAGATCAAAGGGAAGTCCCCGCCAGGCGATCAGCCTCTGGAGCTCGTCGTGTTGCAGGTTGTGCATTCAGTTCAGCTGCTCGGCCTGCAAGTCAGGGATATTAACCTGAACTTGGTCGTCTACGGCAAACTCAGTCTCGGTTGTTGAATTGGCAGGTGCAGTGGGCGAAGTGTCAGGTAAACCTTCATTTTCAATGACATTCCTTTCCTCCTCGGCAACCGACCTGTCTTCCTCAGCAGGGTCATCCTCCCATAGCCAAGCATTCGGCTCCCATGCACGTGAAGCATCAGTTGGTGGTACTGGCGAGCTGGTGCGACAATCACGATAGACTATCCGTTCATCGAAGACTACATCATTACTGACCTGTATTCTGCCATTAGATGGATCATAAAGGTATCCCTTGATATGGTCTTCATAGCCAACCAAGAACGTTGGCTTACTGCGAGGCGCTAACTTTCCTCCTACGTCAGGACTTTGTCGTATGAAGGCGAGACACCCAAAGCGTCGCAATCTAGTCACCTTTTGCCTTCTGCCTGTCCATGTTTCTTCTGGAATGCGGTCAGGTTTAGCAGAGTGAGGGAGGAGATTCTGGACCTGACTGCCGTTTTCACAGCTGTGGACCAGAGGTGCAGAGGAAGACCTGACGAGTGCAAGAAGCAACGGGCTGTGTTCATGATGCTCCGGTGCTTGCGTTCTGCTATGCCGTTTTGCTGTGATGTACCCGGGCATGTGCGTTGGTGAATTATCCCCTCCTGCGAGCAGAAGCTCTTGAAAGCTAGCGAGGTATACTCTCCTCCAGAGTCACTGCGTAGAACTTTAAGCCTTCTTCCAGTTTGATTCTGAGCCGTGCACAGGTAATCCCTAAAAGCATCTAGGGCTTGGTCCTTGGAGCGCAAGAAGTAGACCTGGCAGCGTCGGCTAAAGTCATCCACAAACGTCATGAAGTACTTTTTGCCAGAGTGACTTTCGACTCTCATGGGGCCACAAATGTCAGAGTGAACGAGCTGAAGTAGATCAGAGGAGCAGGATGTGGAAGCCGGATATTGAGAGCGAGTCTGTTTGCCAAGAACACATCCGTGGCATAGGTCAAGATTCTGGAGAGGTTCCGAGGAGAAGCCGTCTAGTAGATGCAGCTTTTGTACCTTTTGTAGAAGAGGAAGGTGAGCGTGGCCCAAACGCTCATGCCAAATTGCAGATGATGCCGGCCGCCATGCAGTCAGCGTGTTTCTCAGGAATCTCGTACAAATTCCCACTCCTGGGATCTGCAGGACACTCTTGGCTCCTTTGAGGAGATCACACTGCCTTCGGGAGAAGAGGACGTTGAAGCCGTGTCTGTCAGCTTAGCAACGGAGACAAGATTTTTTACAAGTCGTGGGACGTGCCAGGCACTTGGAAGCTTCAAAGACTTTCCATTCCCAACTTGAATAGATACATTGCCCTTTCCGGCTACTTGCAGTAAGTTGCCATCTCCTACTCTCACCACTCTCCCTCCTCCCGGTTCAAGCTCCTGGAACACTCCTCGGTCTCGAATCAGGTGTTCTTCACATCCTGAATCAAGAGTTAGTGGTGAACAAGAGGTGGAACCAGGATTTACCCCATCCGACTGTGATCCTGGGAATCCCCCTCCAGGGCATCTGCAGTCATTCCATCCGAGATGAGGAACTTGCTGAGGTGCTTGAGGAGAGGGCAATCTCGCTTGAAGTGGCCCTCCTGGCTACAAGCATGGCACCGGGAATGCTGCTGGCGACGTTTTGGTTGGTGTCTTCTGAAGAATTCTTGGAAGCATCTCGGCCTGAGTTCTTGAATGAACTTGCCCAGCACGGTTTGAGTTCTTGGAGCCAGCTGAGGAACGGCCGCAAAGTTGGCTTCGGCAACAGCTGCGAGAGTTGCGTCGCAACGGTTCTTGAGCTCCAACTTGATCAGATGTGCCTCCATCATTTCTTCAGCTTGCGTGAAAGTGCGAGCCGTGTTGAAGACCATGGTGGTGATGGTCTCGTACTCTGGATCAAAAGAATCACAGAGCGCAAGGATCTTGCGACTCTCATTGTAGCTCTGAGCAGTGTCCTGGAGCTCGGCAAAACAGTTTTGATTCTTGACAAGAGCAGGGAAGTCACCGGTGTAGCGCATGGACTGAACACGAGCCTCCAGTGCTTTGAGTCGAGCACAGATGGTTTTCCAAAGCGTGAGTGCAAGAATTCCCAGATCTCACGGGCGCTCATGCCATCAACCCGTAAGAGCAGTGCATCTCCCAGTTTGAACCAAAGGATCATCAAGGCGCGATCTTCTCTAGCGTAGCATCGTTATCTGCAAGGAAGGCTGATCCTGAGCTCGCTCCGCTGTCTGAAGCAGCTCTTCCAGGAGAAACCACGGCCAAACTCCTTCCATGGTTAGGAGTTGGGTCATCTTCTTGACCCATGGAACTATCCGTCCGCTCCTTCCAGGACGGAGATCCCTTGCAGTGTGACCAAGCCAAGCTTGCTGATGCTCGCCATTAGAGAAGAGAAACAAGAAAGGAACAAGAAACGGCGTGAGCCAAAGTAAGCTTCGATACCAAGATAGAAAACGTGATGT
Source organism: Selaginella tamariscina (assembly GCA_003024785.1). Taxonomy (NCBI): domain Eukaryota; kingdom Viridiplantae; phylum Streptophyta; class Lycopodiopsida; order Selaginellales; family Selaginellaceae; genus Selaginella; species Selaginella tamariscina. The sequence continues at coordinate 333,576 of PUQB01000104.1, forward strand.
AGAGAACCGTTTTGTTCTATTCAAGACTGTACAATTACATCTCTTGTTCCACTGCTTATATACACCTGCATGGTGAATCTCTTGTGATCCCAACGGTCTGACACCCAGGGATCGTATCGCATCCTATTGTATCTCGTAGTGCTCGATACTTGATTCCTAACAGTGGTAGAGCTACACGCAAACATGTTGGTTGTGGTTTGCTCATCTGTGTGAAGGCAGAAGATCCTCAAAGTTAAGCTACTTGCTATTTTGTACAAACCAACGTCATTAACTTCCAACACAAACCCCATGCTAGTAGGGTGGTCTTAGATTGTTTGCAAGAGGAGAGTCATGTCACAAGCAACCCTAAAGGTGCTTTGCTATATTTTGTAATAGATAGTGACTAAGTAAAAAAACCATAAACAAAACCTCATAGAGTCCAATATCAACTTTAGGAACTGATTTGCAATTGATACCACAATCATATTTGTCTCCACCATCGAAGCTATCTTAGTGTTCAAAGCCATTTTAGTTTCTCACAATACTCAACCCAAAGCCACTTTGAGGTCCAAAGCCATTATGTAAAACGTCTTTAATGCCAAAAGTCGCTACACTTTGAGAAGCTAGGGCTTTTGGCTCATTGTGTACATGTCTTTTTTCCCCAACATCCTCCAGTATATTCAATTGCAATGAAAGCAAACAATGGTTAACATGTTAATATATTGTGCATTACAATTTATTAATCTTTTTTATAGGTTCCATAGTAAGAACATTATTAATCTCTTATTTATCTTCCTCTTTATAAGTAAAGTCAGACAAAGTAATGTATATGAATTATTTAATGGCTTCAACTTTATCTTTCTTAATCATACTATTATTAGCTGATTCCTGCACTAAAAAATGACTTCCATCAATGATCCATCCTTATCATCAACCTTCAAGGTTTTTAATTTCATTAATACAACCAACTTTATACATCTCATTTAGAGTTTTTAACCCCCTAGAAAATCATTTTTAATTATGTTTTATTCCATATATGTTATAAATGTTATAAATGTTATAAAGATGCCCTTTAATATATTAAAGAGGATGACAATTTCCCACCCTCAACATTACATTTATGCAAAATTACATATTAATCATTCACCCATTTTCTTAAATATACTATTTTTTTTTCCTTTATTTCTTTTTTTCGTAAATGCTTTAAAAAAATTTAGCAATATGCAATAAGATTTTTACTTCGGTGATATTCTTTCACAAATTAATCAAAATGGTTATTATTATAAGCAATAAGTGTGTATCTTTCATTTGCAATAAAATAAGTAAACTTGATACTTGTTTTGAGCTCATATGACTCTAGAAAACCCACTCCTTGCGTACTAAATTTAAAAGCTCATTTATCTCAATTAATTCGAATGTTTGTACATGTAATATATGCACAAATCTAAGCATCTAGTACTATGAGATCCCATTGCAACTCTGTTCATTTGCATTACCCAATTTAAGATTTAAACATTGTAAATCTAATTACTACAGATACATCTAATACTCGCACTCTCATGAATATGGAGAAAAAAACTATATCTAAAATAGAGAACTATATGATCATAAAAACCTATATCCTTTGTATATATACATACAAATTGAGTGTTCAAAAACCTAAATATATACACACATATAACATATACAACATTTCCAAAGTAATTCCCCTCAATTTTAATCAAATCAACAATTTCTTCAACACCATGAGTTTTATGCCACTTTTTATTAATCATTATCTATTGCATGTTTTTCAACATCATCTTGTCCATAAATTAATTTATAATTAAAAAGTTATAAATAAAATAAGTAAGTATTAACTTCACTTAGTTTCTTAAAGTAATCTAAAGGTAACCAAGAACTTTTTTTAATAAAAAACCTTATATTAAGTCCTTCACATTCCTTTACTCTAATTCAACTTGAGAATATCCTTATATATAAAATTTAATACATGATATACATATAGTTAATAATGAAATTTTTTCCATTTTTATGCAATTGAATGTATTACTCATAATGAATTGCTTAAATTTATTTAATAATAAAAACATTTAATTAATTATATAATCAATATTCATTTTTTGAATTCTTTAAATCATTGATAAACTTCAAGAAAACACATTCATGAATACTCATACCATAAAGTGCACAAAGACTCTTTTCTTAATAATAGAGCATTATTAATTTGCCATTCATAAAAAATAATAGTGCACCCATACTTTCTCTACTCATTTTCCAATAGATGCACTTTTAATATAAACTATTATATTTACCATTTAAATGCTAAACACATAAGGCCTTATACTTTACTGATATCAAAGTATAATCATGACCAACTTGTTCACTAAGTAAAAAATTATTTCAAAATGAAGATTGTATAATGTTAAATGGTAATACATTTGTATAAATTAATTTACACATGACTCACATTTATAACTCTATAATGCTCATTAAGAAATGAACTTTATAATGCTAATTGCATTTGCCACATCTAGGCATTTGCATTAAGTTGAGCACTCTTAAATATATGTGATATTAAATATTATTTTAACTTTGCACTTCAATGTTAATGTTTATAATTAATGAAGACTGATTTGAAAGCCTAACTAACGAATTTGGTGTTAACTGACTCTAGTTGTAATGCGTATTGGCATGTCAATAATCTTTTTGAAACATGATTTTTAATTTTTATTTTATTGAATTCAAACACACCTTAGTAAAATGGATTATAAATGACTTAAATGTGCATTTAATTATTTCAAATTACCTTTAAAGATTTTATTGTAATACTTTCAATTCCATTGTCATGTTAACCATGACTACAACATATGCATCATATGCATTCGTTTTAATGTGTAAGCTTCCCACAAAAGGTTCTTTCTCTATTTTTCTTAAAGATTATTTAAAGTTTGAATTGAATGTAAATTGAATAAGAATGAAATATAAGAATATTTTTTTACATGAACACATATTATAATAACTATGCTAGACACAATATTTCAAGATAACATATATCAAATATATGTTTGACCATTAAACCCATTTCATAGAACCACATACAAGTATGAGCTAAAAAAGTGCAAAAATATGATAAGTTGATATAGATTTTAAACCATAAACATATTGCACAACAAATATTTATAAACCTTTAATACATTAATAACAGGTGTGTTTATGATCCAATGCCTTCTCATTTATTTATTTCAAAATGTTGATGAAGACACATATAACAATGATGTGTAGACTAGATTTCAAATATAAAAATTATATTACAAGTAATAGACATGAGTATTATAATGTTTAAAAATAGACACAAAAGTATTGAATAGCAACACTTTCTTTTATACTAGATGCTTATAAAAATAAATTAACTTCAACACTGACATGGTTAGAGTCTAACGACGTGACTAATTTGAATGGAACTTCATTTTCAACTATTAATATAATTGATATAACTAAAAGTAACAAACAATGAATATCACGATGCAACAATTGACTGTTCATGAGTCTTAATTTGAATCATGATTACATATCCATATTCAGAAAATAATTTTCAATCAATTTGCTGTAGTTAAAACCTTACATAGACTAACACTACCCAAAATATGCTTTGATCCCACATATATATATACATGGTCATGTTTACACAACAATTAGCAGGGTGGAGAGGTTATACTTGCACAAAGCATTGAAACCTAAAAAGAAGAAGTGAGTTAGTTTTGACAATTCATCCCCTTTCTTAATCATAATTAATCAACTTAATTATTTAATGTTTTATATGTATTTAGTGGATATAAATTAAAAAGACCTTTATGGTTAATACATTTCATTATACAATTTGTTATATAATTTTTTTGAAATAAATGTTTTCCTTAGTTTTTAATATTTGTGCTAATTAATTAAATCTTAATTAATTAAGACTAATACAAAAGGAGGTTAAATTGTGAAAGCATTCTAAAGTTTATAATAAAAGAAGAAGTGAGTAATGTTGCCTATGCAATGGATTTCCCAATCACTAACATGGCCTTCTAGGCTTTCTTAACATGGGAGAGAAAGATGTAATATTGTTATTACATCAAGGAGGCTTAAAAAGGTGGGTTTTTTTTTAAGAATTAGATTTAGATGCACCTATTTAAAGTTGAGAAATGAAATAAAAAGTGACAAGACTGAAGGGTCCTTGGAGAGCATTTTCTCATAAGCAAGAAAAATGCCATAGATTTGAAGGTCAAGAAGTGAGATTGAAGAATTTAATTAGTCTTCTCAAAAAGAGTTAAAGTGCCCAAAGAAGAACTACCTAAAGAAGTTGAACATGAAAAATTTTAAGTTGTTAAAGTGGTTTTGATTGCAACTCAAAGCACTCTATTGAGATCATCTCTTGCATCAAAGGATATGACAAGCAAGTGTGGAAGGCAAATCAATTTTTATATACTTATTTTCATTAAAAATATAATAATGTAATAAGTTAAATTTTGGTTATGCAATTTATTTTTATGAAAATAGGAAACACCTACACCTTGTTAAAGAGGTGAACGCACTCAAGTCACAAAAAGGGGACAATGTTTTAGTCACTTGAGTTTATACGTTGGATAGTATAATTTTTAATTTTCACTTAAATTTAAGAAGAGACCTATGGGAGTCTTGAAGGGAACTTTCATAGGGTCTTTTCCGCAGAGGATACCAAGACATTACGATGTGTGACATACCCGGTCTGAAACACTAGAGGCATACTGGTCAGATCACACATATGTATCCCAACTCAATACTCAAATTGAAAAAGCACAAAAGCAAGCTCTAATCGTGTTGTAAACATACCAAACACATATTCGTATCAAGTCCATATATTTATATGTGTATGTATGCAATTAAAACGTACGTATATAGCACATTAGTATCCTAGTGGATATACATGCTTAACCCACGTTTCTAATTTTATTTCTATCATAATGGTGTAAGTGTCATCAAAAATTATTGAATTAATGAATAATTCCATTGATCTTTTCTAATGTAATAGACTTGTGGAGCCACTTGCACAAGTCCTCCACACATGCAAAATCTGAATGTTTTAATGCAGCGATTTTGGATGTTATAAGAAACTTCTCTTGACAATGAGAAGAGACTTGTTATGTATCACCAGAAAACGGAGAGTCTTCTACGTACTTGTGCAAGGGGAGATGTTTACCCTAAAGTTGACTTTATAAGGTGAAATATTTACCGTGGAATATTTTGTTTTGAATATTATAACATTGTACATGCCTTGGAGAGATCGTTGTTTTGTTCTGAATGTTTAAGTCTTCTGTACACGAGCTTCTATGTTCTGCAAGCAAACTATTTAATAAATTAAATGAGTCTTATCCAGATAAAAAGATATTATTTATGAAGTATATCACTAGTCAATGAACAAATAGATTTGTCTGTGAGTCAGACGGTGATTACTTGCATATACAGATGCTTCAATGAGTGATATATATGTATATATATTTAGTATGGTGTGTTTAGATCTTCCTGAGAATTTTAAAATTTGCTTTGAATTTGAAACTATGGATATGACTAGCCGGAATTCCTTTCAAATGTCACAGAATTTGGAGGAGCATGATGAATACTTATCAAGTCCGTTCATAGTGAGTACATATTGTGTATATATATTCTATTAGTATACACATCTACACAAGTTAAAGCTTTTCTTTTAGAGATTTGTACGAAGAAGATGGAGTTTGTGGCTCACTCTCAATTCTTCTTGGTCAAGTCGATGGTGGTATGCAACTGTGCATATAGTCACAGCAACAATAGGAGCCGGTGTACTGAATCTCCAAAGTCCAATGTCTGTCCTGAGCTGGTAAATAATGCGTTTAATAAGCAACCACATATATTAAGATGTTAAAATATTCCACACTATGGATTACATGCACATCAGACGTGCAGGTTAAAAGTTAAAACACACACTGTAATAGGTCCCCACACCTGCATCCATATGAGCACACACACACATACAGACAACACATTCACACTAACACTAATGACACACTAATGGTTAACATAACACACACACACACACACACACACACACACATTAGGACATTAATGCCGCACACACATGTAGTCTGATGTAGATCTTTGGCAGGGAACTAGGAATCATTGCCTTGTTATGGTTTATAGTGTTTAGCTTGATTTGCTACTCACAAATGGTGGAGATGCATGAGATAGGAGGCAGAAGATTTGACAGATATCGCGACCTGGGGAGACATCTATTGGGAGAAAAACGTGGTTTCTGGCTGGTTGTTCCGTTTCAGTTTATCATTATATTCACTGTAGACATCGTCTACATAATTACAGCTGCATCATCACTAAAGAAGATATTTGCAAGACACGCGCATCCTACATGGCCTTGGGCTCTTGGTTTTGGATCCTTTCAACTCTTACTTTTGCAGCTTCCTGACTTTACTTCACTCACATTTGTGTCACTTATTGGTGCAGTAACTGCCATTGGGTAATCTCTTAAATATGCATACATATGATATATGCTTTTGATACATATATATGTATGCAGGTATTCTACAATTGTATGGATTGCTATTGTTGCTTTCAATAGGAACGAGCAACCACCTTTTGCTCCTGAACCAGTTCGGCATGATTACCCTCATGACAACGATCTGGTATTCAGAATATTTGCAGCACTTGGGCAGCTAGTCTTTGCATGCTCCTCAGGGCAAAACATAGCAGTTGAAATCCAAGCAACAATACCAAGCACGCAACAAAGGCCTTCAAAGGTTGCAATGTGGCAAGGAACACTTGTTGCTTATGTGATAATTGCCTTCTGTTATATCCCAGTTGCAGTCGCAGGTTATTGGCTTTATGGAGATCAAACACCTAAACAGTGTCTCCATCACTTCAGAAACTGCCATTTGCTCATTGCACTTGAAAAGCCGGGGACTTTGATTGTGGCTGCAAATGTCATATTAGTCCTTCATCTCTGTGCTACTTATCAGGTAACGCACATTTTAGGGTTCAGGAATAGTCCGTGCTTAACGAGATAATTTGCAGATCTATGCAATGCCACTCTTCAACTCACTGGAAGATTACGTAGAGAATGCTTGGAAAATGTCAACCTTTCAAGTTCGACTAATTATCAGAGTTTCATACGTTGGTAAGTTAACTATTTCTCATAAGTTTTAGCTTATTAAGTGTGTTGTTTGCCTATTCAAGCTATAACAACAGCGATAGCAATGGTAACGTCACCTTACTTTATATCTTGGGAAGCCGCTGTTGGGGACTTGCAAACATACCCACGTCTTACTTGGTAAAGAAAGTGCACACAATTAACAATCCATAATTATTAACTACTACATGTATTTACATCCTCTTCTAGATACCATGTATATTGTGGCAGAAATATCGCAAACCTCGGAGATTAAGCCTCTTATGGCTTGGAAATAGTGAGTGTGTGTGTGCATGTGTGCATGTGTGTATTGTGTGTGATCACCATTTAGACAAGAAATACAATGTATGCTAATAATATGTACATACATATAATATTTAAGATTACAACTCACACCTTTATGCAGTTTTGCATTGTATTTGCGGTGTTGGTGGCAATAACATCTACCATCGGCAGTGCACACAGGCTGTGTCTAATAACCACTACAAATATGCTTTACCTTAAGAAAGCTTGATTAACTCATTGCGATTGTATTTAACCATTTAAAAACGTATTGATTTAGCTTGAATATGTCGTAATACATTTCAAGACCAACGTTGACTAAAATATCTAACTGGCCCTCCAATAGGTTGCTAACCATTTAAAAAAATAATAATTTAATCTGAATAGAGCAATCATATATAATCTGTTCTACCCCAAAGTTTAACCAGGCTGTGGTTCATATGTAGGGTGTGACTGTAAAGCAAGTTTTGTGTCCTGTTATGCGATTCTTTTGAGCACCCTCGGTCATTAAGAATTTCAAATTTAAATTATTGCCGCGAACATGAATGACCAAGATTCTGCCACAAAAGCAAAAATCTGATGTCTCATGTTTGGATTGGATTTTGAAATGGATTGGTTAATCTCTTGTTTATTTAAATAAATATTCATTTGAATCTGATTTATCCAATGTTTAATCCAATTTTATTTAAGATTGAACAATAAATTAAAATTAATATAAGATTAGATATAGTCAATTTTCAACAGCAAATACTGTAGTTGCCAACCAGAACATGTTTTAACTAATGAATTTCAATGGGAATAAACACCTATATAAATGTTCTGAATTTGAATGCAACTAAAGAACATATGGAACACCATAAACACTGTAAAGTTTACGATAAGAATGGGTGTGTAAAATGTGGCTAACCGTTTATGACACAAATATATTCTTAAATTTGCAACCGCCTTGAAAATGCTGTTTTACAGTGGTGATATTATAATATATGTTAGTTATTATACAGCCAGATAAAAAAGCTCTAATATGTCATTTGGAACAAGACGGTACATTTTCAACTTGTTTCTTTTAGCAATATATGTCATAATAGTTCGTGAAACCACCATATTCTTTATTAATCAGGATTCTATAAATTGTACTCAGTCACTATACAAAAAAATTAATCATCATCTATTATATAAAATCAATTTTGATGTGAAGTGTCTACATAGCACCCATACATAATAAAATCCTTACTTAATTTTTTTAATCAATCTTTATATCAAATATTGAATCCTGTCCATCGGATCTACCCGGTTGACTTCATGCCACAGGATCGTAATTTGAAGGAAGTACTTTGATGCGTGATAACGTTGGGATCGTCACGTAACCAAATTGGGGGAGTGTCCTATACATTATTGATTTTATGCATTTATTCATAATTAAACAACAGCTTAACCAAGTTATTGAAAACACACTAAAAGACTCGCATTTTATAACTAATACATTACTGATCTAGGAGCAGTGACGTATGCAGTAGTAAAAAAATGCTACGGATAATAAATTAAATTAAATAATTAATAAATTAATAATTAAATAATAATTAAACATTCCATAGCATTTTTCGATTACAGATTTAATCACTGCCTAGGAGAACTTGTACATCCACCCAGAAGCTATATACATAAAAGTCCTAACATATAAGTTTTGAGCTGCTTTTTGAAATTGAGAATAATTTTTTATAAATTTTAAAATAAAAATTCATATATTCTTAAATAATTTTAAATTCTGTAACATAAATATGTTTATAAATACAATACTATATTTTATTATTAAAGAGAGTTGAAAAAGAGCATTTGTAGAAACAACAAGAAGAGACTACTAGGACAAAAATAAATTAAATTAAAAATAACACAATTAAATTTATCATATTTAAGAGCATTACACGGCAAGGCAAGACAGTGAGGATGTAATTAAGTTAAAAAAGAACATTATTAAATTTATCATCCCGACTTTGATGACATCCTAGCAAATGCTAATTTTAATTTTAAAATATAAGTTTGTAAAATTTAATATATTTAATTTTAATATCTAATTCAGCAATAAGATTTATATTTGAACATAAAAATTCAATATTAATTTTTAAAATTAAAATTAAAATGTTTAAATATAATATATCAATTGAAATTTAAAATTAAATGTAATTTAAAATAATGTAATAAATATAAATTAATATATTTAATATAATGTTTTAAAATTATTTATATATAATTTAAAAATAGAAAGTACACTTTATTTCTATATTTATTATATATTTGTTTACATGTACAAATTTGAATAATTCAAAAAGCTCATAAATAAATCTAGAAAACATTTTCTACTAAGTTGTGTTGATGTTGTTACCACTGGTAATTATAATTTACTTAAGGTTGATTAATTGATACATATGACATAAAACTGAAAACTACTCAAGAATATACTCGCATAATTTAGTATGCAATAATGTTATTTAAATGTGTTTATGCTTATATGCAAAATTTCCTTTCCAATATATTCTCTACAAATTAAAAAAAAAATATTGAAAAAAAAAATTAAAAATTATATAATAAGTTATTTGTGTCTGTATATGTTATGAACACTTCATTAACTGCCATGGCCATCCTAAATCTTATTTAATGGTAATCTTAAATCTTAAATATGAAATGAATAGCCATCTTAATTCTTAAATGCACATGGCCCATCTAATGTACTACCTTGAATTATAAATTAAAGTGGCCTTATTTTATAAAATTCCCTTTTATAATTCATTAGATAATTATCTTAAACTCCCATATAATTACTTGACAATTATCCTATTATTATCTTTATAATTCCCTGATATTCTAAACTTCTTAAACAATTTTGACACAATAATAACTTTTTTGAGAAAGGTAAAAAGAAATAGAAGTTTAAACAATAAACTAAGAGAGTTCAAAGAGAAAAGTTATCACATATACAGTAACTTAACACAGTGAGAGAGATAAAATGATTTTATATGTTATTATATATACAATTGATAAAAAATAAAAGAGTTAAGTTATCATATACTATTGTAATTTAAAGAGAAATTCTATATATTATATATATACACATTTAACTTAAGTTGTAAGAAGAGAGTTATATTATAAAGGGGAAGAGAGTTAAGTCATTACATAATTAAGACTTAAGTTGTAATACTCTTTAAATGTATTAGAGTATTAAAAAGGGGATATTATATATTTAAATTTAAGTTATAGGACTTTTAAATGTAGAAAGGGAAGAAACTAAGTTATTACATACTTAACAGAGAAAGCATACACATAACAACTTGAAAGAGAAGTTATACAATAACTTTTAAGAGAAATTTAAGTTCTAAACTTAAAGTTATTTAATTAAGGATAATAATTAGGTTACTTAAGATAAACTCACTAATTAAGGATTCAAACTTAGGGCTACATTCATTATGTTAAGGGTTAAAAGTCTGTTAATAATTAAGTTCACCAATGTGGACATGTGTTACTATCTTATATAATAAGTTTATTATATATGTGTTTATTCATGAATGCCCCATCAACAACCATTTATTACGTGTCATGAACGCCCCATCTTAAATCCTATTTAATGGCCATCATAAATCTAAATTCCATTTAACAATTATCTTTAAATTTGTTATTTTAAATTCAATTTGATAGTTATTCTAAATGCATAAGGTTAGTGTAAGTTAAGAATAATAACTGAGTTAAGAGTCCAATTAAGAATAAACTCACTAGGTTAAGGATAACAACTGGGTTAATAGGGATAAACTCACTAAATTAAGAATAATAATTGAGTTAAGGATTCAATTTAAGGATAAACTCATTAGGTTAAGAATAATTAATAATAATTGGATTAAGGTTCAATTTAAGAATAAATTCATTAGGTTAAGGATATCAACTAGGTTAAGGGTCCAACTTAGGGATAAGCTTAATAAATGGGTTAAGGATCCAACTTTGAAATAAACTCATCAAGTTAAGGATAATATTTGTGTTGAAGGTCTAACTTAGGGATAAACTTATAAATTAAGGATAAACAATTGGGTTAAGAATTTATTAAATAGTTAATCCCATACATAAGCTTAAGGATAATTACCATGTTAAGGATACAATTGAGTTAAAGAAACTCACCCAAGTTAAGAAATATTATAAGTTTATATGGGTGTGTCTGTGTGTGTCATGGACACCCAAAATCGACCATTTGATATCCAACCTAATCCAAAAATATCATAAACTTTCATTTGACAATTGATATGTACCTCGTTCAACGCTCTTATATTAAGAATAATAATTGGGTTAAGGATTTAAAGGTTATTAAATAGTTGAGTTAAGGATCCAAATTAGGGGTAAAGATAACAATTGGGTTATTATTAAAGTTTTAACCCAAATGGCTAACTCATGAACACCATGACTTAAATGCCTAATGTCAGAGTTTTAACCCAAAGGGCCAACACGTGGCAACACGTGGCCATTTGGCGTCATCACCCTGTGTGAGCAACGCTAAGTTTCCCAGAACAACCCCAACGACCCCTAGGGTTAGACTCTAATGCCCAAGTGGACAGGAGACTTAGGGTTTAGCCTAAGTCTCCCTAGAATGTCTGCCCCCAGAACCCTTGAGGGATAACCCTAGTTGACTTAGGGTTTAGCCTAAGTCTCCCTAGAGTGTCTACCCCCAAAACCCTTGAGGGATAACCCTAGTTGACTTAGGGTCTTGCCCTAGAAGACCTAGACAGGCTCATGCCCTAACCCCCATCAAGGAGACGTGTGTTCCACACATACCCCTAGACAGAACTAAGGCATCATCACTTACCCCTTAAGGAATCACCCTCATCCGGGAGTACAACCCCTTTAGGGCGACAAGGGGTACCCTGAACCACGACTAACCCCTAAGGGTTTGAGTGGCCAAGTTATACCCTAGACCTAGGGCTAGTACTTAGTGAGGACACGAGTGTGCGCCGTAGGCGGACACGAGTGTTCTGCTAAGCAAACTCCCTAAGGCTAGGTTTGGGATAACCTTAAGCACATGACCTTGCGAGTGCCTCACGAAAGGGCTTCTGCTAACACGCTTAGGTTGTTCAACCCTTGAATTCCAAGGAGAACACTCCCCTAGCCAAGTGTGTCAAAGCACACCTAGTTATGAGACCTAACCTCCCTTGAGCGGATGCCCAAGGCTTAGCACCCTAGTGCAAGCACAAGCATGTCTATTTGCTAAGGTATCCAACCCCTTGGCGACAAGCCCATGACATAACCCCAAAGGGCATGCCTCAGGTGTTGCACCATGTGACGTTTAGCCCAGTGTCACATCTCCATGTGACACTGCCTTCCCCGATGTGGGCTATCATGCCATAGCCCTTAGATTCAAGAGTTGCACCAAGTGCCACAAACGTGGCTCCTAAATGCCAGCTCTAGAACCCCTCAATTAACCCTCAGGAACCAGGTAACGTGAACCTGTCAAACAAGATCCCACACCCACAGTTGGACAAGGACACGGATGTGCCTTGCTTGGCTGTGAGTGCTACACCTAGCTTGACGTGGAGGAGGAGGCTGGAGACAAGCCTCAACCTCTACCTCTCAGAACGTGCATCCCGACAAGACCTCCCAGGCATGGATTCGCCAACATTAAGGGTAAGCTACCCCGAAGGTGGGACGTACCCCTGGCATCTGGAAGTTAGGGCGGCACAACAGAGGGTTGTACCTTAACGACACAAGCTGAAGCTTGCACCGGCAGAAGAGCAACGAACTCATTCATGAACCCAGGAGCTCTCCTACGTATACTCTACCTTATTTATGTGACGGAGCCCCCCCCCCCTGTTTTCCTATATGAGTAAGTGGGCTGGCACTGAAATGCTAGCCCTTAGAGAAAATGAGTTGTCCAATCCTAATCCTAAACCTAACCCCTAGGGGGGGGGTTTAGGAGTGGGGTTAGGGCAACCCTAGGGTTAGGTCAACCCTAGGGGTGTCCCTAACCCTTATTTTGACAAGCTATACTTTGCAAAACCCCTAACCTGGAACGTCAAAACGGGGGAGAGTTTTCTAAATGGAAGTGCTAGCTTCGCCTAGAGTTTCTTGCAAATACCTAACGACACCCGGCCGGACCATCACTAGATACCCAAGTGCACTATGCGGGCCTGTTTCTTCTACATCTAGGGTTCGTCACATAATCCAGTAGGTAACAACAGTCTACGTCCAAAGTAAAAGAGGAGTCATAGTAAAAACTATGACACACTCCCCGCCTTTGAAAATGTCAACGTCCTCGTTGACGTCCAACTCCAAGACTAGATAATGTTAGAGAAAACTAACCAAAACTAACATATCACTCTATGCGGAGTCAGCCAAAAGTTCACATAATTTTTATTACCCCCCTTGCATTACGCGAAACCAAGTACTTCAGAACCGTCGTTCACTGAGTCGTAAACCCAGCTGCCGGAGGCACCACCTGCGACATGAAGTCACTTGGAGACCTTTTGCACGTCTGCAAAGTCTGTCACCCGACGCACACAACACTGGTTAATTTCTTTACTTAACTAGAATTTATATTGGAGGCCTCTAGTTAGTGTTGTTGCCGGCCCCTTGGTTAATAAGAAATAAAGACTTGCTTTATTCCTTTATATTAAACGCTGTTGACGACCTCTGTCATCTACACAACAAGCACTTCTCAAATGCTTGACCAAACACCTTCGCATTTCTTTGATTTTCCAATGGTCCCACATGTTACGATATTATAGCTTACATCTCTGCATCCCTCGGTGTTTCTCATTACCCCTTTTCATAAGGGTCTGCTACTATACCTATCTCTCGTTAGTATATAGTTACGCCAGACTAAGTATGAGACTTTTATCGGAATCAAGCTCTTTTCCGATACAAGAGTACAATTGTAAAACCCTGTTCTTTGTAAACATGTCAATCTGGCCAGAGGCGATCACAGAGGCGCATGGCTGTACACATGTATACAACAAGGTCTTGCCAACTACCAATGCCATCCACTTGGTGTGTTATTAACATAAATTTATTCCCGATAGGAATCAAATTCAGTCAAATTTGCAACCAAGTGTGATAGCACTACCATTCATCTTTCACAAATAACTTTGTACTCTTTCATAACACCGACCAGTTCAGGGACCAGATAAGCTAACATACCTTTCTTATAAACCAATGTGGAAACCAGGAAATTCAACCCATCTCTATGCCTCAATAACAATCTTTGTCTTAATTGTCCTCATTGTACTCATTCCCAAAGAGCACAACATACTAGTGCCATTCAATAATTCCTAACTCCTTATCGTACTAAGTTCAAAATACGAATTTTAAACTTAGTTTCCACGATAAGAGTCTCCCTGAACTCGTAATACTGCACGCCTCCGTAACATTATATTTATTTCCAACTCTTAAACTTATTTCGTAAATGTTTCTCAACACTATACCGAAGTATAGCATTTCACTAATTGAAGCAACTAGTGTTTTTGATAAACATCTTTTAAAACTAATCCTTATTCTATAAATAGTCACAATTTCGATATTGATACTCTCGAATGGATAATGATCGTTTTAACGTTCAAATCCTAAGCTTATCAACTAGTTGTTATACTAGTGGATATAAACTTACAATCATATCAATTTATCGAAATGCTACAACTACATTATAGATATGGTCTTAGTTTACATGAACCGAACTTCAATTTTGAGACGGAAATATAATGTTACGACAGTATTCGAGGAACTTTGTTCAGAGACTAAGAGGAATCATGAACTAGTGTCTGGTTCATCTAATTGATTTAGTAAGATATCAACCTCCACATAAATTATCATAACACTGAAGTGTTATCAACTTCATGTTTTAGTCATACCTTATATTCAATAGATCTCCCCAAACATGAATAAAATATCTAGTTCAGTACATTGAACTAAGATACATTATTCACTCTAGACACCTAGCAATCCAGAAAGTGTACATTGCCCCTCAAGCAATGTATTGAGAAATGTCTCATTTCTCAACTAACTTGAAAACACGTTTCAAGTTATAACACTAAGGTAGTGCCTTACCAAAGTGTCAGACTCAAATCTTGAGTTTTATTATATGATTACGGCCACCTCATGTGATCATAACCAAGTTTGATATTGAGCGCTCCAAACTCAATATTAAAGAGATATATTATACTTTGACAAGTCATTTATAACAATCTTAAAAGATTGTCAAAATTTCAAAGTTTAGTATAAATATCTCAAGATGAGGTGATAGGAAACCTCATATTTCGAACCGGATATTGGACAACTTGAACTGAACTACATCATCAAGAAGGGACACCATCTTCTTGAGCTAATCCCGCTACACAATATCATACTTACAAGAATATTGAACCAACTCAAGGAACACCATCAAACCTTGAGATAGAACTAAAACTAACCCAAGGAATACAATCAAACCTTGAGTCAAGAATAGTTCTATTTTTCAATATTCTGAAAGATTGAAGATACATACTTTATTTGTTCTTTAAGTGCCCACATTTGCGACCATGATGCAGAGTCAAGAAACCGTCTTTTGAATAATCGTATTCGACTCTAAAATGAAATTGATATTGAAAATCAATATCAACTTTCAATTCTCATCGAACACCGACTCTATGAGGAGGTACATGCACTTAAACCTCCAATGGAAATCGACTATTACTAGCTCATTGGTAATTCTCAACATAAGTTATCAAACTTAGCAAGTTTCCTTACTTAGCGATAAACAAAGTGAAGAATCCCAAATCATGCTCTTATTAACCAAGGAATCACCCTTGTTCAAGAGCTTATCCCACATTGCAAACAATGTTACAGATTTCAAGATTAAAGAGTTAACAATGAAAAATGCACAAGTGTGCGCCGAACGCCTTCACTATGCAAGTCCTTCATTACTCAGTAAACTGAAAATGTAAACGTATGTTTCCAACATTACTCTTTCTGATAGATCATGCCATCTATCCCAAAACTATATCGATAAGAAACCGAAATCCTCAAGCTATTATCCGAAGTCTCTCTCATGATCCCATATGAGATAACTTCATAATCAAGTTAGTCGAGCTAGCTAACTTGAATACAGAGTGCGCACTTACAACTAACTAAGGTTTCAAGTTATACTTGTCAAATTAGGTGACTTGAACTTAGTAAACTATTCCACCTAATGTTACTTGCAGCTAGCATCATCAAAATATTGCGAACATCAGACAATACTTTGACTACATTGGATCTTCAAACCCATTGCTTAACATATTTATCATATTAATATCCGACATTCCATTGTATATAAGTTCATCACCATAGTCTGCTTCTGGAGTTACACTCTGGAAAACGTGTACTATAATGAGAGCTTATTACACTTTATGTCAAAATGTAGTGTTCATTCTTATGTTTCAATATGCCCCTTTCCCGAAGTCAAAGATGCATTTCTGAACATAAGTCTTTCCCCGTTTGAACACTACAGTTGGATCCGATATTGAATCTTGACATGAGCCAAGACTCAAAGGACACTATCTGTTTCCAAATCATGTGTTATCCCAAATTCAAACACCTTAAAGAAAAAGAAAAATTTTCAATAATGGGTAAGCTTAGCATATCACATGATCCACTTCCAAGACTTAGTTTGTAAGCCAGAACAAACTAACACGCCACGTCTTGTGGAAACATATGGTAAAGTAACCTGGACAACCTTAAGGTAAAATAACCTGGCATACAACTTGGAAGCTGACTTCCAAGTGCTACCTTCTAAGTCCATAACCCACACCCACTTATGAAGTAGGTGTACTCTGAAGAGTTATAGATCTCAGGACCAACTCTCCACGCAGAATTCAGACATTAGCCGAAAGTGATAGAGTATTTCAAAAATTTAGAACTAACTAAACCCTAAAATACACTACACTTTAGGTAGTCCTACTGACCGTAGAGAATAGGCTCCGATACCAATTGTCAGAGTTTTAACCCAAAGGGCCAACACGTGGCAACCGTGGCCATTTGGCGTCATCACCCTGTGTGAGCAACGCTAAGTTTCCCAGAACAACCCCAACGACCCCTAGGGTTAGACTCTAATGCCCAAGTGGACAGGAGACTTAGGGTTTAGCCTAAGTCTCCCTAGAATGTCTGCCCCCAGAACCCTTGAGGGATAACCCTAGTTGACTTAGGGTTTAGCCTAAGTCTCCCTAGAGTGTCTACCCCCAAAACCCTTGAGGGATAACCCTAGTTGACTTAGGGTCTTGCCCTAGAAGACCTAGACAGGCTCATGCCCTAACCCCCATCAAGGAGACGTGTGTTCCACACATACCCCTAGACAGAACTAAGGCATCACTTACCCCTTAAGGAATCACCCTCATCCGGGAGTACAACCCCTTTAGGGCGACAAGGGGTACCCTGAACCACGACTAACCCCTAAGGGTTTGAGTGGCCAAGTTATACCCTAGACCTAGGGCTAGTACTTAGTGAGGACACGAGTGTGCGCCGTAGGCGGACACGAGTGTTCTGCTAAGCAAACTCCCTAAGGCTAGGTTTGGGATAACCCTAAGCACATGACCTTGCGAGTGCCTTACGAAAGGGCTTCTGCTAAAGCTTAGGTTGTTCAACCCTGGATTCCAAGGAGAACACTCCCCTAGCCAAGTGTGCCAAAGCACACCTAGTTATGAGACCTAACCTCCCTGAGCGGATGCCCAAGGCTTAGCACCCTAGTGCAAGCACAAGCATGCCTGTTTGCTAGAGTATCCAACCCCTTAGCGACAAGCCCATGACATAACCCCAAAGGGCGTGCCTCGTTGTACCATGTGACGTTTAGCCCAGTGTCACATCCCATGTGACACTGCCTTCCGATGTGGGCTATCATGCCATAGCCCTTAGATTCAAGAGTTGCACCAAGTACCACAAACGTGGTTCCTAAATGCCAACTCTAGAACCCCTCAATGAACCCTCAGGAACCAGGTAACGTGAACCTGTCAAACAAGATCCCACGCCCACAGTTGGACAAGGACACGGATGTGCCTTGCTTGGCCGTGAGTGCTACACCTAGCTTGACGTGGAGGAGGAGGCTGGAGACAAGCCTCAACCTCTGCCTCTTGGAACGTGCATCCCGACAAGACCTCCCAGGCATGGATTCGCCAACGTTAAGGGTAAGCTACCCCGAAGGTGGGACGTACCCCTGGCATCTGGAAGTTAGGGCGGCACAACAGAGGGTTGTACCTTAACGACACAAGCTGAAGCTTGCACCGGCAGAAGAGCAACGAACTCATTCATGAACCCAGGAGCTCTCCTACGTATACTCTACCTTATTTATGTGACGGAGCCCCCCCCCCCTGTTTTCCTATATGAGTAAGTGGGCTGGCACTGAAATGCTAGCCCTTAGAGAAAATGAGTTGTCCAATCCTAATCCTAAACCTAACCCCTAGGGGGGGGTTTAGGACGTGGGGTTAGGGCAACCCTAGGGTTAGGTCAACCCTAGGGGTGTCCCTAACCCTTATTTTGACAAGCTATACTTTGCGAAAACCCCTAACCTGGAACGTCAAAACGGGGGAGAGTTTTCTAAATGGAAGTGCTAGCTTCGCCTAGAGTTTCTTGCAAATACCTAACGACACCCGGCCGGACCATCACTAGATACCCAAGTGCACTATGCGGGCCTGTTTCTTCTACATCTAGGGTTCGTCACATAATCCAGTAGGTAACAACAGTCTACGTCCAAAGTAAAAGAGGAGTCATAGTAAAACTATGACACCTAAATAGGCATGAATGCCCATTATGAGACATGCCTTGCACATACCCCTATAATAAAGATAAGGCATCATGACTTAGCCCTCGAGGAATCACTCTATTCAGAAGTACAACTTCTTTAGGACACAAAGGGTACCCTGACCACAACTAACCTTAAGGTTTGAGTGGCCAAGTCATATCTTAGACTTAGGGTTTGTACTTAGTGAAGACACGAGTGTGGTATAAGCGAACACGAGTGTTTTGTTAAGTAAACTCTTTAAGGCTAGTTTGAATAAACCTCAAATACTCAACTTTGTGAGTGCCTCACGAATGAGCTCTTGCTAATGAGCTTAGGTCGTTAAACCCTTGGATCCCAAAGAAAACACCCCCCTTAGTTGAGTGTGCCAATAGCACATCCAATTACAAGACCTAACTAGAGTATCAAACCCCTCGACATTAAACATATGAGACAACCCCAAAGGATGTGCCTTAAGCATTGTACTGTGTGCCATTTAGCCTAGTGTTACATTTTCATGTAATAGTATTTCTCAAGATGTGGGTTATCTTGCCATAGCCCCTCAGATTTAAGAGTTACATATTGTGTCACGAATGGTTCACATATGCCAACTCTAGAAACCCTTCTGTGAACCCTCAAGAACTTGGTCAAGAGATCTTGTCAGTTAAGATTCTACACCCATAGTTAAATAAGGACATAAATGTGTCCTACTTAGTTGCAAGTGCTACTCTTAACTTGATGTGAAGGAGGAGTTGGAGACATGCCTCAACCTCTGACCCTTAGAACATGTATTCTAACAAAACCTTCTAGACTCAAATTCAGCAATGTTGAGAGTAAGCTACCCTGAAAGTGGGATGTACCCCAATCGTTTGAAAGTTGAAGCAACACAACAAAGGGTTATTCATTAACGACACAAGTTAAAGCTTGCACCAGTAAAATAATAATGAGTTTAATTATGAACTTAAGAACTTTCACTACATATCCTATTTAATATATGTGACAAAGCCCCCCTTTCCCCTTGTTTTCCTATTTTGTAAAGTGGGCTAGCACAAAATATCATTCTTACTAAAAATATACTTAGTGAGTTTAACCTAATGACTCATCAACTCCTAAATCTAACCAAGGGGTTTAGGGCATAGGCATATTCAACATGTCGAACTCATCAAAACTAATTAGTAACCAATCAGAATATGAAAATAAGGATAAAAGTTTTTTTAAATAGAAATGTTAGTTTTGCCTAAAGTTTCTTGTAAATACCTAAAGACACTCGGCTGGATCATCATAGATACCCAAGTGGACTAATCATAGTAAAAACTATAACATAGGTACAATTTTAATACATACAAATAAGAACTTAAATTTGTATAACAATGATTAATAATTTATGAAGAACAGTTCAATGCCACGATATGTACTCTTCATTATGAACATTAAAATTCCTTTTATATAAAAGAATGAAACATGTTTATTCAAAGATGCTTTATAAAGATTCTTTAACCAATAAATAATCGACCTAACTAAAGCTATGTTGAAATATGTGCCATATACATATGCATATGTATACATACTCATGTGTATGCACTTGAATTATATAAAAGCTTTTGAAGCAGGTCATTTCGTGAGTTTGTTTGAATTGAACTTTGTGAGGCCCTCGGTGCTGAGGATGGTGCATGACTTAAAAGGTTGCAAGTTTGAACCTCATTAAATATTGTACATTGAAAATAAAATTGAATTTGTTACACCATGCTCAATGTTGAGGATGTTACATAGTTTTAAAAAGTCACAAGTTTGAACCTTATTAAATTGAGTTCATAACCTTATGTGCCATGCACCATCTTTAGAGTTAAGGATGGTGCATGGCTTATAAGGTTATGAATTTGAACCTTGCTAAGGTGAGATTAATATTATACCTAATAATAATAATTGAACTCTCAACCTTTTAGCCATGCATTGTCCTTAACATCAAGGATGGTCCATGACCCAAAAGGTTGTGAGTTTGAATTTCGCTAAGGGAAGGTTAATATTGTACTTAAAAAAAAAATGAAGTCGCAATCTTTTGAGCTATGCATCGTGCAACCTAGAAATTTGCAAGTTTAAACCTTGTTATTGTGAGGTTAATATTGATCATAAAGTTGCGAGTTTGAACCTTGTTATTGTGAAGTTAATATTGGTCCATAAAGTTGCAAGTTTGAACCTGAGATTAATATTGGTTCATAAAGTTGCAAGTTCAGAAATGGTGCATGACCTAGAAAATTGATAATTCAAACCTCGCTAAGGCAAGGTTAATAGTGTAATTGAAATTGAAGGTTACAAGTTTGAATCTTGCTTGGGCAAGGTTAATAGTGTACCTTGAAAAAGGAAGTGAACTTGCATCTAGGTGCATGGAACTTGCATATACACCATGCACCGCCCTTAGAAAGAATTGAATTTGCAGCCTTTTTGGGTCAAGGATCATGCATGACTGCAAGGATGGTGCATGGCCTAGAAGGTTGCAAGTTTGAACCTCGCCGTTTATTCTTTTAGAAGTTACAAGTTTAAACCTTGCGAGGGTGAGATTAATAGTATACTTTAAGAAAGGAATTTCCCAAAAGATTACGAGTTCAAACCTTTATAGTGAGATTAGTATTGTATATTGAAAAAGAAATTGATTGTGCAACCTTCTAGTATAACAAGGTTAATATTATATATTAAAAAAAAGAATTGATCTTGCAACCTTCTGAGGTCATACCAAAGGGTTGCGAGTTTGGTTTTTTAGGGTGAAACTAAAAAGTTGTACTTTGAACTTGTTAAGGTAAGGTTAATATTATACATTAAAAATAAAATTGATGTTAAGAAGTCTTTTTAGGGTGAAACTATTACCACAAGGTTGTGAGTTTAACTTGGTTAGGCCAATATTAATATTATAAATTGAAAAAGGATACCACAAGGTCGAGAGTTTGAACCTCGTTAGGGCAAGGTTAATATTGTATATTAATAAAGAAATTGATCTTAAGAGTTTTGATTTTTATTTTTTTAGGGTGACATTAATATTTTCAACATACAATATTGTATGTTGAAAATGAATTAAACACATAATATTTTGAAGTTATGCACCATCCTCGACGCCAAGGATGGTAATTATATTTTAGGCAAAGTTAATATTATACATTGAAAAGAATTAAACTTATAGCCTTTGCAATGCACCATCTTCGGCACCAAGATAACGCATGGCTCCATAAAGTTACAAGTTCATAATGCATGGCTTCATAAGGTTACAGTTCATAATGCATGGCTTCATAAGGTTACAAGTTATGGTCCATCATGTGCATGTCCTATCCTCTGCACTAAAAATGGTGCATGACCTTAGAGTGCATGGCCCATGGAGGTGCGACTTGTTGCCTTTTGCAGCCATGCTCCATCCTCAACATTGAGAATGGTGTGTGACCCAAGGAGATTTGAACTTGTAGCCTTCTATAGTAATGTTCCATCCTCAGTGCCGAGGATGAGTATCAATTTTTGGAATATAAAATTTGGGTACGCAATGTATCCTCGGTGCCTAGTATTGTCAATAAGTTTTCAAATAGGTACTTCATCATCCTCAATATAAAATGCAAATATTTGTTTAATAAGATGAAAATAGCGACAATATAAAGGAGAACTTATTTCATTTCATTCAAGAATCATTTTATGTAAGCATTCTCTTTTATTTTCTTAAACACATATATTTGTGTGAATCTTGATTTACCTTACAAATATCCTTGTCATGGTAATATAGTTGTATAACATATATTTTTACACATGAACATGTCCTCGGGGGCCTCTGTCACATATATTAAGTAGTACGTGTAGGAGAGCTCCTGGGTTCATGACTGAGTTTGTTGCTCTTCTGTCGGTGCAAACTTCAGCTTATGTTGTTAAGGTACAACCCTGTTGTGCCGCCCTAACTTCCAATGACAGGGGTACGTCCCACCTTCGAGGTAGCTCACCCTTAACGTTGGTGAATCCATGCCTAGAAGGTCTTGTCGGAATGCACATTCCAAGAGGCAGAGGTTGAGGCTTGTCTCTAGCCTCCTCCTCCACGTCAAGTTAAGTGTAGCACTCATAGCCAAGCAAGGCACATTCGTGTCCTTGTCCAACTGTGGGCGTGGAATCTTGTTTGATGGGTTCACATTACTCAGTTCTTGAGGGTTCACTAAGGGGTTCTAGAGTTGACATTTAGGAGCCACGTTTGTGGCACTTGGTGCAACTCTTGAATATAAGGGCTATGGCATGATAGCCCACATCGTGGAAGGCAGTGTCACATGGAGATGTGACACTGGGCTAGACGTCACATGATACAATGCCCAAGGCACACCCTTTGGGGTCGTGTAATGGGTTTGTCGCCAAGGGATTGGATACTCTAGTAAATAGGCATGCTTGTGTTCGCACTAGGGTGCAAAACCTTAGGCATTTGCTCAAGGGAGGTTAGGTCTCGTAACTAGGTGTGCTTTGGCACACCTGGCTAGGGGTTGTTCTCCTTAGGATCTAAGGGTTGAACAACCTAAGCTCATTAGCAAAAGCCCTATCATGAGACACGCACAAGGTCATGTACTTAGGGTTATCCAAACTTAGCCTTAGAGATTTTTGCTTAGTAGAACATTTGTGTTCGCCTAGGGCGCACACTTACGTCCTCACTAAGTACTAGCCTTAGGTCTAGGGTATGACTTAGCCACTCAAACTCTTAGGGGTTACTCGTGGTTCAAGGTACCCTTGTTGCCCTAAAGGGGTTGTTCTCCCGGATGAGGGTGATTCCTTAAGGGGTAAGTGATGATGCCTTAGCTCTGTCACGAGGGCATGTGTGAGACACATCTCCTTTGTGGGGTTAGGGCATGAGCCTATCTAGGTCTACTGGGATAGGATCCTAAAGTCTACTCTGGATATCCTCTAGGGTTTAGGGATGGTCATTCTAGGGGGCTTAAGGTATTACTCTAAATCTTCTGTTTAACTAGGCATCTGAGTCAAACTCTTAGGGTCATCTTGAAAGATTTAGCGTTGCTCACACATGAAATTGACATCGGAAGGCCACTTGGTAACCACATGTTGCCACATGTTAGCCCTCCAGGTTAAAACTCTAACAATTGGTATCGGAGCCTATTCTCTGCAGTCAGTAGGACTACCTAAAGTTATAGGATATTTCAAGGTTTAGTTTGTTCTAAATTCTTGAAGTACTCTATCACTTTCAGCTGACGTCTGAATTTTGCATGGAGAGTTGGTCTTGAGATTTATAACTCTTCAGAACACCTACTTCAATAATGGGTGTGAGTTATGGACTTGAATGTCAAAGTAACACTTGGAAGTCAACTTCCAAGTTGTATGTCATGTTATTTTACCTTATAGTTATCTAGGTTACTTTACCATATACTTCTACAAGACATGGCATGTTAGTTTGTTTTGGCTTATAAGCTAAGTCTTGTGAGGTGGGTCTTGTGATATCCTAAATCTACACATTAATGAAAATTTTCTTTTTCTTTAAAGGTGTTTGAATTTGGGATAACACATGATTTGGAAACAGACAGTGTCTATTGAGTTTTGGCTTAAGTCAAGATTCAACATTAGAAATGAGGTGATAGGAAACCACATATTCTCATATTGGATATTGGACGATATGCTAGGAACCATGAACTATGATCATTAAGAAGGGACACCAACTTCTTGGGTTAATCTCACCACTTTTACTTTCAAGAATATTGAACCAGGGTAAGGAACACCATCAAATCTTGAGAAAGAATTGACAACTTAACTTAAGAAACACTATCAACCTTGAGTCAAAGAAAGTTCTATTTTTTAATATTTCAAAGAACTGAAAATACATTTTATTTCTTTTTAAGTGCCCATTTTGCAACCATGATGCAAAGTCAAGAAACCATCTTTTGAATTGACTCTAAAATGAAATAATTTGAAAACCAATACCAACTTATAATCTTATCGAATACTAATCTCTAAGGAGATATATGCACTTAAACCTTTAATGGAAATTTAACTATTAGCTCATTGGTAGTTCCCAACATAAGTTATCAAACTTAACAAGTTTCTTTACTTAGCCGATAACCAAAGTGAAGAATCCCAAATCATGTTCTTCTTAATTAAGGAATCACCCTTGTTCAAGAGCTTACAAACAACATTATAGATTTCAATATTAAAGAGTTAACAATGAAAATGCACAAGTGTGCGCCGAATGCCTTCATATGCAAGTCCTTCATTACTCGTAAACTGAAAATGTAAACGTATGTTTCCAACATTACTCTTTCTAGTAATCATGCCATCTACTAAAAAGTTGCATTGTAAAGATATAACATTAAATCTGTCTACTGTCAAAATCTATTATTCTATCTCATTTTTATGATCCCACATGAGATAACTTCATAATTAAGTTAGTTGAGCTAGCTAACTTGAATACAAAGTGCGCGCTTATAGCTAACTAAGGTTTTAAGTTGTACTTTGTTCAAATTAGGTAACTTGAATTTAATAAATTATTTCACCTAATGTTACTTGTAACTAGTGTTATTAAAATATTGCGAACATCAGACAATACTTTGATTATATTAGATCTAAAAACCAGTTGTTTAACATATTCATCATATGTTAATATTTAACATTTCGTTGTATTATAAGTTCAATACCATAATCTGCTTTTATAGTTACACTCTTGGAAACATGCACTATAATGAGAGCTTATTTTATACTTTATATCAAAATGTAGTGTTCATCCTTATGTTGAATATGCCTCTTCTCTTGAAGTAAAAAACGCACATTTAACATAAGTCTTTCCCCATTTAAACACTATTGTTGGACCCGATATTGAATCTTGACCTAAGCCAAACTCAATAGACACTGTTGTTTCCAAATCATGTGTTATTTCAAATTCAAACACCTTTTAAAAAAAAGAAAAATTTCATTAATGTGTAGACTTAGGAATCACAAGACCCACCTCACTAGACTTAGTTTATAAGCCAGAACAAACTAACATGCCATGTCTTATAAAAGTATAATGGTAAAGTAACCTAGACGACCATAAGGTAAATTAACCTGGCATACAATTTGAAAGTTGACTTCCAAGTGTTATTTTTGACATTCGAGTTTATAACTCAAACTCATTTATGAAGTAGTGTTCTTTGAAGAATTATAAATCTCAAGACCAACTCTCCACGCAGAATTCAGACGTTCAAGTGGATGTTCACTGTGGCGAGACAAGTCTCACACAACAGCTTTATGATCATTGTAACTCTATGGACAAGCAACTCCAAGAACAATTCAGCATCACACGCCGTTTATATGAACAACATATTCATGGACATGATGCACACATATGGTATGTGCAACGTCCTTTCTAAGATGGACGACTTTAACCCAACAACACAGAAGAACTTCGCAAACTCCGCAAATAAAACCACAAGTTGAAGATCATCATGGCTTCTATCTACAAGACCACAATGGGGCTGTTATAAGGTTGCATTGGGGCGATGCAACAGTTCCAGTTTGGGGGATGTTAGGATCATAATTAGTCATGTAGAAGATTTTTAATTATGTTTTTTCTTTGGGCATATAATGGAAAAAACACCAAAAAAGTATATATTGTGGAAAAACGAGAGTTGGATGGGAATAAGGAATTATGAATCACTATTATAATATGGCGGGTCATTATTGCAATATGAAGTTTGAGACGGAGTATGGCACTAATGCATAAGGATACGAAGAAGTTACAATAACTAAAAAATAAGGCTTAAAAGAAGTTTACAATAATTGCTAATACAGGATAAGGAGTTTTATCTTACTCTCATTGTGATTTTTCTTACTTATTACTCTATTTTTGATATATATATTTTTACTCTCAACACAATGACAAGATCACAGTATTGCTATTTTTTATATACATTGTCATCCTTACTTTTCATAACTTTCTGAAGTCCGATTTGTATATTATCTCACTATCTCCTTATTCTGTTCAACCCTTACTACGATTGACAGTGGCGACCATTACTATGTTTTAGTGTTAGATTTTCATAATTCAAAATCCCGAAATTAATGCAGAAGAACTTTAACAAGGAGTTCCATAGCATTTGAGTGAGAATTGAATAAGGATTTGGAATTCTAAAAGGCGAGTTTCGAATTCTACAATCTTGGCTATTGTACCAGCCTATGAAGGCTTCCCTCATCATCCATCATGGCATGTTGCGTAGTACACAACATGTCGATCGATGAGCAACTAGCACACAAAGAGAAAGATCTAACCAACTTTGTGAGGTGATGAGGAGTAAGAAGAGAATACTGCTCATCATGTTGTGGAGGATGTTTCAAGTTCACGGGTTCTCAATTTCGTCAAGCCTTGGTGACATACTTGGCAGACTTACCACCCACAAAAGCATAAATTGGCCGCACAAGTAATGCAACAACTTTGAAAAATATTCAAGGTTTAAAGGTTTAACTATATGACATAGAATGATTAATTTCTCTTTTAATGATAATTTAATGAACAAAAAGATGAACGACAAGACAGATGTGTCTATTTCATTTATTTCATAATAAAAAGTGTAAACGTAGTTTCGTTATTTTAAATGTGTCTTAAATTGGCAAATAATAATTATAAAAACATAAAAATAAATATATATTAATACATAAAAAAAGGTTTTCTTTAAGATATGGTTTACAATTTATGTAATTTTAAACTTCATTTAGAAGCGTATGGTTTAAATTTTATTAGAAAGAAGGATTGGAATATTCATTGTTCGGAGAACGTATGTGTATAGAGCACATATATCATAATTTATAAATGAGAAAAAAATTAAACACACTTATAATATACTTTAAATCTACTTTCTTCCCGTGAGTTATATATTTTAATTATGTCGTGTGTATAATGAAGGTATAGCAAGTTTTCATATATATATATATAACTTAAATATAATCTTTATATATATAATATAATCGCAAGACCTTGCACATAAACCACTTACAATAAATGCTGTACATCATCAAATAAAACAGATAATAAACGTATTACAAAATGTCTTTTAAATTCTATGTGTTTAAAATTAAATGGTATAATATGAATTAAAGATGATTATAAATAAATATTTCGTCTTGACTATCAAAAGATTTAAACTAAACAGACTTGCTGTACTTTCTGAAATATATATACAATTTAAGTAGTTTATAAAATAAAATTTTTTTTTTTGATTAAGTTTTAGAATCATAGTTATTGTAGTTGCAATTAATTTCTCATGTGCTATATACACTAATATTTATTATGTGTATATGTGTTCAACATTGTGTTGTATCAAAACGCGCGCGCACGCACACACTTTATTCCAAACAGTAAGCTATATCAGTGAATAGAGAGATTATCTATAGTACTGAGAGAGAGATCTATTATATAGCTTACTGTTTGTACTAGATCTGTACATTTTAATGCAAATATATATGCATCAAACTAAGTTAAAAATAATTAATTTAATTATTATTATGTATAATAACATTTAAGTTACTATACAATATTCATTTTTCACAAAATATTCTAATTCTAATCAAGTAGAAAGCATGGTAAAGGCATGTGTTTTGTTTTATTTATCATTTTTTATTTTTTTATTTTTTTTTTGCACTTTGCGATTTAGTCTATTTGTAAGTTTGTCATTTAATTTATCTCAGCGTTCCCTGATATGAATTGGAATATTCGTTTATGAAACTTTATTAATTACGTGGAAGTTATTAATCTAATGCTTATAGCATTTACTTTTATTTTAATTATAGACTTCATTAGATTGAACTCTAATATTTAATAAAATAGAACGTCATTTAAGAACTCGATATATAATGAAGTTTTAAACAGGAAAAATGTAAAACTTCCAAGGCAATCTGCAATTTTATATATAATTTAAAGAATACTGGTTAAATAAATATATATTATAAATGATTAAGCAATACAGATAAGTTAACCACAAACTAAGTAATGCATCAAAAGAATGTCATTACGTTGATACCTTGTTAATCTTGTTATTATATGCAAAACTGGAGTAGCATTCGTATGCGTGCGAACTTGATCACATACAACATGAAAATAATATGTTTAATTCGTAATATAAGATATCGTAGTTTTTAATATTGGAGATATGATGTGACGAATACGCATATTCATAAGTATAAGTTTAACATAGACGACAAAGTAGATATAAAACTGATGTGTGAGTTTGTAAAATAAATAAATATATTAGTAGATATAGATGAAAATACTTCCTCGGGATCAACGGCTTTTAGTATGAAGATTAAGCATTTTGAACAAAAAAGAAAAAGAAATAAACTTTAGATAATATATTATATTAACACATATTATATTACAGATAATAGTTTTAAAGTGCAATATAAAATTGTCTGCCTTGTCAAGGTAATCTATATATTACATTATAAAACATCGACTATATATATGTATACATTGCCATAGCAATTATAAAAATTAATGGCAATTACAATAACTACGATTTAAAACGTAATTAAAAACATACAAACTATAATTTATAAACTATTAAAATGTATATATATTTCAGAAATTATGTAGAGAGTTAAAAGGAAACCATGGGCTTAGATTTTTGTTAATCAAGAATATTTATCTATATCTTTAATTCATATTATTTGATTTAATTTTAAATGTTGATGCACATATAAATATTAAGTATTTAATGACATTTTGTAATACGTTTCTTGTCTTGTTTACTTTAATAACATCATTTTATATGTGCAAGGTCTTGTGATTGTGTATATATATATATATATATATATATATATTAAATTTAATAAATAATGTATTAGTGCATATAAATGCCGCAATTTAATTTAAAGATTAAGCTTTTTTAACAAAGAATAAATAAATAAACGTGAAGCACATATTATATTACAGATGAGGTTTTAAAGTTGTCTGCCTTGCTATTGTAATTTATATAATAAAAACAATATAGGGACACTTTATATTAATCATAATCATAATCATTTAAAACTTATTAATTAGGAAATACTAAAAACCAAGAAAAAGGATATGTATTTAGAAATATGCTTAACTGTAAAGCACCAAATGTATATAAACATAATTAAAAATTCTAATTAACTTAAATAAACTAGTTTAAATCTATTTTAATAACGACGGTTTAATATTATTCACTTAATCATAAACTTCACTATATTGTCATTTACAGTGAAATTATAAATTGAATATATAATATATATAAATATATATATATATATAATTCACACATCCATGTTGACACACACACTTCTGTAGTGTGAATTAAGCAACAGAGGATTAATGTATAATTGTTCAAATATATTTTTCTTATAAATATCTGTATGCTTCTTATATTCTATAATAAATACGTATATGGATAAATAATAAATAAACACATTAACAAAAAATACATATTATTAAACTAAAATTATTATAAATTATTAGTTATTATAATATTATTAGTTCACATTAGTTATAATATTATTAGTTCACATTTTCACACACACACTTTAAAGTTTATTAGGTGGAAAATAAATATGTAAGTATTCTAACAAGATGATTAAATAATATACATGTGTATTCTTCTTCTTTGATATGTTTAACAGATAACTAATTTTACATACCATAAAAATAAATATAAATCTGATGTATAAATTTATAAAAAACTAAATAATGTTTAATAAATATAAATAAAACTGCTGTGTGTGGACAGGATCAACACTCTCTTGGCTTTCAAGATTAAACATTTTTTAACAAAGAATATTTGAAATTATATATATTATATTATATTATATTCAGATATATCATATACAGCACAATAAAAATATTAATCTTGGTTTTTTTTAATTAAACTTTATGATTTACATAATTTTTATACTTTATATATTGTATGGTACTAAATAGTTATGACTTTAGTACTAAGTACCATGTAGTATTTAGTATATATCTAGTAGTGAAAGAGCAGATATAATGAAAAATGTCCGATGTATTAGTTTACAAAAACCCTGCTTATATACAGGAGACCTCCTGCCACGTGGCACACATGCGACACGTGGTGCTGACACATGGGGGCCATATCACCACCCATGTGTCACTACGCATGTGTGTATATACACATGCGTATATACGGATATTAACTAATATACAGTATCTTACACTATTCTCCCCTCTGCGGCTGTGTAGATGGTGATGGATCTGATGGTCCTGGATTTGTGTGAGCTGGGCCATCTAAGGTATGACCAAATGTATCAACGAGTCTCGAACGACAAACCGTTTCATTCGAACCACGTGAACTATCTCAACCTCATGAGATCCCACCAACTGTACTTGATATACCTGAGGACCAACCTTTCGGAGTACTCGGTAGGGACCAAGCCACTTATGTAATAAACCAGTTGCAAGCCCAGGTGCAGTCAGCTTGGGAAAACGTACCAGGACTAAGTCACCGTCAGCAAAATCTGGTGGAATTTGATGTCGTGCATTGTAAGAAGATTGCTGCCGCATTTGAGCTCGACCAAGATGTTCAGCAGACTCTGCACGCAGAAGAGGCAAAACAGCATCCAAATGTCGAGCCCACATCTTTGCATCCTCGGCACGTGGCAGATTCGATGATAACCCCAATTCACTAGGCAACTTAGGATCATATCCATACAATGCCTTGAATGGAGAGATACCAATCGAACTCTGAATGCCTGTTACATAAGCAAATCTCAAACATCGCAAATACCAATCCCAGTCCGTGTGATTGAAGTTCACATACTTCGAGATCATACCCTTGAAGGTCCGATTCAATCGCTCCACCAAACCATCAGTTTGTGGATGATACGGAGAGGCAAATGAATGTTTTACCCCTAACCTCTCACACAACACTCGGAATACCTCTGCAATGAAAGCGGGGCCATTGTCTGATAACATCCGCTCTGGACAAGAATGCTGCAAAACCACATTATCGAACAGAAAAAAAGCTGTTGACATGGCAGTTGCATCCGGAAGAGCACCAACCTCCACCCATCGAGTTAAATAATCGGATACAAAATGATGTACTGGTTACCTTGAGAAGAACGTGGAAAAGGTCCCATTAAATCCACTGCAATTAACTCAAAAGGGCGAGAGACATTGATGGATTCCAACACCCATGGCCCGAGTCGTAGAGGAATTCCGAGTTTGACAAGTGGGACAACTTTGAATATACCTGATCACATCACCACGCATGCTGGCCAATAAAATGATCGGGCAGCTTCTCCAACACTCGTTGGTGACCAAGATGACCTCCAACAATAGGTGAATCATGATATGCTCGAAGAAGGTGTGGAACATATGTAGAGGGTACAGCCAAACGCCATCTGTCCTCTGGATTTGTCCCAATAAAATACAATAAACCATCCTGAAGTCGAAACTGAGCATGATATTGTCGAAACCGAGGTTCGGAAGACGGATTTGCAAACGCATCGTAATTGCCTCGTCCATGGTTCATGTTTTTGAGCATCCTGCCACTGTTCCAAGGATGGTAAGTCGGCATCGAATACCTGAGGGGCTTGTATCAAACGCAACTACTGCATGAGCAGGCAAAGTGGAATCGGAGAGGGGTGCTCGAGAAAGTGCATCCGCATCCACCATTGTTCGCCCAGGCCTGTGCACCACCTTAAAGTTATATACCTGGAGACGTAATGCCCATCTGGCTACGCGACCCACTAAATTCTTCCGTTTTAATAAGGAAGTGACAGCAGCATGATCACACTCCAAAAGTGTTTCACTCCCATGTAAGTAGGCATGAAGTCGTTCAAAACCCCAAACAGCAGCAAGGCATTCTTTTTCAGTAGTGGAATAATTCCGCTCAGCCGGCGTGAGTACTCGACTAATGTAAGCCACCGGGTGTCGAATTGAAGAATCCACAGCATCAGTTTGCATCAATACACCACCAATACCAACATCTGAGGCATCTACTCGTAAAATGAACGGACGAGTAAAATCTGGGTATTGAAGCAATGGTGGAGTTGTCAGGAACTCTTTTAACTGGTCAAATGCCTGCTGACACCTGCGAGTCCACCTGAAAGATACCTGTGGAGAACTAACTCCCGAAGAGGGGCAGTTCGATCAGTGAGATGATCGATGAATCGACCCAAGTACTGCACCTGCCCAAGAAACGCTGGACTTCCTGTACTGTACGGGGAGGGAACTCTCGAACAGCTCGCAACTTCATTGGATCCACCTGTAAACCCTCTCGAGATATACGGTAACCCAAGTAAGTGGTGTCGGTCGAACCAAACACACACTTTTCAAGTTTCAACTTCAGGCCAACTTCTCGAAATCGATCAAGAACGCGCCGTACATCACGAATGTGATCCTCCCAAGAACCAGACCCATGAATGAGCACATCGTCGATAAAATCGGCAGTGATATCAGGCATATCGGAAAGAAGCTTCCATCATGCGTTGAAAGGTGGCAGGAGCTGAAGTCAATCCAAAAGGCATGACCAAAAACTCGTAAAGACCAAATGGTGTCCGGAAGGCCGTTTTTGGAATATCCTCCTCAGCATAGGAACCTGCCAATATCCTGATGCCAAATCCAACTTAGTAAACCATCGACTCTGACCCAAACGATCTAATAGATCGCAGAGTTCGGAAGTGGATAGACATCTTTGATGGTAACATCGTTGAAGGTCGGTAATCCACACAAAATCGTAGAGATCCATCAGGCTTGGGAACCAAATGAGGTTCACATGCCCATGGACTCCGTGATGGACGACACACCGCTTACCGATCATATCAGTAACAGCTGTTCGCATGGCTGATAACTCTTTTGGTGACCTGCGTCGAACCGGGACTTTGAAAGGCTTTGCATTGCCGTGGGTATACAGTGTCGAGTCTTCACACGTGCACCTTGGGACAATCAAATTTGAACAAACTTGCATACTGCTGCTTAAGTTGTTCGATGCATTGTGCTCGATACTCAGGTGACGGATCCGATTTTGAACCTGTTGAGATGAACACCACCCCAAGACTGGAATCAAAGGAGCTGTATGTGTGATACAAACAGCAACAAGCTTCTCTGGACGTAAAGGAACAGACTGCAGAGACACAGACTCCAAGCGTAATACAGGAGGAGAGAGTGAAAAATCACATACCTTTCGACTGCTTCAACCAATCACATCCCAGAATAATGTCAAAGACCTGGGAAGGGACAACCCTAAGAGACCCAGAGGGAAACTTACGATTGTCACCCAAAACCAGCGTAGTCGAAGTGGTGTACTGTGATACTGCACGAGACTGCCCATTACCATATAAAATGTGCAAGACCTTATCTGCACGTCTTAAGGGTAATGAGCACCGATGCGCTAGAGAAGAGTTATGGAAGACATACTGGATCCTGTATCCACAAGCACTGTGACTGAAAGATCATTCACTCGTGCAGAAAATGTGAAAACTGGATGATCTGGTGGAACTTGCAAACCTGATATGCATAGCGGAAAAAGCATGGAGGTGAAGTCTCCATCGCACGGGATCCCTCCGTCGCCCGTACGATTACTGGTTTTCCGCAACAGATCCATCTGCAAGAGAGGCTTCGTCATCTGGAAGCTCATCATCAGACATAATGGCCGCCACAGGCACACCATCCGGAACATATGGTCGCCAGCCTGGATGTGGTGGACGCCAATCAGGATACACATCGCATGCCCGCCAAGTATGTCCAGGCGCCCAACAGGCCCAACAATGAACTTGATTGGGTCGACCTGCATTGTTCCGATTCCTCCTGTCACGAATCCGTGGATTTTGACCACCACGGGCAGGTACTGGAGCAGGTGCAGGACGATTTCGTGGAGGTGGTCCACGGGGTGGGCCCCGAGGTCGACCACGAAAAGCTTGCCGTGCGGGCACATATGCAGCAGCATCAACCTCCATTGGATCAGCACGCTGAACAAGAGGAGCAGGTAACCCAAGGGGAACACGGCCCTCACCAGGCACCAACTCAAAACGTTGAGCTAGTGCAAAAGCTTCCTCCAATGTGGTAGGACGAAGAGCCCGAACGAATCGAACAAGTTCGGGTCGCATAGTTGGCCATAACATACCGAGCTTAATAGGCTCAGGCATGTTAGGATATGCACGCCGAACTAAATCCCCGAACCTAATACTGAACCGCATAACAGACTCACCAGGATGTTGTCGTATCGCATGCAGTTGTTGGAAAGCATCATCTGAATCCTCAACTTTGCCAAACGTACGTTTGAGGCATTCCGTTAACCGATTACTATTGGCTTGAATCTCCGCAGCCAATCCATTATACCACTTGAGCGCAGGGCCTTCCAAACATGTAGGGAATTCTCTGAGAGCACGGGCCTCATCCCAACCATGGTAACGAACAATGACTTGGAAATGATCAAACCAGTGGTATACATCATCTCCCGGATCACCACAAAAAGATCGGGGTCGAACCCTCGGATTTGTGGCCTGTGAAGAAGATGAAGGAGTACTAGAAGCAGATCCCCCGGCATGAGGCTCAGACGGGGAAGAGGAGGACGGACCCTCAACAAAGCGCTCCAACAACTTAGTTTGTGCATCAATAGCAGTAGCAATAATGCTAAAAGCCGTCTCCATGTTCATTGTCATGGAAACAAAAAAAAAAAAAAAAAAAAAAAAGGCAGAAGAAAGGAATACCCAACTTCCACCAATGAAAGAGCAGATATTAATGAAAAATGTCCAATGTATTAGTTTACAAAAACCCTGCTTATATACAGGAGACCTCCTGCCACATGGCACAATGCAATACGTGGCCTGACACATGGGGGCCATATCACCACCCATGTGTCACTACGCATGTGTGTATATACACATGCGTATATACGGTATATTACTAATATACAGTATCTTACAGTAGGATGTCAGATAATTTATAGACTTTAAACCCTCTGAATAAATAAAAAATAATAAAAAGTTGAATAATTATTATGACAATGTGTATATAATACAGGAACACTTTATATTAATTATACTTATTTAAACTTGATTAAATGTCAATACTATAAAACCAAAAGAAATAAAAACTTATATATAATTTATAATTTACTTAGAAAATTTTATATTTACTTGTTTATTCCCCAATTTTCAAAGGACGCCTATTATAGAGTAATGTGTGTGTGTGTGTGTTTATGTTTTTAAGAAGAGCGGAAATATAGATTAAATATATATAATAATATAAACGGAAAAAGGAATTAAAATGTCTAACTTGAATGGGTAGCTGAAAACATTAATTTTAAAATTTATTAAATGAACAGAATCTTCTAATTTAAATACAAACTGTTCGAAAGGGACTGGAATTCAAGTTCACATGTCATTTTATGCAATTTGTATATAATTTATTTTCAATCATATATACTCACGATTATATGATAGCTTACTAAGCACTTTTATTTTTTGGCGATTAAAACATGATACACAGTTGGATATACACATATCACAATAAAAATGTATACGTGTGTGTGTGTGTATGCATAAGTGTTAATAACATTGGAAAGAATTATTTAACAAAATAAATTACTAGATATACTAACTACATATGCTCTTCATTATATATATATATATATATAATATATATACACATACACGTTCCTGTGTATTGATAAAAGCGTTATGAAACATATTACTTAATTAACACCTTGGGAATACGAAAAGTTGACTTAGCAACAGGATCTACGTGGCCACTAAGGAATATGCTCCTTCGTATCTTTATTTCATTTGTGTTTAAGGAGGTAAACTTAGATCTAAGAATTAATATATTAAATTATTATGTTAATTGGTATGCTTACTTAATTTAATTTAGATGTTTGATGGCAGGTAATAGATCTATACGGAAATATATGAATAGAGATCTTTAGAGTTTGGGATTTATGGGATTTTGATATTTTGATGGATTCTCAAAGTGGGGATTCTCTGGGGATATCTGGGGATGTTAGAGATACAAATGGGGAGTTTCCCACAAGGCAAACAGGCAACTATCAGCTCTTAAATACATCAAAGCAGCCTCCTAATTATTATAATAAATATGTCATTGGATGTGCTCTCCTCGCTTCATTAAACTCTATTTTACTCGGTTATGGTACGTTTAATTAATTAAATAATGGTAAACACACTATGCACACACACACACACGCGTAGATATAGTGGTTCAATTGAAACAGATATTGGTATTATGAGTGGAGCGGTTCTTTTCATAAAAGAAGACCTTAAATCCATGAGTTACAAGAGGAGGTTCTTGTTTGGCTCTTTAAACTTGATATCCCTTGTGGGTGGGGTTGCAGCAGGTACACACACATACACACACACACACATTACACACACACGGTGGTTTAAAGGCAGACTCTCGGACTTAATTGGGCGGTCGAAAGACAATGGCTATCGCATCAGTTATCTTCTTTATTGGGCAGCTGTTATGGGACTTGCACCAACTTTTGGAGTATTACTTTTTGGTCTGTAGTTGCTGGAATAGGTGTTGGCTTTGGTACGTATTTACACACACACACACATAGTTAGTATTGTATATACATTTGTATACACACACACTCACACACGTGTGTGTGTATACAAATGTATATACAATACTAACTATGTACGTAGGCCTCATGATAGCGCCAGTATATACAGCAGAGGTTGCACCTTCAACAACAAGGGGTGCATTAGTTTCTTTTCCAGAGATTTTCATAAACGTTGGAATATTACTGGGGTATATAGTTAGTTATTTACTATCGGGTTTACGAGCGGGGTTAAGCTGGAGGCTCATGTTAGGAGCAGGTTGTATACCGGCAGTTACACTGGCATTTGGTGTTCTGGTTATGCCCGAGTCACCACGATGGTTAGTTATGCAAAACAGGATTAGCGAAGCAGAGGAGGTTTTAATTAAGACATCGGGGAGTAAACAGGAGGCCGTGGACAGGCTGGTGGATATATTGGAAGCCGCAGGTGGGGATTCCAGGCGTGTAAGTGGGGATAATGTCAAACTCAACCATACACGAACTGTAAGTCTTTTTAGGGAAAATTATCAAACTGACCCTCTAGTTTGTCATTAATCAGCTTAATAATACATATACACATACACACACACATTCAATGTTATCTATTTTAGCATTAAACAATATATTTATTATAGATTTTAACTTAAACAATATATTGCATATGTAGTATTTTATAGTAAAAACTATCAAACTGACTCTCTAGTTTATAAGCATATTGGCCTTCAGTCATTAATCAGCTTAATAATACATACACACATACACCCACACACACATGCAATGTTATATATTTTAGCATTAAACAATATATTAACATTTTTAAACAATATATTGCATATGTGTGTATTATTAAGCTGATTAATGACTCAGTTTGATCATTTTCTTTTATTAGGTGAAGGAAAGTAAAGGGAAGGTGTATGGGGTGAACTTCTATGCCCCATTCCATCAGTTCGAAGAATGTTAATAGTAGCCTTGGGAATACAGTTTTTTCCAGCAAGCATCAGGGATAGATGCTTTGGTATATTACAGCCCAGCTGTGTTTAACGCAGCTGGAATCACTTCAAAAGGTGTGTGCGTGTGTGTATATTTTGATTTATTTATTAGATATATATTAATATTTATTATTTTTATTAATTTTAGGTGGTGTTCTTGGAGCTACAGTAGCTATTGGGTTTACCAAAACTATGTTTATTTTAGTAGCGACATTTCTAATGGATCGTGTTGGCAGAAAGCCCTTACTTCTTATAAGTAGTGCGGGCATGACTGCTTCTTTGGCTACTGTTGGCCTCGGCTTTATATTCTTTAACATGAAAGTTTCCACTACACACAGGCATATTCCAGTTAAAAAAGGTGTATATACACACACGCACGCATGCACACATGTGTTTTTTTAACTTGTTTAAATGTACAGGTGATGGGGAAGGCTCAGAAGTAGCATTATCATTAATAATAACAGCCATTTGTACATTCATGGCTTCGTTCTCGGTGGGGTTTGGACCAATAAACATGGTGTTAAACTCTGAGGTATTTCCTTTGAGATTAAGAGCTCAGGCAGTGAGTTTCGGTTTGCTTGTTAACAGGTGAGTGCGTGTGCGTGTGCGTGTGCGTGTGCGTGCGTGTGTGTGTCTAATAGTGTTTAAACAGGTTAGTGAGTGGTACAATAGCTCTCACATTCTTAAGTATATCCGATGCACTTACACTCGCGGGGAGTTTCTTCATGTTTGGAGCGATTGCGTTTGCCTCTATTTTTTTTATATGGTTTTTTGTACCAGAGACCAAGGGGAAGTCTCTGGAGGAGATGGCAGAGGTTTTTGAATATGGAAATGCTGATGTGGAGTCCACGAGGTATGGTGACGTGGAGCTTGTAAATGGTGTACGTGGACAAGGTGATGAAGTGGACGAGGAACATGGGGATGATGTGGATGGTGTTCGGGAAGGTGTGTTTTATGATGATGCTTCGCATAAGAAACTACTTGATAAAGTTAAACTTATAGCTATGAAACATTAATATATACAAGTACTGTTGCAATTAAATCGTATATCGTATATTTTGAAATGGTTAATATAAACTGGTGTATTTTTATAAATAATTACTTCATATAATCTTATTGCATTTTATTAATGGTTTGTGTGTACACAACCACATTGCTATTTATATCAACCTATACACACGACATTTCAGATAGAAAGATAAATTAAAAGATATGTTAAATAGAGATTATTAAATTTTATTAAAACATTTATAATGCCTATTAAAAAGGAGGAGTGTTCTGGCTCGGTAGCAACTGTTAAAAATTTGAAATCTCATGATTTAATCTCATAAGATTATATTATCAAATAATGTTAGATATCTTGTGCTATGATCTGTATAAACATTATATTTAAACGATAATTTACAATCCTAAGAGGTGAACTGAATTTTTTATTATGTGAGGTATATTCAATAGAGGTGTGTGTGTGTGTGTATACATCATACACTATATATTGATTGTATATCTTACGTCTCTATGCATATATGTATATATAGAGATGATATGTATATATGTATACTGTTGTATAGATTAAGTTACTTTAGTTAGTTTAAATATAAACACACTGAGCGTGTGGTTTGTGTTGTGTTAACGTATACACAGGGTATTAGTCATCCAACTTATTTTATAAAGCTTATAAACTTTATTTTAATATACATATTTTATTCAACATTATGCTGATTAATTAAATAAAATATTAGATAAATATTAGAATATGTTATAAATATACTTCTATTAAGCCAATTAAATAACTTTTGCTTGATTTAAGATGATTTATCTCCAATAAACAATATGCCATTAAAATTAAATAGAAAGTGTATATAAAATATGTGTGTGTATCTATCTATATATACAATATACATGATTAAAAGTGGATGTTGGACATTGTATGTGTGTACGTTAAATAGGCACGTACACATACAGTCCACATTGATTGTGTTTACAATAGTGACAACGTTAAACTGCACAAAAACTCTCTCATAAACACACACACACACACACACACACACACACACCACACGTGTGCGTGTAATGCAATATATATATATATATATATATATATATATATTATAATACACATTCAGCTTTTAAATAATGCATTAGAGTTAAAAAGGAGAAAAGAACAATACTCATTCATACCTGATTCCTGAAAAAAAACGAATCAAGAGCTTCATGGAGATTTAGCAGCAGTCTTAGCCTCCGTTGACTTCTTCTTTGACTTGGTTGACTTCCCCGTTGACTGTGTTGTCTGGATTGAGTTCTCAGCTGCACTCTTAGTCGTAGCCTTCTCTTTTGAAGGCTCAGTTGACTTCTTAGGACCCTCCGTTGACTTCTTCTTTGACTTGGTTGACTTGGTTGAGTTTTCATCTTCCACAAAAACCGGAAGAGCCCCACATTTGATCGGCTTCGTAGTCTTCTCCTCTTCCTTGGCATTTGTAGAGCTTGAACTCTTCGGTTTAGCACCTCCAGACCCCTTAACCTTCTTGGGTTTAACCTGAGTTTCCTCCTTAAACAAATCTTCATCTTCCTCTAATCCCTCTATGTCTTCCTCATGCTCTACATAGTGCTCTACATAATCCTCTGTCTCAGACGCAGAAGGTAACTCATACTGTATCTTCTTAGTGCTCACATTCGCCCGGGGCTGCTCTGTAGTTACTTTCCTGCGTCTGATATACCCATTCTCCGCAGGGAATATGGGTTTATTCCCGGGAATCGGCGGAAGGGCCGCCTCGTACCACATATCATGCATCACATTCATCCCCATTGACATAACAGGGACATTCTGGATCCTCAGCCTCTTCTTCAGAAGCATGGACATGTCTGCTGCTTCTAAGAGTGTAAGGCTGGATATGTCTTCTACGATTTTAAGTACCTTCTCTGATGGGACTGCTGGTAAATCCTCGTTTTCGTCATATGGGTTCGACATTGCGGTGCTCCAGATGGGATTCGTTGAAATCGTTCTCATGCCCCTGTTTCTTGACAGATTCCTCCATAGTGGAACCATTTCTGGAAGATTAACCCTAAAATCAGATGAGAGAGAGAGAGGGAAAGAGAGATACCTGGAGATTTGGATGATCTCACGCTCTTCACTGCGCCCTCAAGCCATGGCAAAACCCTGAAAAAGCCTTAAACCCTAGAATCTGGAGAGTTAATCTTCTGCCGTTGAATATCCGACGGGTTAGATTTTGTAAGGATTCTGGCCGATACCTATAAATTTATAAATTTAACTCTTTAATTGTTTACCCTTAAAATTTATGTATGAAATTTAACTCTTGAAATTTTTAACTTTATATTAATATCACATTTTACATAGTTATATCAGCAAATTAATATTTCAGGATCTTTAAATAGATTTTAAAGTTAAATTTAAAATTCATTTTGTAACTAATATTTGAAAACAAAGGATCTATTGTTAAATAAAACATTCTTCAATACATGTATATATATATATATATATATAACTTCAATCTTTTAAATTGAGACGCAAATGCGATGGCTTCCAAACTTTAGATTTGTTGACTTTTACAATTTTATATTATTATAGTTTTCATTTAAAAATGTGATAAATTAATTATTGTCATATATTGACATTTTATTTGTAGACTATATTATATAATCTTTTCCTGTACATATCGTGTTTTTATATCTTAATTAGTTTAAATAAACTTCTTAATACA
The DNA here is from genome assembly GCA_003024785.1 of Selaginella tamariscina. Taxonomy (NCBI): domain Eukaryota; kingdom Viridiplantae; phylum Streptophyta; class Lycopodiopsida; order Selaginellales; family Selaginellaceae; genus Selaginella; species Selaginella tamariscina. The sequence goes on from PUQB01000104.1 coordinate 375,980, forward strand.
TTGTATTATTGTTTCTTCGTTGTTTCTTAGTAGCCTCCAGGATAGACCATGCAAACGAATACGTGTCTTGACTGAATGGGAAGTGCTTTGACCACCTACCATTTGAAAGTATATTCCCTTTAATCTCTTCTTAATTAAACTTAGTTAAGAGATGTATATATAAGAGTTTCACACCTGTTGGTTCTCTTATATATTTCTTATACTGTTTGAGCGTTTCAAGTTCTCAGCTATGGCGCCTAAGGTTCTCGTTGTTGGTGCTACAAATGGTGTTGGGCTCGAGGTATTCTCTTAATTACTATCAGATTTATATTTATTTTCTATATAATTTATAATTTTCTCAATTACCCACAAGAATCACGAAATTCCCCTTTTTTCTAAAATTTATCTTCCCAGATACAGCTACCCTCTTTGATCGCACACACACATGCATATTCCTATATATATATATCTATATATATATATATATATATATATATATATATGTATATATATATATATATATATATATATATGTATAATATATATATATATATATATATATATATGTATATTATATTATATATATATATATATTATATATATATGTATATATATATATATATATGTACATATAATACACATGCATATCTTGATCAATTAGAACTTACATACCAAAGTCTTTATTGTTTGAATTACCCAACAGAAAATCTTCTTTCTCTCTCTCTCTCTCTCTCACACGCACACATATATATATATATATGTACATATATGTATGTATGTATATAAACTTTTGACATTAGTTTACCAAAATCTTGGCTGAGTCAAACGACTATGAAGTCTATGCTCTAGTCAGGAGTGAGGAGCGAGCAAAGAACACATTGGGATCCGCATGTAAGTGGGAACTTGTGATTGAATCTATATACATAAAACAAATGTATATATGTGCATATATACTGTGTACCTAGATAGAGATGCATAAAGACACATATCCACACAGTATATATATAGTTCTATAGGTGTATGTATAGTTATATATTTTATTTATTACAGGTGATAAGGTGAAGCTTGTAGTTGGAGATGTCACAAAGGCGGAGACCCTACCTGCAGCAGTGCAAGGTAAAGATGTGGTCGTATGCACCGTTGGATCAAAGCTGGGATGGAGACTTCCCCCTCACGAAACTCCCCAATTCATTGACTATGGTGGAGTCAAGTCCCTCACAGAAGCCGCTGCTGAAGCCAAGGTAACACACACACACACACACACACACACACACACACATAGAGAGTACATCAGAACTTCAAATCAAAATTGTATAAAGAGTGGTAGATAGACTTTCAGGTAGCAATATATGTCAAGATACTCATGCGCGCACACACAGAGTTAGATGCCCATACATGTGTGTGTATATATATATGTATATACACATTCTTTTCAGGTTCCAAAGTTCGTGCTTGTATCATCCATGGGCGTTACCAAAACATGGTCACTTGTCCCTATCATCCTCAACTTGATCAAGAGCAAGGTTCTAGTGTGGAAGCTTAAGGTTGGTACCCTATACTGTGTGTGTGTGTGTGTGTAGATAGACAGATAGATAATGCCGTATCATGATATACATGTGACGTATGTGGGGCATATGAATCTCAATGCGATATATACATAAATTGACCTTAGTGTCACATCACTAAAGAATATGGACTATTATGCATAATGTCTATGAAGGGCTGCATGTATATGGACATAAGGTATTTACTTATATAAAATACAAAAATATCTTTCGACAGGGAGAGGAATCTTTGAAAGAAGTTTATGGAAAAAACCCGGGATTAAGCTACTATATCGTAAGGCCCGGGCAACTGGTGGACAAAGAACCTTGTCAACACAAGATCATTGCTGGACAAGGTCTCTCTCTCTCTCTCTCTCTCTCTCTCTCTCTCTCCTCTCTCTCTCTCTCTCTCTATATATATATATATGTGTGTGTGTGTGTGTGTGTGAGTGTGTGTGTACATATATAATTAATACTAATATTATTTATATATATAGGTGATAAGCTCCCTCTCTCTCTCTCTCTCTCTCTCTCTCTCTCTCTCTCTCTCTCTCTCTCTACATATATAATTAATACTAATATTATTTATATATAGGTGATAAGCTCCCTCTCTCCCTCCTCTCTCTCTTCTCTCCTCTCTCTCTCTCTCCTCTCTCTGTGTGTGTGTGTGTGTGTGAGTGTGTGTGTACATATATAATTAATACTAATATTATTTATATATATAGGTGATAAGCTCCCTGTGTCGCCTATTACAAGGAAGGACGTGGCACTGGTTGCGAAGGCATGTTTAGATGGGCTTGCTCCATGTGCAAATGTTACTTTTGAGATTATTGGTGACCCCAAGAAGCCATACGTTCCTTTACAAGAGGCTCTGGCAGAGGTCAAGTCCGATAAGTGAAAGTTACATATATATAAATAGTGGCATAAAATGGTGGTGGCTAATAGATCAAGTGTAGAATTTTAAGTTTGTAATAATATTTTTGTCATTATATAAAAAGTTAATTTTGCTAAGAATGTATAAACTTTTCTAAGCATCGTTACATATATAATCTTTTATTGAGATCACTAATATTGTATGCGTGAGAGTCGTTGTTATCTCACAAAGAGACAGACAGCGGCACGTGTCCACAAAGAGACGGACGTAGTAGGCTACTCGTGTTTGTTCGATTCTTTAGTATTCAACACTTAATAAGTCAGTGGCTGCATGACACGTGTCACTTGGTGTTTTATCAGGAATTACAGTGGTAGAGCCATTGAACACACCATGAGAGGAAACCAAGGTCCCAAGATCCATATTGTGGCTGTCTCCTTTCCGGCACAGGGAACGCTATCCCCAATGATGCAACTCTGTAAGTTTATAGCGAGCCAGGAAGGCTTCACTGTCTCCTTTGTGAGCATCGATAGCGTCCACGAGCAGATGATGAGCCACTGGGAGGCACCCGAAGGGCTGGACCTTCGCCTCGTTCCCGTGCCGTTCTCATGGAAGAGCCCCAGAGGGCTCGACGCAGAGACCGGCATAACGAACCAAGGGAAATGGTATTTAGACTCTGAGAAGGAGCTTATTCCTGCAGTATCTGGACTTATAGAGCAGCTTGGTGGAGTAAGTTGCGTACTGTCAGACTATTTCTTTCATTGGGTGCCGGATGTGGCAGATAAGCTTGGTATTCCATGTACCATTTTGTGGCCTGCAAATGCGGCATGGGTCACCATGGAATATCACATCCCGGAGCTCATAGCAAATGGTCACATCTTCTCCAGAGGTAACTGTACTGAATGTATGTTTAGTTAATCTTACTCTTGACATAGTACTTGAAGAGGCGGATTCGACAACTATTGACTATATACGAGGCCTTGCTCCGTTACCCCTCTCTGCTATCCCGGACTGGTACTCGGGAGACGATGAACTAACTAAGGAGATGAGTATAAAGAGATCTCTCTCTATTAAGAAAGCAGAATGGGTTCTTGTCAACTCGTTTTATGATCTGGAGAGGGAGACGTTCGACTTCCTGAGGAGCGAACTCGGTAACAAGCTCGTGCCTGCGGGTCCGATGTTCTTGTTGAATGAATCTATGGCAGCTGGACCAACAAATCTAGTGCTCAGGTACGACTGTAGCCCGCTGTTATATATGATAAAACGTTTTTTTTTTTCTTCTAACAGGTCCCATGATACTGGTTATAAGGAATGGATAGAGAGCCAGGAGAAAGGATCGGTTCTCTATGTATCTTTCGGAAGTTTAGCAGTCTTATCGATGGAACAGTTTGATGAGTTAGTTGCTGCTGTTGAGATGTCAAACAAGCCTGTTCTATGGGTTATACGATCCGAGCTGGTGACTGGAGGGATCCCAAAGGAGAAGTACGAGGCTCTTGTGGAACGGACCAAGCAACGGGGATACATCGCATCGTGGGTACCGCAACCGCAGGTTCTTGCACATTCTTCGGTGGGAGCATTTCTAACACATTGTGGGTGGAATTCTATAATGGAGAGTATATGCAACGGGGTTCCTATGATAGGATGGCCTTATGGGGTTGAGCAGAACATGAACTGCAAGCTTGTGGAGCACGACTGGAAGGTTGGGAGATGTATTACAAAGGATAGAGAGGGTAAATTAATTGTCAAAAAGAGATTCAGAGAGGGATTTCAGTAGTTATGGACAGCGATGAAGGGAAAGAAATGAGGAGAAGAGCTGAGGGTTTGATGGATTTAGGGAGGAAAGCAATACACAAGAAAGAAGGGTCGTCGTATACCAACTTGATGGCTTTCCTTAACGATCTTAAGCATAAACAAATGTAAATATAGTTCTCATACATATTATTTATTAGAATATTTTAGTTTGTCTAAGTTTATTATTCTTTAACAAAATTTAAGACTAAAATAAATTCTCTAATTATATATATTATATATATATAAGATATTTTAATTCTTTTCAAATTATTAGTTATTAAGCAGACTATAATAAATCTAAACCATCCAATTATAGATGGTGTTTTATTTGTTTAATATTTATAACTTTGATTTTTATTAATGAGAAAATCTTTGATTGTTAATGGTACTTAATTATGAGTTTAAAGAAGTTAAAGACTTCTTATGAAAGTATCATATTTTAAAATTGGGAAAGTACATCATATTCAATAGTTTTATTTTGGAGTTTAATATATGCTAATTATAAATATTTTGTTGTCAGGTCCACATGTACTCTTACATTGTTATATATAATAAATTGTGAGGTGAGCGGCCATTTCTAATTGTCTGTATGGAGCACTCAGAATTGTATCCATTTTTTGTGTCTTTTTTAATTTAATTTTTCATTATTTATATATGTTTTATTCTTGTAGATTTAGTTTTATTTCTTCTTCTTTTGTTCATGATTACATAATAAGTGAATCCTTTATTTATATAGTAGTTATTCATGCAATTACTAAATGTTATATAAATGCAATTGAATAATTATACTTAATTAATGGTGACATTCATGGCATGTGGTGTTACTCTTCCTATTCCTATTATAAATTCTTAAGTCCAAGTGAATTTCTTCTGTGAAAATCTTGAGATAATGTATATCATTAGTTTAATCATATCATTCTTGGGACGATGTTTAGTGTCTGTGCAAGTTTTTTACTTGTTTTTAAGGGATGACATTGTAATGGTATAATGATCTGGATGCAACGACTTGTGGGGATTGAAGTATTTTTCAAATGCAAATTTTCTACTTATCTTTAAGGGAAGTGGTATAATGATTTGGATGCAACGACTCATGAGGATTGGAGTACTCTTCCAATGGTCTTCAAATGCATATTTGGGCATGTTAACGACTATGATGCTATTTTCCAGCAATTGCATTGTATGTGTCAAGAGTTATCTAAGTTAATGATGCAGTTGATGTTTGTTTTCGGAGCCTTTTGCTTTATGCAGAGCCTAACATGTTATAATGAATCAAATTAAACATGTTGTGACCAATACTTCATCAAGACCTTGTGAGGCTTGTGCATGCACTGGGTCTAATGACCCTTGATGATGCTCTTCAATTGATAAAGACATCACCTCTCCCACTTACAGCTTCTTGTGCTTTAGTTTCACTTTATGTTGGGGATAGTCCTCCTCTAATGAAGATTAATGCTGTTGTTGCTCATGTACTAGGACAAGGTTGGGGCCATGGACATGGATGTGCAATCTATTGTTGAGTGTGTGACGATGTTGGACACACGTATCAGTGTCATTTAGATTTCCTCGATTGGCATCCTCATTTCTCAGTGGAGGCCTTGGCATCAACAACGTCTGTTTGCTGCTGCTGTAATAAAAGGTGTTAATGTAGCGAATCTTTTAAGAAACAAAGAGTTGCACAAGTAAAAGAGAGTCATTGTGCGAAAAAGTTGTGACCACTTCATTTTTCTTTGGAGAGTATTATCAAGGGTTTACTCATGACCAATTCATCATGTCTTCACTTTTTAAACTCAATTTGGTAATGTGATGCATCATGCTCATAACATGACACATTGAGTTCTCATTTCAGTATTGGTCAATACATGCTCGAGTTTATTTTATATTTCTTAGTTTGTTGTTACATGTTGTCTTCTTTATTTATGCCATGCAGCGAAGCTAGTCTTCATTCTTTATAACAATAGATACACTCATGCTTGTTTGGATATTGGCATATCCATTTTCATGGACGATCGTGAACTTGAGTTTCAATATTTATCAGTGGTGTCAAGTCAGGTTTTTAACCTCATTCTTGGTGTGAATTAGTTGACTTGCAATCATGCCAAGTGGCTTTGAAAAGTCTCCCATTTGTTTGACTCTTTCATCTTTCTTTTATTTCTCTTAATTTTATTCCACTTTGTTTGTTTATTTCTACCTCTACTTTAATCACTTTTGTTTCACCATGTCATCTTTTCTTTATGCATTTTCATTCCCTCTTTTGATACCTCAAATGATCGTTGTGATGTAGCCATTGATTAACTTAAAGAGTATACTAATCTTTTCAACTTCGACTTATCATCTAGGGCCAATATTGCAACACACATCCTATTTCAACTAGGGATGTTAGGCCAATCAAGGTGCATGTTTGGCGTCAGTTACCGAAGGAGATCAAAATCTTGCTGGTAAATGTTAAGGAGATGTTAGAGAATGATGCTATCCAAAAGTTTTAAAGTCCTTAGGTGTGATCTTGTCATGAAACTGGATGGGAGCATTCAGTTCTGCATGGATTATCGTCTATTGAATATATGATTATTCCAAATGTTTACCCACTTTCTTAAACTATAGATTCTTTGAATTGACTAAGTAAGAGTCATCCATTCACCAAGTTAGATCTTGTGTTTGGGTACTAACAAGTTCCAATGGCCACATGAACATTCCCAAGACTACTTTTCAAAAACCATTTGATTTATACGAGTTCTTGGTGATGCCTTTTTATTTAAACAATGCTCCCATGATTTTTAGCATATGATGAATGAGGTTCTTTGCGATATGTTAGAGGTGATTGTCGACTTCATTGATGATGTTTTGATTCATTTGAAGGGATGTGGGAGGAGCATGTTCATGACGTATGTAAAGTTTTAGATCAGTTGAAATAAGTTGGTTTGAAGCTGAAGCAGTCTAAGTGTGTGTTTAAATCCAAGGACACCACTTATCTTGGCTATCACATTTCTTGTGAAGGTTTGCAAGTCAATCATAATAAAATTGTTTTGATTTTGAAGTTTCTTATGCCAAAGTGTGTGAATGATATGCAGCGCTTTCTTGGCAAGGTGTAATAATTTGGTTGTTTTGTTAATTCTCTTTTTAATCATATTGCACCATTGCGGGCATTGTTAAAATCGTCAACATCATCTCTTATTTGGTGTAAGGATTGAGAATAAGCATTTACAAATCTTAAGAGTTGTTGATGATTCTTCAATTTTGGCGTACCCTAATTACACTCATCTCTTCATCTTGCATGTGGATGCTTCTGACATTGGTCTCGAGGGCGTGTTGATGTAAGAGAGTATGAGTGTGTCCTGGTCAATGTCATCTCATTATGTACATCAGCCATATGTCGCAGCTAGCAAAGGTTAACTCCATGACATAGAAGAAGTATCTAGTAGTGGTTTGGTGTTTTAAGAAGCTCCTTACATACTTGCATGGTTCTTGAACGCTACTGGAAGGTGATCATGCTATAATCACTTCGTTGTTGAAGTGGATGAACTTAGTTGGCCATATTATTTGGTGAGCCTTGAAGTTTCAAATCTAAAACTTTAAAGTTGTTCATCACCTAGGGAGTTTCATGGCTAATGCTACACTATTTCTTGAGTGTTCCTCTTCCACCTCTCTCTTCTCATGTTCTTAAGGAGCCAATTATTGGTGTTATTGATGGTTATTGTACTTGACATTCAATGTCCGCAAGGTGCAGAGTAGATTTATATTTTTTGGATGAGATTCGTGAAGTTCAAAAGTGAATTTGAAGGTTTCATGATGGGTTTGAGAATCCTACATTACTTGCGAATAACTTGCCATTCAAGCACTTACATTCTCAACACTACTTTTAGGAGAATCTTCTAATTTTTTTATGGGATAATCATTTGTAGTTGGTGATGTTTTCAGTCTTCATTCCATGCTTTCTCTATGCTTACCATGACTCTCACGTTCTATGCAAGCACATGGACATTATCATGTGAATGAGAATCTGTGCAAATCTTTCTATTGGCTGGAGTTGTAAAGAAATGTGATCCGGTATATGCGTAGTTGTGTATGGTGCCAAGCTCATAATATTCCCCTTATATTATGGAAGGATGGTTAGAGTCAATTGCAGTTGTTTCTCGTTCATTTGAGTTAATGGCATTCGATTTGATGGAGCCTTTTTCATAATTGATTGTTAGTAACGAATACATTATTATTATTTTTGACTACCTGACTCATTGAGTAAAAGTTGGTGCTCTTCCTAGTTTGACTAGTATTATTATTGGTCACTTTCTCCTTAGTTAGGTAGTGTTTTAGCATTCTTGTCAAGAGCAGATTTTCTTGGACAACCAGTCTTGCGTTTATGGCCAATGCATTTCACGTCTTAACGTCTTAGTTGGGGATATGCCACACTTTCACAAGTGCTTTCATCCTCAAATGTATGGTTTGGCAGAATGGCTCGTCAAAACTTTCAAGGAGATGATTGCAAAGTATGTGAGTTTTTAGCATTTAGATTCGAATGGTTATTTGCCATCTCTCCAATATGCTTATGTCATTGAAGTACAGAGTTTTGCTAGCATATAAGCTCTTTTATGGTCATGATCCAATGTTAGTAACAAGGTTGGGTCTACCTTCGTTCTTGCCACAAGTTGTTGATGCTAAGCCATGAGATTGGTATTTGAGGTATGGATGAAGTTTGCAGAACACTTGAGCCATGTACAAGTGAGACAATAATGACGCTACAACTCTCATCATCATTCATATGCAAAATACAAAGTGAATGAGCTAGTGTTGGTTCATTATCCCAAGCTTATAGTACATGGTTTGGCCAAGAGTCTCATTGTTAATTGGAAGGGACCATATTGAGTGATGCAGCATGTAGCGCTGCAAGTTTATGAGGCTCAGCACAACATTCAACTCGATCCTCCAGAAATTGTGCATATGTAACATTTGAAGCATTTTGTGCAACAAGGTTAGGAATAAGTTGTGTTATCATTAGTGCTTCCTGATGTTCCTTCATATCTTGGTTGATCTACTAGAGAACCCTAATTACCTTCCATCCTTCTGATAGGAGAGTGTATTGTTACAATGTCATATACTATTATTAGCATTGTGGGTTTTTTTTTATAACCATCTGATTGGTTCCAATATGAACCATTCACTCATGTATATTAGGGTTTGGGGATAATACAATATGTACATTTCTGTATTTTGAGCTTTCACATTTTATTTTTTAAAATAATTATAAGTTTTTTATATTATAGTGCATAAAGGAGTAAATGTAATTCTTGAAATTTCAAGAGTGTATACTATAATATGATATAGTTATTTGACATTTATTAACATTTGCTTATTTAATTTATTTCATTTCAATTTACTACAAATTAAATATGTATATATAATTATTTCATTTATTCTACATATAATTAAATATATATCTTTTAATTACTTTTACTATTTCATTTTAATTAAATTTCAATTTCTAAGATAAATAAACTAATAAAAAGAATATTTTATTATTTTTTAAATACAATGGTTAATATTTTGATTTACTTAATGGGAAATTTATATTGAACATTATTAAAAATATTATATGAAGTTTAAAATAAACTTTGTTCATTTGAATTATTTTCAATATTTTATTCTTATAATAGCTAAAATTTTAATGGTAATGCTATTAATGTTATAATTTATTAAGTATATTCGATTTTAAACTTTGATAAGGGTATATAAAATTTGTTTAAGAATAAAAAATTAATTTTTTAAATTATGAGAATATATACAAAAATACCATAAATTTTAGGGGTATATGTAATTTTTCTTTTTATTTAATGATGAATCTTCATCATTAAAATATTTTGATAAATCTTAAGATGATGTCATGTAATAGAAATTAATTGTATCATTTTTTGGTAATTTTATTTTTAATAATAAGATATAACTAATAATGTAAAAACATAAGTCATCAAGGGTTTGTTATATTTAACAAATAAAAAATGCGAAAAAGTTATATGTAAACAAAAGTGCCATGTGAAGAACATTTACAATTGATTAAGTTTGGTTGTTGCAAGCAAGTTTTTTACATTATGTAGGGAGATTGAGATTCATCTTGTGACACCTAGAGATTTAACATATTTGACCAAGAAGATGAACCCCTCATTTAAGCCCTTTGAGCGAATTTCAAATGTTCATCCATGCTAGGGCATGCACAAGTTCTTTTCATACACATGAGTGTTAGGATAGGGGGTGAGAAAACTTTTTGAAGGCATTTGATAATGAAAATTGATGAAATGATGATTCCACCATAAGGAGATTTAGATTTAAATACAAGAAGACATTGTAGTTGGATATTAATAACGAGTGATTATAGAGATGATAGATTCCAAGTTTTAGCTCTAGCAAAACTTCATGAGTTGTCACATTAAGATCTGAGCTTTAAAGAAGTCAATTGTCCTTTACATTCACAAGTGCTCCTAAAAGGCTGAGAGAAAAAGCAAAGATGTAGAAGGTCATGTAGTTCTAGAGAAGAGTGGGGATGACAACACGGCTTTCATGTGTTCATCTTGGTTGTAGTCAATTGTCCTATGCAATTCATACTTGTGATGCATGTGTCAAAGAAAACTCTTCATGGGGTGAAGAATTTACATACATGCATCACAAGTATGAGTTGCATAGGGTAGTTGATTATAGCCAAGATGAACACATGAGGAGTCGTGCTGACACAGAATAACAGAGTCACAAACAAATAGTAGTGTACACATAATATGCAGAGTCACATAAACAAATAGTAGTACGAGTTCACCAGATGATGATTTGCTTGTTGTGATGTCAAAGGAAGTTTTTCGTGGGTGAAGAATCTACGTTTAACACTCAAACACTAGGTTAAGAGCCATAGAGTGTCTCAATAGTTTGATATAGTAAAGGTGGTCACACATGTGGCATAAGTTAAAATCAAGTGTTCTTAATCTACATAAACAATTGAGAATGCAAAGAGCTTGAGCATGTGAAGTTTTAAGACCCATTTTTTCAAGAAAAACCAAAGGAATTTTCATCTAGAAACTTTTCCATGTTTAGATATAGGTTTATGTTTCAAACTTACCTCCCTATTATTGGTGTGGGGTTGCAATCAAAGCATTAGTTGGGGAGTTTGTTAAGGTTTTATAGGTGGATATTGTCAAAGGCAAAGAAATTTAAAAGCTTTGGAAGGTGTCAATGGATCTTCCAATGTTACTTTCAATTTACATAACCAACGATGAAAAAAATTAAATGTTTGCGATATAATCATTTCATTCACAATTCAAGTTAATGCCCTACAAAGGTTAGACCAATTAACCTTAAAATACGTGACGATGAATGGGAGTTGGCAAGAGAGGGAAGCCATAAGGTCTCCAAGACTAGGTGCACAATAGATTCCTCGCCAGGACAAAGGCAAAAACAATAAGTCACCCAACTATAGTTCTCAACATATCTACCACCCCGAAAGAAGTATGTCATAGAAGACCAATGTAAGTAGCATTTCCCAGTTTTCAAGGCCAAACCACCAGGAGGAAAAGGTCAATATAGCATGTAGTAGTAACAGCTCACAGTTCCCAAGGCCATACATGAAGAGAGCTGGAAGTGCAAAGATGTTACAATCCTCTCCTATACTATAATTATCTATGATATATAATACCCAAAACCCTAGTTTATATAGAGGAACAAGTACTTTAGTTTGAAACAAATCCTACGAGTATCAAAATTCCACTATTATAATAATAAAATGTGTGTATGCAGCCGTACACGTGGACCTTAATCGGTTCTACTTATGTCTAAAGCAAGTGGACTTTCATAAATTCTATATTAATCTTTGTTTAAAACAATTATATATACAAAAATTAAGTTATGCTAATGTTTAAGAATTGATAACATTTTAGCATGAAGATTTAAATTGAAGTTTCGTATGTAAATATTAAAATTCCATAGGTATATATGTCCACCTGAAAGGATGGATTATATTGCACGTAACACGCAGAATATACTACACTACATGTCTCTTTGTACGATTTATATATATTTTATTGTATATATGGAAGTGTATACGTGTATATATTGCGTATATGGCGGTCGTCTAGAAAGTGCTACTGGAGTCGGCGTCAGTGTATGCGGTTGCAGCACGTAATGTCTCAAATACACTTCAAGGACATTAACTAACTTCATTATTTACATTATAATTTAGTTAATCTACATTATCTAAAAATTAATTTAATTAACCACAGCATACATATGTGTATCCTCTGATAGCCACACAAAGCGTGTTCATTTTACTATGGCTTCGTATGTAGCAATCAAGTGCAATTTTGGTAAATTAATAACAAATAAGAACAGAGAAATTACCTCATATACTCGATTTAATGAAGAAGAAGAAGGACAGTACAGTGTTGAAATTTACAAAGGCCAAGAACAAAGGAAGAGTCTATGCATCCATAGCTTCACCTTCATCCCAAGGTTTATAATTAATTAAAATATTTCTATTGGCTTATATATTTAAATGTTTATGTTGTACATATATATAAGATGTTTTATAGTCTGTAACTAGCGCTTTCCCTTTATGTAATGTTTTTGATGTATTATATATTAATTGATTGATTGATTTATTATTAATATAGAGAGTGAAATACAAGTGAAGGAGCATATACAAAACGAGGAAGAGAGATACAAGAGCGAAGAGAAGTTCTTATGGACCGAGCACTGGTACCCGGTGTCCTTAGTGGAGGACCTGGATCCTAAGTATGCTACTCCCTTTAAACTTCTTGGGAGGGAGATTGTTGTGTGGAAAGACGAAAGTGGCACGTGGAGAGCTTTGCAGATCTTTGCCCCCATAGACTTGCCCCTCTCTCAGTAAGTATCATATACACGTGTGTGTATGCGTGTGCGTGTGTTAAAATGTAACTTTAAAACATATATGTCACAATATAATATAGTAGCTTTTAATATTTATGATATTACTCATGTCCATTTAGTAAACTTCTGAAATTTGTTTTAAATCGTATATTTAAATAATATAAAAGGACGGCATTTGCTAGCTACTCATGTCCATTTAGTAAACCTTTTAAAATTCAAATTAGGTGAAGTTTTAAATAAATTCCTATATTATTATTATATAAACTCTTTAATTATTCAGTAATAAATAGTAAAATTATTATTATTATTATGTGTAGGAAGGGAGGATAGATGAGAATGGATGGCTACAATGCTCATACCATGGATGGTCATTCAAAGGGGATGGTTCATGCGGCTTAATACCACAAGCAGCCACCCAAGGCCCAGAGTCAAAAGCATGTAAATCTCCCAAGGCATGTGCTACCACATTCCCAACCATGGTTTCTCAAGGTTTACTATTTGTATGGCCTGATGAAAAAGGGTGGGAAAAGGCTCAAAAAACACAGCCACCTCAGTAAGTTTATTTAAATTAGTTTATCTAATTTTAATGTTTAATTTTTGATTAATAATTGCATTTATAAAATGTACAGATTACCGAGTGTGTTTAATGACCCTAACTTTTCAACTGTGACAATTCAACGATTTATTTTATGGATATGACACACTCATGGAGAATGTATCTGATCCATCACATATTGATTTTGCTCATCACAAGGTACTTTAATACACAGTCTACGTGTGTGTGTGTGTGTGTGTGCGTGTGTGTGTGTGTGTGTGTTTCTAAACCATGTTGCTACAGGTAACAGGTAGAAGGGACAGAGCAAAACCACTGACGTTTAAGGTTGAATCAAGTGGTTCTTGGGGCTTCTCCGGTTCGAACTCAGAGACACCCAAAATCACTGCCGAGTTTCAAGCTCCCTGCTACTATACAAGTAATACTATATTTAATTATATATAATGCTTAAATACTATATATCTATCTATCTATTTATTTATTTATTTATTTATGCTCATAAAAACGTTAGCACTTTCTTTTAAAAATCGCACCATGTGGGGATCTTGTTTTCACTGTAAATTTTAAAAACCAAATTTTATTAGATATAAATCAAACAATATTATACAAAGTAATATTCTTTAATAATATATTAAGATGTTTTATTAACATATTTAGTATCAATATAATTGTATATTTGACAGGATTGAAATACCTGTGAAGCTACCATTTCAAGGAGAGAAGACATGGGAAATATGGATATGCTCATTTAATATTCCCATGGCTCCCGGACAAACACGTTCCATTGTTTGTAGTGCACGCAACTTCTTCAGATTTCTCATGCCTGGTCCCGCTTGGTGGCAAGTAAGACTCTCTCTTGTGTGTGTGTGTGTGTGTGCGTGTGTGTGTTTGTTAACAATCGTGAACTCTCTCTCTCTCAACACACACACACACAACTATCTCTGTCTCTCTCACGCACACACACACTGCTCTCTCTCTCTCTCACTCACTCACACACACACAAACACACACACACATTAGTCTCTCTCTCTCTCTCGCAACACACACACACACACACACAAGTAGTGTCTCTCTCTCTCTCACACACACACTAGTCTCTCTCTCTCTCTCTTTCGCAACACACACACACACACGTGTCTCTCTCTCTCACGCACACACACAATACTCTCTCTCTCTCTCTCTCTCTTCTTTCACAACACACTCACACACACACACACACACAAGTAGTGTCTCTCTCTCTCACTCACACACAACACACACACAAGTAGTGTCTCTCGCTCTCACGCACACACACACACAATAGTCTCTCTCTGTCTCTCTGTCTCTCTGTCTCTCTCTCTCTCTCAGAGAGAGATTTGTATAACTCTACACACCTTTAGTTTCTCATCAGAGATACTCATAATCTTGCATAAAACATCTCTCTCTGTGTCTCTGTCTCTTAATATTTGGTTATACAGCTTGTCCCACGGTGGCATGAGCACTGGACCTCAAACAAAGTATATGGGGACATGATAGTTCTCCAGGGCCAAGAGAAGAAGTTCCTGGCAACAGGAGGGGATATAAACGCAAAATATTCACAGATCACATTCACTCCAACCCAGGCAGATCGATTTGTTCTTGCGTTTCGGAACTGGCTGCGTAGACATGGAAATGGTGATCCTCAATGGGCCCCTGAAACAAATAGAAACCAGCCTCTACCCTCCACTGTTTTCTCTAAACAACAGGTACATACAGCGTGTGTGTGTGTGTGTGTGAAGAGAGAGAGAGAGAGTTTTGTATAACTCTAGTGTTCTCATCAGAGATACTCATAATCTTGCATATAAACATCTCTCTCTCTCTCTCTCTCACACACACACACACACACGCACGCACGCACGCACACGGACACATACTTAAACGTGGTGTTAACTGTTACAGATGCTGGACAGATACCAGCAGCACACATTAAACTGTTCATCGTGCAAGCAGGCCCTTAATGCATTCAGAACAGCTGAAAAGTTACTGATTGCAGCAACAGTCATATTTGCGGCTTGTGCTGGGATTCCCCGGATATTCCACTCCGGATCCTCCTTGCTGCTCTCTCAGTCACCAGTGCTGGAGCTGCATATCTGCTTAAAGAGATGGAGCATAACTTCGTATACAAGGACTATGTTCATGCCGAAATCGAGTAAATATGTAGCATGGAATGTATATAAATGTTTATATTTAATTCTGATATGATTTTGTAAACTTCGTCATCAACCTTTGGTATTTAATATGCTCGTCACACGTGGCTCAAATTAAACACGTAAAATTTTTAGTTTTATTAACGTACTGTTTATAAATCCTTGACTTTAACCAACAGAACATGTGTCCGAGTGACTTTTATTCATAATAAATAAATTATATTTTGATCTTTTCAAACTTACATGCACATGAAAATACATTTCATGCTCAGAATTTATAGGCACGTGAATTATATAATTTATATGCATATGATAAAGTATTATAATTATATAATTCCATGGTGCACTGCAAACTATAAAATTACAGTTCATTAAATAAATAAATAAATAACATTTTCTAGATAACGTGTGAATGTTATTAACTTGCAATATCCAAACTGCATCTCCAACACTAAGAAGAATTTATTGCATCTATCACTGTTTATTAATTTTTTAAATAATAATCTAATCACACTGCATCATTTCAATACACAAATCATAAATTTTATGTTATGTACAATTGATATAATGTTTATGTGCAAAAGTAAATTATTTATTATATTTTTAAATCGTCACATATAACATTAAAGGTATGTCCGAAAGGGAAATACATAAAATAATTGATATACATTTTATGTTATTTCCGGTGTGAATGCACTTAATTTATTATAAATATATAAGTTTGTTTGTTGAAATAGTGGTGTAAAAGTTTAATAATGATTCAAGATTATCATAGAGATGTTAATGAATCAAATTAATTAATTAATTAATATTTAAAATAAGGCTTATTTATTACACATGAAAATGATTTATATAATGTTCAATGATGATTAAACTTTAATAATAAGATTTTAAAATTATGTAATGTAATATTAAATGTGTTAGGCTAATTAAATTTTGTTATGTAACGAGCAATGATAATCTTAATGTTATAAGAAGAACTTTAGGTTTAGTTTTTAGGCTGTTTTAAAAAAATTTGGCGTAACTTTAAAATATAAAAACAATGGACTTATTTATGAATAGACCAAGGGTGAAACAAATGAAAAATAAATCAAAATAAAAATATTATTTTTTTTAATTAAGTGTATGATTAATCAATATTAAACATAAATAAAATTTCATAATTATAGTAATTCGTTGCACATAATAACGCGTACTCTTGCTTTATGCCCGATTTGTTTATTACCAATTGAATATAGATATCTTTTATTATATTGTATTTTGTTGGATACATCATTTTATATTTAGTATTCACAAAGTTCCACCGCCCCTACAACCAAATATTTAAAATATATAGCTGTTTCAAAATAGTCGACTGTTATACAAACCTAAGGAAGATTCGCTGAGAAACTTTGGGAACTTGTATATATATACATGTATATACATAATTCTATATATATCTTGTATATATGTATACGTGTTATACTTATCTAGTAGTCGTCTTCACACACTAGTAGAAATTTGAAAATAAGTAACAAATATTCAATTTTCTGAAGAATTTTACAACTTAATCAGATATTTTGGATATAAACAGAAGCAAGATACATTTAACCTATTGTGTTATATATATTGATATTTTAAAGGGAAAAAGACAACTATATGAGTCATTTGACGGCTACTGCAGTATATATAAGATATAAAACTACAAATATGTGTAATATGATGTGTACATATTAAATATATATTTCAAAGAGAGTTAGTCTTTTTGATGTTTACTGCAGTATATTTATATGTATACAAAAGAAAACATGATGTAATACCTGCTTTGTTTGAAGTCAAAAATAGTTAACTTACACGTAAATCATGAGTTACGTGTTCCTCCACAGCAGCTTTCATGTATGACTAGACTGCTGACGTAGATAAATGTCAATATTCTCCATAGACTTAAACGTATATAACACTATGTCTAGACGTGGACCATCTACAATAGGTGTCTGAATGTGTTTAACCATAAGGAGGAACTTGTCAAAGGAGTATGTATTCATTAAGAAAAAACACATGTTTTTTGTATTATACGATTTTGAAGACATTAGTGACTAATTTGACCTAGAAATACTCGTATACGCCACATCTACGTGCGTGGAGTTTGAAAAAAATGTAACATTTTTCTAGAAGACGGTATCTTTCTTGACCCAGCCAAACCGAATACGCGTTGATGGGAGTATATAAAAATTCGAAACACATACTGCAGTTCACTCATCATCAGCATGGCTGTATATCTTTATCATTACATTGCAGTTGCGTTTATAGTGCTGCAATGCTTCACGTTCACCCATGGGGATAACTGTCTGGATCTCACTGATAACCCTGATCTGGAACCGTACGTTGATCCGGTTCCAGTCATGCCGAGGGTTACACTGCGGGGCACAAGCTCCAAAAGACCCCTTGTTATTGGTGCTTACAAGACAACACAGGTAAAATTTTGGTGATTAACTTTGTCCGTAGTATACAAATGAAAATTTTCATTGTCGTTATTGTTGTGTGTAAGTTTATATTCTTATATTTTGGCATATGCAGAAACTTCACAGGGATTTGCCAGCGTCGACTATATACGCATTCGGGAGGTCCGAAGACGAGGCTGCCACTCCCGGACCGACCCTTCTGGCGGAGAAAGATGTACCTGCTTATGTACGCTGGGAAAACCATCTCAACGATACCAACCACACGTTCCCTATCGATCCCACGGTGCCGAAAGCAGAGCCGCCGAGAGGGGGAGTTCCGCTTGTAGTACACCTTCACGGAGGGGCAACACAGCCGGACTCGGATGGTCACCCGGATGCATGGATTACGGCTTTGGGAGATACTGGACCGAACTATACAACAAGTACGTTTCATTACTCGAATGCCCAGCCTGCAACTATGTTATGGTACCACGATCATAGCTATGGTTACACCCGGTTAAGCGTGCCGGCGGGTTTGGCCGGTCTTTATCTTGTTTTGTCGGCTGAAGATGATCCCTCCTGGCTACCCAGTAGCCTACGCGAGAGCAACGAGACAAGCGTGGAGAGCAAGTATGTGCACGACCTAGTCATACAGGGGAAGCAGGTGTTTGCCAACGGCACCATCAACTACCCGACTGGTGGGATCAACCCAAATACCCACCCCAACTGGTGCATCGACTACTTTGGTGACCTGCTTGTGGTAAACGGTAAGATCTGGCCATATATGAACGTGACCAGAGGTGTGCACCGGTTGAGGCTCCTCAACGGAGGGAACTCCCGGTTCCTTGTCCTCTCCTCAGCAACAACATGAGCTTTGTCAAAATCGGGACCGAGGGCGGGTACCTGAACACCCCCGTGGTACAGACTGAGGTGAGGCTCGGCCCGGCGCAGCGTGCGGACGTCCTGGTGGACTTCTCATCCCTGCGAAGAGGGGAACTTGTGACGATGAGCAACACGGGCCCGGCACCGTTCCCCAACGGGAACGCCCCGAAGAACACGTCGGTGATGCAGTTTCGGGTCGGCTCCAAGAGGGGTCCGGCAGTTCCCGACCTTCCGGCGTCCCTTGCACCGAACCAAACGCTACAGGAGATAGTCCTGCAGACAACGGGGCTCAACGTTTCGAACCTCGACTTCAACGCGATGAACACGAGGCGGTTCCTGGTCGACACGATTCAGGACGAGACGGGGATCAACTATCTGTCTGTAGATAAACCAAAGGTTTTCCGCGACAACGCAACTGAGATAGTGAACGTGGACGCCGATGAGGTGTGGGAGTTTCAAGATTTGGCGAGGACGGTTGGGACGCTTGTTGCCCATCCAATCCATATCCATTTGATCAACTTTGTGGTTATCAGCCAGCAGCGGTTCAACGTCAGCCGGTGGGAAACGAACGACTGTTTTCTCAATGTCTCATATCCCGACCCACAGAGCTGCTTCGTCGAGGACCGGCAGCTGCCGGACCTGCAGGACTACGGATGGAAGGATACGGCCGTTATATGGCCCGCCAGTATTACCAGGTTTTACGTACCTTTCCGACCCCGAGATAGGAAGAACTTCCCCTTCGACACCACTACCTCTCCGGGGTACGTGTGGCACTGTCATATATTGGAGCACGAGGATAACGAGATGATGAGGCCTCTGCTGTTTGTTAATAACTCCTCAACGTGATATGAATATAAAACTTTGATTCTTTATTGTTTGAAAAACTTTGATCACAAAATCAAACCGATAACGTTTGTTCTACTCACCGGTTTGTCATTATTATTATAACAAGTAACATAGTTGTATTCTGGAATAAACAGATAGTCAATATTAAATAAAAACATTAGTAATCTAATAAATAAAATAATTATATTATTTAGTGAGTTTATTAATCCGGAATGACTACGGAGTGAATACATTATTAGCATAACAAGTGGCATAGTTGTAGTTTGGGCGGACTATAAACATGAAACAAACATTATTATTATTATTATAACAAGGAGCAGAGCTGTATCATTCGGTGGATTATTAATCCGGAACGAACACAAAATAAACATTAAATAAATTTTTTATTATTATTATAACTAGTAGCATAGTTGTATTGTTTGGTCGGATTAACGAACATTAATAAAAATATTATTGTTATAACAAGGAACATAACGGTCAGCTTTCATTCCGGAATGAGAGGGTAGATCACTCTGTCTTTATTTTTTAAATAGGACATTCATATTAATTATAATCTCCACACCTATAACCACTTAAGATTTCAAAAAGAGCTGGCTCCGTGGAGGTAATACATCCTAAAAAAAAAAAAAAGTTATCTATATATTATAATTTTCTTTTTATAATAAGTCTATTAATAATAAAAACCCTTTGTTATTGTTATTATTATTATCACATTACGTGTGGTGCGTGTTATATAAATAGAGAGAATTACCTTAATGTCAGTTTGGACACCGGCAAGCTGGCTTTATCCATGTGCTTGGCAGAGTCATGTCTTGCAGTTGCATTGAGCCCAAGGGTAAAGAGAGAATATCCTCGACTGATATAAGAGGTGCTTTTATTTCTGTAAATAAAAATTACACAATTAAAACATTAAACAATTAAAAATATTAAAATTAAATTATAATGTTAACTGACATTACTTTGATGGTGGTGGTTTATTTATATACTAATTCTTTTTTAAATTTTATATTTTATTTATTTACCATATTATACATATATATATTTCTTACTGATATCTTTCTTTTCTGCTTCCGTCCACAGATTAAATGAATCCTCAAGTTCTTGTTTATCATCTGGATCCAAACTCTCGAAATTCCGACTCACAGCACGAAGAGATATCGCGGTTCTTATCAAATGCCTGCACACACACACACACACACACACACACACACACACACTTAAAATGTATCAAGTTTACCTTGTATATAAATTTAATTTATATATAATTTATAAATAGTTAAAAAAATAAACACTAACTTTAGAAAGCCCTTTCTTTGCAGAAGACTGAGTTTATCCACTGAGCAGGGAGATCTGGAGAAGCCTCGACCTCTTCATCAGCTCTGTAATTAAACAATTAATTTTAAATAATTATGTTAAATAATTATTTAAGTTACATATTTCATAATATTTATAAGATATTTATAATTGTTTTTGTGAAAATGAGTTTATGTACCCAGTGCATCCATCAGTTCGAGCTTTAAATAATCTCTCCACTTCCAAGTCTTCAATACAAGCATATAAAAACTTCGTAGCTTCTTCTGCAGGTCCTGTACACTCTGCTGCTGCTGATTTTGCTTCAATTACTTCTCTAAGTTTTTCAAGTTGCTATAAAAAAAATTATATAATAATATAATAAATAATAATAATATAGTATATACTATAATATAACACACACACACACACACACACACAGAGTGTTCCAAGCTATAATAGTTATAGTATAGAAACACACCTTCTTTTCTCCTTGAACATCTTCTTTTAATGCTTCATTAGAGCCAATAAGCTGATGCAGCTCATTTTCCTCCATTTTTCGCTCCATTTTGTTAGCAAGATATTTTTCTGGTAATAATATACAAAATAATTAATAGCAATTTAATTTAATTCAGTTTTATATGTAATTCAAGTTAAAATATTTAATAACACATTCATAACTCACCACGGAGTTTAAACACAAGCATCCTCATTGTCTTCTGATATGTTCCATTTCTTCTCTTCAAGTCATCTTCAAGCTGGAAAAACAATATAACATTTAATATTAAACAAATAATTATAAAATTTAAAACTTAAAATGCTAAAAACATAAAATTTTATTACCTGCATATGGAATATTCACCCAGGTAAAATAAAAGGTGCGAATATTCACCTCCTTTGCTAGAAGAAGATGCCTATGCATTTTTATGTTTTCTTCAACCAGCTTCTCGTTTTTGTGTAGTAGGCCTTCTGTTTGTTTATATGTATCACAAGCTCCCTTGAAAGATGTTCATTCTCTATTATCGTTTTCTTCGTTTTCTGTTATACAAAGATCATACTCTACTCTCTCTCTTCTCTCTCTCCTCTCTCTTCTCTCTCTCTCTATTATATATATATTATATATATATTAGTTAATTAATTAAACTAGGAATTAAGATTAACTTGATAGTTTTACCGTGTGAAGCTGCTCATGGGCCTGTTTAATCATCTCTTTCCGAGTGTTTCTATACGAGCAGCCATCTCCTTCTTAAGCCTCTCTCTCCTTGCAGTGTTGCTCTTCCACGTCACTTATTGCTTCCTGGTGTTCTTTTTTCTCACGTTCTAGCTGCTCCTTTAAACTGTAAAAATTTATTATTTATAAAATCGTATTAGAAGTGGTATCATTCTTTTACTATATATAAAGCACGAAATTAATATGTAGTATAAAAACTGAATATATTACTGCACTATACGGTTCGTGGATGTGTACATACATAGTGTACTGATGTGTATTGTGTCTTTAAGCTATTGATTATAAAATAAGCAATTGAAGTTTGATAAAACATCTGTGTCTAACCGTCGCTAAACAAGAGCAGCGTGTGTCCTCTGTGTATATGTGTCCATTATATATATATATAATTATATATATATAATATAAGAGAGAGAGAGAGAGAGAGAGAGAGAGAGAGAGAGAGAGACAGAGAGAGAGAGAGAGAGAGTTGCTCAAGGGCTTGCTAGTGATGGTTGTGCGATGGTCAACTTGTTTATAGCACATGCACGCACGCACCACTGCACTGCTATGATGGTAAGGACGTTTATACAACACACCACACCTTTTGGTCTCTTGTTCAAGGGCCTGTTTAGTGATGGTAAACTCTGTTGAAGTCCCGGAGTTGAACTTGGGCATTGTCTAGTTGTAGACGAAGGTCCTCAATTGCAAATGTGTAGCCATGTCTTAAGTCTTCTATTTCCTTCTTTAATGCTCTGCTGACTCTGTCTGCTCTGCTTGTAGTGTTGTTAACTCTTTCTCTAAGACCGCTGTTTTCTCTGCCTTTATCTTCACTTCTCTATAACAAGAAATTTGATTAATAAATAATTATTAAAATATAATAATTATATCAAATAAGCTCTTGCATTAGTATCACCAATATAATGCAAGAGCTTATCACCAATTTTATATATATTTTAGTTAAAAAAAATAAACACTAACTTTAGAAAGCCTTTTCTTTGCAAAAGACTGAGTTTATCCACTGACGCAGGGAGATCTGGAGAAGCCTCGACCTCTTCATCAGCTCTGTAATTAAAAAAATAATATTTTTAATAATTATGTTAAATAATTAGGTATTTAAGTTACATATTTCATAATATTTATAAGATATTTTATAATTGTTTTTGTGAAAATGAGTTTATGTACCCAGTGCATCCATCAGTTCGAGCTTTAAATAATCTCTCCACTTCCAAGTCTTCAATACAAGCATATAAAAACTTCATAGCTTCTTCTGCAGGTCCTGTACACTCTGCTACTGCTGATTTTGCTTCAATTACCTCTCTAAGTTTTTCAAGTTGCTATAAAAAAAATTTATATAAATAATCATAATTAAGTAATAAATAAATAATAGATATAAAAACATGAGCCAAAATGTATAAATGTAACACACACACGCAGAGTGTTCCAAGCTATTATATATATAATAGTTATAGTATAGAAACACACCTTCTTTTCTCCTTGACCAATAAGCTGCTGCAGCTCATTTTCCTCCATTTTTGGCTCCATTTTGTTAGCAAGATATTTTTCTGGTAATAATATACAAAATAATTAAATAGCAATTTAATTTAATTCAGTTTTTATAAGTTAAAATATTTAATAACACATTCATAAATCACCTCGGAGTTTAAACACAAGCATCCTCATTGTCTTCTGAATCTGATATGCCATTTCTTCTTCTTCAAGTCATCTTCAAGCTAGAAAAACAATATAACATTTAATATTAAACAAATAATTATAAAATTTAAAACTTAAAATAGAATTTATTACCTGCATATGGAATATTCACCCAGGTAAAATAAAAGGTGCGAATATTCACCTCTTCTATGCATTTTTATGTTTTCTTCAACCAGCTTCTCGTTTTTGTGTAGTAGGCCTTCTGTTTGTTTTATATGTATCACAAGCTCCCTTGAAAGATGTTCATTCTCTATTATTGTTTTCTTCGTTTTCTGTTATACAAAGATATACTCTCTCTCTCTCTCTCTCTCTCTCTCTCTCTCTATATATATATATATATATATATATATAGAGAGAGAGAGAAGAGAAGAGAGAGAGAGAGAGAATTTGATACTATAGATAGCAGTAATATATATATTAGTTAATTAATTAAACTCGGAATTGATAGTTTTACCGTGTGAAGCTGCTCATGGGCCTGTTTAATCATCTCTTTCCGAGTGTCTTCTATACGAGCAGCCATCTCCTTCTTAAGCCTCTCTCTCTCTTGCAGTGTTGCTCTCTCCACGTCACTTATTGCTTCCTGGTGTTCTTTTTTCTCACGTTCTAGCTGCTCCTTTAAACTGTAAAAAAAATTATGGTTATTATTTATAAAATCAAATTAAAAGTGGTATCATTTTTATATAAAGCACGAAATTAAAATGTAGTATAAAAAATGAATATATTACTGCACTATACGGTTTGTGGATGTGTACATACATAGTGTAGTGATGTGTATTGTGTCTTTAAGCTATTGATTATAAAATAAGCAACTGAAGTTTGATAAAACATGTTAATGGACACACACACACAGAGGCACACGCTGCTCTTGTTTAGCGATGGTTGGACAACACACATACACACATACATACATACATAATATATATATATATATATAGAGAGAGAGAGAGAGAGAGAGAGAGAGAGAGAGAGAGAGAGAGAGAGAGAGAGAGAGAGAGAGAGAGAGAGAGAGAGAGAGGCGGGGGGGGCTTGCTAGTGATGGTTGTGCGATGTCAACTTGTTTATAACACATGCACGCACGCACACATTCTATAATGTAAAGGACGTTTACACACACACACACCTTTTGGTCTCTTGTTCAAGGCCTGTTTAGTGATGGTAAATCGTTTAAGTCCCGGAGTTGAACTTGGGCATTGTCTAGTTGTAAACGGAGGTCCTCAATTGCAAATGTGTAGCCATGTCTTAAGTCTTCTATTTCCTTCTTTAATGCCTCTGCTGACTCTGTCTGCTCTGCTTGTAGTGTTGTTAACTCTTTCTCTAAGACCGCTGTTTCTCTGCCTTTATCTTCACTTCTCTACAACAAGAAATTTTATTAAATAAATAATTATTAAAATATAATAATTATATCAATAAGCTCTTGCATTAGTGTTATATAGTACATATATAGTAATATTAACTTTAAATCCAGAACTGTGATACAAATAATGTGTTGTCTGTGTGTGCGTGAATGTGTATGTATGAGTATGTGTGTGTGTGTTAAGTCGTATTAATATGTGTTGTATATACCTGTGTGTGGGCGAACCCATAGAGAAATACTTATACACACTCGATACATATACAATCTCACATTTGTCAGTAGGATGTGTGAAATATACAACTCTAGTAATACACATATAACGAGATTTTGTGTAGTTACATATTTAAACGATAGATTTTTGTATAAACATCTATATAAATAAATATATATATATATATATAGAGAGAGAGAGAGAGAGAGGAGAGAGAGAGAGAGTTCGTTTGAGGGCACAAAGTTTATACCTATACGTTACAGATACATACATGTTCATATTATCATGTAAATGGTGTTCTGTGTGTGTGTGCGTGTGTGTTTATACATCCATTTAGATCACCTATGCTATATATATCAATCACATAGACATTGCCTGATCAAATTATATATAATATATAATATCATGTCATATACACATTACTACAGTCAACATGCATACACATACATACATACACATATACACATGTACGTACCCAGTCAAGTATACAATGATGTCATTTAGCTTCTCTCCACATGCACGTTGTAACTAAAATGGGCACGATACGTGAAAATGGAAATATAAATAAATTACTAATTAATACTTAAGTTTAATTATTAATTAATTATTTAATTAATATGTAATTAAGCCTTAAATATTAATAATTAATTAATAAATTAATCCTTCAATAACCTTACTTAATAAGGAATATTCCTAAAATATCTTAGAATATTCATATTATTTTCATTCTAAAAAGAGTTTACAATAATTAAAAAATACTATCAAACATAATTATAAATGAAATCATTTTCTTATCAATATGTTAATTTATTTATAAATACTTTCTTCTTAACCATATAGAGAAATCTTTCTCATTTTGTTTAAATCATCACTCTCTAAATTAATTGAATCATTTTGGTCAATATTTTGATGTTGTTGTTACCACTTAACACTCTCACGAATGCAGTTAAGAGTTGACATCCTTGTTAATATATAAAATGTAATAAGACCAGGTTTGCATAAAGGCTCATCTAAAAAATGACGTTCCTTAAGAATAATATTATAAAGCACCTAGTTGCTATCTTTCATTTTATAAAACTCAAAATCACAAGAAAGAAAAGCGTCAGAAAATGTTTGATATGGTGGGTACTGCTCACAAAAGTTTTCGAGATTCTTTTTTCTGAGGCACGTATCCAAGTAGTTCACTAGTTCATCCATGATATTGGTATTAGAATATGAGTTAAAAGTGATTGGATGAATATAAGTAATGTTTTGGTTAAGCATAGCCTTCTGAGGAGAGTCGTCTACCACTAAGATATGTGCGTTCTTCATTATCCTTAACTGATTGATCTCCCCATAAAGCCCAATTAATCTTTCATTCTTGAAGAAGTATGGCTTGAATTCCTTTCTTATACTGTGAAATTCGAGAGGTTTATAACATATTCGTTGGTCAAAAATCCAATCTTTATGAATCACCTCTTTTATAACACCAATGTTTCTTAAACAAATTCAGCAGCGATGTCAAGTTGTGAATCTGCATGCATAACCAAATCCCGCAAGTGCACCAATCTCCTTAAGCTTTTGAAAGAGACAGTTCAACCCTGAACGAAAAATGATATCATATTGAAATTTACTATGACAAGGAATGAAATCTCCTTGTTTGATTTCTTTTTTTCTATTTTCAAACCTTTATCGATGAAGTAGAACACCATTGACATCCAACAACACGCTTTGCAACTCACTTGTTTGCTCCCTTTCACATTTATCTGTTGACAATATATTGTTGCTTATCCCTTTATCATTTAATTGTACATCATTCTTACAAGATTCAAATATTGTAGGCGCTAAAGAAAGTGATTTAGGAACTGAAGGCAATAAAAATGGTGATGAAAAAACTGAAGTGGTCCCATGGTAATGATGTTTTGAGTTGCATTATTATCCATTTCCTGCATGAATTTTGTCATTCTGACATGTGGCACAAGAAATTTTTGCCAAACCCCTCTCTTACCTCATGGCAATGCTGAAAATCCATGTTCTCAACTGTTTCATTACATTTGCAAAATGATAGTTAACTAGCCTTATAATTATCAAGGTATATTATTTACCATATTAATGTGTGACCCATGTTTGAACTAAAAGCTTCATTAATCCTTGAGAATTTATTTTCTGTACAAATATAAACGAAATATACAAAAATGCCTTATGTTACACTCATTTACAAACTCTAAGAACTCATTAATAATTCTTCTTCGCTATTACCTTCTGAGTGAGGCGAAGAAGGTCTAAGCCGCTTGGTAGATCATTCATGATCTTCCGTATCTTCTGTTGATATTTCCATGGGTAATGGAGTATGTGAATGTTCTGTACTCCTCGAGATAACTTCTGGTCTAATATCTGATTGAAGTTTGTCCTCAGACTCCGACATTGAACCATATTCGTCTTCAGAGCTATCGCACTTCTCAGGAGGGAACTTTCCCAAATACTCATGTATGGGTTTGTTGGGTAGTCAATTGAGAACCTCTCTATCCACTTGTTCAAGTCCTCAACCATGGTCTTATCCTTTTCAATGGCAAACACAGATGTATCCTGAAGGTAACACTCCTAGTGCAGTAGTAAAAAACTCATTCATCACTGTGAGGACCCCTGATCAAGTTGACGATGCTCTGTGTTACTTGACTTGTAATGTTTGGATAACGTACATTGCCGAATACGTTCCTCTCAGCTATCGATGTATCGGATGGAGGTTCAGGCCCATTGGAGTGCAAACAAATGCCTGGCCAGTCATTTGGAAGTTTGAAATTTTTGGCACATTCCTAACAACTGTCACAACCCGATACAGGATGCAGGATACAGGATTCCGGATACAGGATACATGATGCAGGATTTTGGATACAGGATATGGGTTACAGGATATGCCTGCAGGATATTCCTACAGGATATACCTATAAGATATTCCTATAGGATATGCCTATAGGATATGCTACAGGATATGCCTAGAGGATAAGGGACACTATTCTTAGCTCATGACTAGATTAGACTCATGATTAGATTAGCTTGGAGTTGTGAGCATAAAAGCTCCGACCTAATTGTTGTACAATCAGTTACTATCAACACCAGTCATTCTATAGTTCTTGTCTTGTTCTTGTCTTGTCTTGCTCCTTTGCCTCATGCTCTTGTCTCGCTCCTGGATCCTATCCTGCTCTTGTTTTGTTCCTGGATCCTGTCCTGCACCTTCCTGTCTGGCTCCTGGATCCTATCTGTTCCTGTCTCTCCCGGATCCTATCCGGTTCCAGTCTTGCTCCTGAGTTCCTAGTTCCTATCCTGCTCTCTGTCCTGTTCCTGAGTCAAGCTCCTCCTTCTCCTTCCGAGTTCTTACCACTACCATGCATGAACTTACCACTGATCCTGCTCCTTTCCACCTTTTTGCCTTTCAAGTAACTCCTACGTCCTCTTCTACCTTTCCTGTGTCTGACTCTCCTGTTTTTCAATCTCCTTCGCCTACTCCTTTCCTTCTCCTCCTTCTTCTCTACCATCCAAGTACCACGACTTTAAGGACGTTTTTGACAAGCACAAGGCTACAGTTCTTCCTGTTCACAGGTCCTACGACTGTCCTATTGATCTTGCAGAAGGAAAGACTCCACCGTTCGGACCGATTTACGCATTGTCACCCACAGAGTTGGAGGTTCTTCCATACATCGAGGACAACTTGGCATCCGGCTTCATTCGTCACTCAAAGTCCCCTGCAGGAGCGCCTATCTTCTTTGTCAAGAAGAAGGATGGGAGCTTACGTTTGGTTGTGGACTACAGGGGTTTGAATCAAGTACCATTCGGAATCGGTACCCGTTGCCATTGATCCCGGAACTTCTCGATCGGCTGCGAGGAGCAAAGGTGTTCACGAAGATCGACTTACGAGGGGCCTACAACCTTGTACGGATTCGTCCAGGCGATGAGTGGAAGACTGCCTTTCGTACAAGGTATGGACACTTCGAGTACACGGTAATGCCTTTCGGCCTTACCAATGCCCCAGCCGTGTTCCAACACATGGTGAACGACATCTTTCGTGACTTCTTGGACCAGTTTGTGGTGATCTACCTCGACGACATTTTGATTTTCTCCAAGGACCAGGCGGCACATGACAAGCATGTACGATTGGTTCTACCGGCTTCGCGAGCATGGCCTGTATGCGAAGTTGGAGAAGTGTTTTTTCGATAGGGATTCTGTGGAGTTCTTGGGCTACATCGTCTCTCCTGCTGGCGTTTCCATGGACATGCACAAGGTGAAGACCATCGTGGAGTGGGAGAGGCCCAAGTCTGTACGAGATGTACAATGTTTCCTTGGCTTTGCAAACTTCTACAGGCGGTTCATACAGGACTTCTCCAAGCGTGTACTTCCACTCACGGAACTCACCAAGCGCACAGAGGTTTTCTCTTGGTCCGACAAGGCGGAACATGCATTCACAAACACTTCACGACAGCTCCGATTTTAGCACATCCTGATCCTTCTCGTCCTTTCTTCGTTGAAGCAGATGCCTCGGATTTTGCAGTAGGATCCGTCCTACAAGTTGGAGAAGACAAGTTGCTTCATCCTGTAGCTTTTCACTCTCGTAAGTTTTCGGCGGAGATCAATTACGAGATTCATGACAAGGAACTCAAGGCCATTGTGGATTCGTTCGAGGAGTGGCGGCATTTCCTGGAAGGTGCTGCATCCTGTACAAGTTCTTACGGATCACAAGAACCTGGATTTTCAAACGGCTCGAGTTCTCAGTCGGCGACAGGCTAGGTGGGCGGAGTTCCTATCACGTTTTGATTTCGTCATCGTCTACAGGCCCGGTTTTCGGAATGGCAAGGCGGACGCATTGTCTAGGCGCTCTTACCTTGCACCGCCCGGGCGATCCTGCATATGACTGTCAAAGCAAGTGTTGTTGGGTCCTGATCGATTCCGGCTTGCGGCACTACAGGTTCATCAGGCTCCAGCAATTCAACACTCCTACAGGACATCCGTTCGCAGTTGGCTACAGACGACTTGGCAAAGAATGTGTTCTCACACATTCATCCTGACATTGCAAGTTCCTCTTCCTCCAGTTCCCGTCAGACTACCTGTTGCCATACAGGATGGACTCCTGTACCGGGAAGGTCTCCTGTACGTTCCTGTTGGTGTTTGCAGGACTCGTGTGGTACAGGATTGTCATGATACCCCGGCTACAGGACATTTTGGTGTGGCCAAGACAGTTGAGTTGGTGACTCGCAACTATTGGTGGCCTGGGTTGCGAGGTTTTGTGGAAAGGTTTGTACGGAGTTGTGACACCTGCAACAGGTCGAAGATGCCTCGTCATGCACCTCTGGTCTTCTTCGTCCTCTTCCTGTTCCTTCTGCTCCTTGGAGATCCATTTCTATGGATTTCCTCACAGATCTTCCTCTTCTCGGATTCGATGCAGTTCTTGTGGTGGTTGACCGTTTCACCAACAGGCTCATTTCCTACCTGTAACAAGACTGCTACAGGCCAGACAACTGCTGAGTTGGTGATCCGCGAAGTGTTCCGACACCATGGTCTTCCTGAGAGCATTGTTTCGATCGAGGTCCACAATTCATGTCCAAGTTTTGGCGAGAGCTTCTCGGAGTCTACAGGTTAAAGCGGATCTTTCTTCAGGATATCACCCACAAACGATGGGCAGTCGAACGCACAATTCAGACCTTGGAACAGTATCTTCGTTGCTTCATCAGTTACCAACAGGACAACTGGTTGGACCTTCTTCCAATGGCGGAGTTTGCCTACAACAACTCCTTCACGCATCTACAGGCCAGACACCTTTCTTTGCTCTTACAGGCCACCATCCACGTTTTGACTTTGCTCCTCCGCTTCTCCTTCTTCCGCTCCTGCAGTACAGGATCGTCTTCAGCATCTTCGGCAGGTACAGGATGATCTCCAGGTTCATCTTCAGCAGGCACAGGAACGTACAAGCATCATGCTGATGCTCACCGTCAGCCGGCACCTGCATACAAGATTGGTGATCTCGTGTGGCTTCTTCGTCGACACATTCGCACCAACAGGCCTTCTTCTAAGTTGGATTTTCAACGATTGGGCCCTTACAGGATCGTGGCGGAGGTAAATCCTGTAGCTTTCCGACTCGAGTTACCATCCACGGTGAAACTTCATCCTGTGTTTCACACCTCTTGTTGGAGCCGTATCATCCTTCTTCTCTTCCTGGTCGTGCTTCTTCTCCTCCCCCTCCTGTGGTCATTGCTGGTGAACCTGAGTACGAAGTTGCAGCCATCCTTGATTCTCGTCTTCATCGCCGCCAACTTCAATACTTGGTGGATTGGAAAGGTTATTTGCCTACCGATCGCACTTGGGAACCTGCATCCAACTTACTCCATGCTTCTTCCAAAGTTGCTGCCTTCCATCGGCATTATCCTGCTAAACCAGGTCCTAAGACTCGTGGAACTCGTCCTTAGGGAGGAGGTGCTGTCACAACCCGATACAGGATGCATGATACAGGATTCCGGATACAGGATATAGGATGCAGATTTGGATACAGGATACGGGTTACAGGATATGCCTGCAGGATATTCCTACAGGAATACCTAGGATATTCCTATAGGATATGCCTATAGGATATGCTACAGGATATGCCTAGAGGATAAGGGACACTATTCTTAGCTCATGACTAGATTAGACTCATGACTAGATTAGCTTGGAGTTGTGAGCATAAAAGCTCCGACCTAATTGTTGTACAATCAGTTACTATCAACACCAGTCATTCTACGATCATTCTTGTCTTGTCTTGTTCTTGTCTTGTCTTGCTCCTTTGCCTCTGCTCTTGTCTCGCTCCTGGTCCTATCCTGCTCTTGTCTTGTTCCTGGATCCTGTCCTAGCCTTCCTGTCTGCTCCTGGATCCTATCCTGTTCCTGTCTCTCCCGGATCCTATCCGGTTCCAGTCTTGCTCCTGAGTTCTTAGTTTCTATCCTGCTCTCTGTCCTGTTCCTGAGTCAAGCCTCCTTGTTCTTGGAATCCTGCTCTTTTCCTAGTTCCTGGATTGTGGCTTGACAACAACCAAGTGAACAATCATATCAATGCACTTGGGATCAGCATCATTCATATAAAATCCTGTTCAACGATGTATATTCTTCTTAGTGAAGGCGAAGGCAAAAGTATCTGTGACATGAGCAAGAATCAAGAGATAAATACCTGAAAACGTAGGTATTAGTGAAGAGTGCAAGCATGAATTCAATAATAAATACCTTCTTTATACATGCTTGCACAGCTAAGTTTCTCCACCAGTGTCCTATCTGTCGAAGGATTTTTTAACACCTCCGATCCATCACGAACAATTGAAACGGTTTCTTACAAGCAGTGATGTTACCCCATAAAGTCTTCGAATCCAACAACAAACATTTGTAAGGCTTGTCGTGATTCGTAGCATCCTCCTTTATAAGGTTCAACTCGGTTCTGCGTTGCTGAAGGACTGCCATAAGAGAAGGCATCATCGCAATGTTCTCCTTTTTGGTGTTGGCGTGCAATAGATTCTTGCCCAGATCTTCCGATTGATTCACTCATTCGACAAGCATATCATCATTTATCACATGCAAATATTTATTGACCTCTTCGTATGTTGAGGCTGAGTCCAACCCAGTTTGTGGCAATGTATTCCCAACCACTCCTTGAAGTGCCTGACCGTCTTCAACTCCATTGCCTTGACATGAAAAGGAGAGGTGGGGCTGTTGTTGTTAATCTGTAGTTTGCCATCAATCACTAAATCAGCCAAGACTTCCATCTCCTCCATCGTTGTTCTATTTAAAGGCTTCAACCATGTGAGTTTGAAATCGTTGTCTACATCCTTTGTAGATTAAACAGACTTAGCCTTCAACATCTTATTGGGTTTCTTTGTAGACTTCTCTGAGGGCTTCCCTTCACTTGTCTGCTTCTTCTTCAGTGTTCCTTTTGAAAAAGATTCCATAATCCCCAACCATTTGGCATAGATCTTATCCTCGAGACAAGAAATCAACATCATTAAAAAGGATGTTTCCTTCCCGCCCACTTGGGCAAAATCAACTACTATAATTTGTTCAACTCTTTGAAAAAAAGAGACAAATTAATATACCAACGAGATAAATCCCGCCCAGATAATTTACTTACCCGGTACATCGCACATTGTGTATTTCTTGTAGTAGCTCTTTTTGGTCGCCCAAGATGTTCCCACATGGCTCGCGTGTGTTTGAACTTCTTCCATATTTTGCTGTTGTAGTGATTGGTGTTGGCAGCGTCCCATTCTGCCGATAACTTATGGTACTGCTCGATTGTGAGATTCGACTTAGCTAAAAACGCTGATCTTTTTATCAGCTTCTCATGGGTATGCTCGGAAAGTTTTGTTGCCATCGTTCCTTTGTTGTGTTCATCGAGAAGATGTTGGGCTGCCGTTATTGTGTGTTGGCCACTAATGATGTAGTACTTAATTAATTTTCTATTCTCCATCTGAATCTTCGTGATTTGTTCTGGTGTTGTCACCCACACTTTGTCAGCGCCTTTCTTTCTTTCGTAGTATGGGCACAAAATAACATTATGTGGAACAGTGTAAGAATTGTCGTCCTTCATCTTCTCCATGAGCTCAGCTACACGTTGTCAAGCCATGATCCAGGAATCAGGAAGAGAGTAGGATTCCAGGAACAGGAAGGCTTGACTCATGAACATGATAGGATCCGGGAGCAAGACAGGAAGGCGCAGGACCGGATCCAGGAACAAGACAGGAACAAGACAGGATCCGGAAGCAAGATAGGAGCAGGAGGCAAAGAGTAAGACAAGAACAAGGACCAAGAATAATCGTAGAATGACTGGTGTTGATAGTAACTGATTGTACAACAATTAGGTCGGAGCTTTTATACTCACAACTCCAAGCTAATCTAGTCATGAGCTAAGAATAGTGACCCTTATCCTCTAGGCATATCCTGTAGCATATCCTGTAGCATATCCTGTAGGCATATCCTGTAGGTATATCCTGTAGGAATATCCTGCAGGCATATCATGTAACCCGTATCCTGTATCCTGCATCCTGCATCATGTATCCTGTATCGGGTTGTGACACACATTCATGGTTAATGGCATGTAATTGAAGTTTGGGTTGACGCTGCAATACTTAACCATACACTCATAAATTCCAATATCATTTCCTTGTGGCTTATTGCAGCATGGGATGCCACAGGTGCAACTGACAAAACGACTGATGATTTTCTTTCTACAATCCAAATCAACATGTGTAATTCCCAACTGCAACTGTTCTAATGTTCTTGGCACACTCTTCCAGCTTCTGAAAATTCCTAGGCAAATTGAACGTGATCTGTAAAGAACTTTGGACCGAGCCACCCTCTCAATCATCCCTAATGATGTCGCTATATTCTTCTTCAATGTGAAAGGGGACAATTGCTCCACTTGTGGATGTTTTGTATTGTGAAGCAATCTCTGTTGAGAATACACCTACTCGATGAGTCTGAAGATCTTCGAAGTAGACATCTAATTGGATCCCCTCCATAAATGTACTTTTGTTGAGTTGAAAAAGAACTCCATGGTCAACATCATTAGTGAACACATGAACATCATTATCCATAAGTTGACAAGACCACCCGAGATTAATGTTGTAACTGTCGACCTCTGGATCCAAGAACGTGACATTGGATGGAACAAGGCATATGTGTCGAGCATCGTCCAATCTGGGTTTGCAGACTGCTTTCGGGTGCTTGACTAGTAAATCTACTTTCTATTGTTTTGCTTGTCCATGTGATGTAACAAAGGTTAGTTTGACAGCAACCATGGTTGCTCCAATGCACTTCCTGTTTTTTTTAAAATATGGCTAAGTTAATTCCAGAATCCCCTGCCCATCTCTTCTCCTGCTCTCGTCTTCAATGTCACTTTAATTCTACATCTGAATACAAAAAATGATTAATTCTTCAACACATATTCGAGTATAACATATTTTATTTTAATTCTTATTCAGAATTTGATGATGACTCCATACTAATGACTGAATGTTCTTGTTTGATCAAATCGTCTTTTTGCACAATAATACAATATAAATACAAATTATATAAAAACGCACACACACTTATATAAACCCGAATATACAGAAATAATATACTGATAAATTCACATACACCCTACTTTGTCTCATAGAGAAGTGGACGGGATTAATTGTACAAAGCTCACCTTTGTGACAGTGCAAAAGACAGATAACATTTTGTTTTAGAACCACCACAAACGTGAGCTTTGGACAGTTTCACAAATTTTCATTATATATTTTAATATTTTAAATAGTTTGTAATTATTATATTTTCTATGGTTTTATTTATTTATGTTTAAGCTTAAACTGATAAAACAGTTTTATTATATATATCTAAGTTTGATTCAATTAAACAACAAAATAATCAAATACTTGGACATTGGATCTCTTAAGCTACTTAAGGTATCCGTAACGCCTGAGTTGATAATATAAGGTTAGCCCCTGTTACAGAACCTGTAGTTATATATATATATATATATATATATATAATATTATTATTTAATTATTGTATTTGATTCAAAACGTGAAAATACAAAAATATACGCACTGTACGGATGTATATATGTGGTTACACGAATAGAACGTATTATATGTAACATGGTAACAATACAAAATATGTATATTTAATATGCCTCTTTTATATACATGCACACGTATTCTCTGTACATCTGGGGTCATTTATTGGTGTTCGTGCATATATCTTTATGTGTGTGTGTGTGTGTGCATACATGCATGAATAAAGCGAGCATAATTGAAGCCTGTAGAAAGTTTAGCTTGCAAATCACACACACACACGCACA
This sequence comes from Selaginella tamariscina, assembly GCA_003024785.1. Lineage (NCBI taxonomy): Eukaryota > Viridiplantae > Streptophyta > Lycopodiopsida > Selaginellales > Selaginellaceae > Selaginella > Selaginella tamariscina. The sequence continues at coordinate 412,498 of PUQB01000104.1, forward strand.
CAATTTACTACAAAATAACATACATTCAAAACATATAGCACACACACATGAGCGAGAGAGAGAGAGCATGAACGTGCAAACGGGCCGCCCGTTTTCATCTACCTACCAATTATATGTGTGTGTGTGTGTGTGTGTGTGTGTGTGTGTGTTCACTTACCAATATCAACTGAGTAGAGCCTCGAGCTTGTACCCAGCAATGGAATTGAGAAGCCAGGTGCTGGCAACGGGGACAGCGTGTGCAACATGCCACAGCCTCCTTGTGGAACTCTTGATACACCACAAACGTCTTAGATCGTGCGTCTTGTGGCTTCCTGTGTAGGACTATCCCACCCCCAACCTGGACTAGCGTCTGCATCTCCCTCTTTATGTTCTCCTCAACTTTGGCGTGAAGTACAAGTTCATCCCCTCCATGAGCTTTGCAGCCTGAAAACGTATCATTATATGTATGTGTATATACATTTATGTTCTTGATGCCATGCCAGGTATCCATCTCTCTCTCTCTCTCTCTCTCTCTCTATATATAAATTATAATATATATATATGTATATATATAAACATAAACAAATTATAATAACATACGTAAGTAACATGTAATGTCTCTCTCGTGTTGAGAAGTGACAACACACACACACAGAGAGACAGACCCTATGTATCTTTTATATTATACGTCAACAGCAACCAAATGTTATCTATGTTTAGATACACATACGCACGCAAGCACACACACGCAGAGACACATAGTTGGAAACACATACACCTGGGATATAAACAGACATTGGACATTCTCAATTCATACAGTACACTTATAATGTACAAGGTATAATATTCGAAGTTAAAATTAAACAAATGATAAATTTCTTAAACTTGTGTACTAAAATTTTAATAAAATATGAGAAATCTGAGACTTAATTAAATTGTTAATTAACTTCTAAAATAAAATACAAAAAGAATCAGGTTTCTGCATACATCGTCAATATTTATCGATGAATAGTTTTTATGAACTTCAAAAAACATGTATCTAATAAGTATTAAACTAATAAGAATTTACACTAAATGTTTCCTTCCATTCATGGGTCTGATATGATTTATCAAACTATACTAAATAAGATTATCTAGATAATTTACATGTGCACAAATACTTAATACATTTATAATTTCTTTTTTTGTAAATACCATAGCTTTTACTATGCGATGATAGCACTTAGTTTAAATGTTTTTGCAATAGTTATTAAAAATCAATTTTTTTGTTAAAATGGGAAAAAATTTAATCAATTCCAGCATTATATTATAATATACAATATATTATATCTTAAATTATATAATTGTAGGACAGTTTTGAAGAGTTATATTATATAACATACATATTGAAATTTTTACTTTTTAAAAATATATACTTTATATAGAGTTTTATTTTCCAATAAATGTTCCATTAAAAAACGAAAAAACACTATTAAAAAGAAAAAACAAAGAACAATTCTAGAGGAACTTGATGCAGCATGCATTATGTTTTTAATTAGACCGTTCCCACATATTTTGTTAAATACTTTTTCACCTGACAATATACACAAACAATTTTACATAAGAAAACACACACACACACACACACACAAATGTAAAACATATAATATGCTATATATAATACACACAAATGCACCACGTTCGCATTAAGCATTAACTTATAGATAGTTTTATGTAAATATAATCCTACATATAAATGTACAAATATATTATAAATGTAAAATATGATTTAATGAATAAAAAACAGAACAATCGATGATATTAAAACTATCGTCCATACTTATTCATATTTTACATAATATTATGTGTGTGTGTGTGTGTGTGTGCATATAAAATATTTATAATATATTTTACATGTATGTGTAAAGTATTGTATACATATACACATAATATATACAGGGTCGCAGAAGGTAAGCATCATGTTGTTATAGGAGATTTTTACGAAATTTTGTATAAATATTTAAGAACTTTACACTTGTATATCTGATCAATATACGATATTCAATTGTATTACTTTTATATAATAATAATGCTAAATTTAAAATAATAAATACATTGGTTTAATTTTATTATGAATATGTAATAGTAAAGAATATTCTTTTATTTTCTACAACGAACGTATATGTGTGTGTGTGTATATATTTACTATAAAAGACATGGATATAGAATTGATAAATACTATAAAGAATTAAGCACTAAAACTACATATCGTTATTTTTTAACAAACTGCTGAAACTTCCAAAAATTTGTATAACAACTTGAATGAAAAGTTAAAATAAACGTAATTTTAATGAATTAATTAAGTGTTACTAAATTGATACATATTTTATATTTAGTATTTATAATCTTATAAATTTTACCACATAATCATAACACATTGTGTGTGTGTGTGTCTATATATATATGAACTCACCAATCTCTTACAGATGGATATTTCTGTTTGTGATTGATATTTTCTGAATGCATTTACTGCTACCGTAGACATGAATATAGTAATAATTAATTAAAACTTAATTAATTTGCAAATACTAAAACCAAGTAAAAACATATATTTAAAGAAATATATATATACCAAATCATATATATAGATGAAATGCATTAACTCTGAAGGTTTTATTAATTTAAATCCTCTAAATACATATAAAATAAAATCATTAAAATATTTAACTCAATTAACTGTGAGCTGGATTGTGTGAAAACTAGCCGCTTCTACAATGTATAGCTTACGCTTATATAGGCTACTTTTTAAATTATAAACATTAATATTCTTGGTTTAACATTGAACAAAGATCCAATGGCAGTTTTGATTATTATATTTTAACATTTATAGTTTGTAATTATTATATTTTCTATGTTTTATTTAAACTGATAAAACAATTTTATGTTATACATCACACGTTTTTTCTTAATTTGATTCAATTAAACAACAAAATAATCAAATACTTGGACATTGGATCTCTTAAGCGTATCCGTAACGCCTGACTTGTATAATATAAGGTTTGCCCCTGTTACAGAACCTGTTTAGTGTGCATATATATATATATATATATATATATATATATATATATATATATAGTATTTAATAAAATGTTTGATTCAAAACGCGAAACACAGAAATACGGTGTATTATGTATATATGTGGTTACATACGAGTAGAACGTACTATATGCAAAACATGGCAACAATATTCTATATGCCTCTTTTATATACATGCGCATGTATTCTCTGTACATCTGGGGTCATTTAATGGTGTTATCACAAGATATATCTTTGTGTGTGTGTGTGCATACGTACATGAATGAAGCGAGCATAATAGAAGCCTGTAGAAAGTTTAGTTTGCAAATCACACACACACACACACGCACACAATTTACTACAAAATAACATACGTTCAAAACATGAGAAGACAGTATAGCACACACACATGAGCGAGAGAGAGAGACAGCACGAACGTGCAAACGGGCCGCCCGTTTTGTGTGTGTGTGTGTGTTCACTTACCAGGGACATATCAATATCAACTGAGTAGAGCCTCGAGCTTGTACCCAGCAATAGAATTGAGAAGACAGGTGCTGGCAACGGGGACAGCGTGTGCAACATTTGCAATTGCCACAGCCTCCTTGTGGAACTCTTGATACACCACAAACGTCTTAGATCGTGCGTCTTGTGTTGCAACAGGCTTCCTGTGTAGGACTATCCCACCCCCAACCTGGACTAGCGTCTGCATCTCCCTCTTTATGTGCTCCTCGAACTCTGGAGTGAAGTAGAAGTTCATCCCCTCCATGAGCTTTGCAGCCTGAAAACGTATCATTATATGTATGTGTATATACATTATGTTCTATGATGCCATGCCAGGTATCTCTCTCTCTCTCTCTCTCTCTCTCTCTCTCTCTCTCTCTCATATATATATATATATATATAAACTAAACAAATTATAATAACATATGTAAGCGTCTCTCTGATTCCTAATATATTACCCCGCTGTTTGTCTTTGTCGTGCTTTGCCATTCCTTTTATTTCTTTGGCCAGGAAATGAACAATTGGCATGCTCTGGACAAAGCATTATAAACTTTTGCTGCAAAAAACATATTCATATTATACGTAAATTACTTAACGGAAAATAAAACACACACAGGATTAAACAGACAGATATCATGTGTGTGTGCGCGTATGTTCTTGCTATTGTATACATGTAAGACCTATAATGCTGGCTATATGCATATAGTACATTCCACATACTGTATATACTTTACGACTAAGAATATGAAGCTTACCAAATTCCATCTGCAGCTCGAGATACCCTTCGCACACAATGGTGTGTTCTTCGACACCGTTGAAGACAACATCAAACACCCAAAGCCGGAGCACTTAAGCTTCTGGCTCCTGCTTCCAGGTTCCTCAGAAGGCGGGCAGTAGCCATTTTCCGGACTTAATAAAAAGGTTGTGGAACAGGTTCACATACCATTCAGCACAGTACTTGTGCACCGCAATTGTATTTGCAACGTTTCCTTTTGAACTCGGAGCTAAGACACCATCTCCTGATACCTGAATGTATGCGTGTATATATATGAGTGAGATAGACTATATATGTAACATGTAGCGTGAAAAGTACCACTATTGGGTTATTCCTATTATAATGAATGCATAGCTTACAGGAGAGTCGCTTGACTGTAGACAGAATGCACACACACAGCCACATTAAATGTCTGTGTAGCTTCTTTAGAATATCCTTCTGGCCTCCTGTACATAGAGCAGATCCTCTGTGGCTTCTCCATGGTTCGCATCCTGGGTTTGACAAGCTCTGTTGCCACCTGTGTTTGCTTGGAGAGACCTGCTTGCACATATAAGAAAAGAAAAAGCATAATATTATATGCGGTGTGCGGAGAGAGAGAGATTGTAACCTTCTTTTTACTCCGAGGGATGTAAGAACCAGCTACAGCGCGTGGAGATCCCTCTTACGGGCAACTCCAAGAACATATGAGGAGATGACATATACACTAAAAATCATAACTTTATTAAGTTTATTTAATGAGTACCATTCAAGCACATATGTTCTTGTTATTGCAGATGCTTCTCATGCGGGAGAGAAGAGAGAGATCAAGGACGCCGCACCCACAGTCATTGAGTTGTTCATACTTGTTGCAACATGATGGAGAAGCCATTGGTATGTTGAGAGATACACATGATTTTGAGAGCCAAGCTATGATTCCTTCAAATGTGCAGGAGTTTTGACCATCAATCTTCATATCACTCCCTTCACTTCCATCTGCAATAACACAAGCTGCAAAAAGAAAACACCACAACAAACAAAGAGAATAACACGAGTCATTGTGAGAAAATAAGATTTTGCATCACTATATATTCATAAAAAATCTGCAAAGAAGATTGAATTCCAAATTTTACATGATCTTGATTCATGAAGAACCGACAGTCAACGGTCAATTACCAAGAACCTAGTCAAACTATAATAATAAACTAGTCAAATTTTATTCTTTAACTAACTATAAATATAATCTTATAAGAATTACGTGGCACAACCTAATCTTATAAGATTACGTGGCACAACCACAGCCTTGTACAGGGGTTTAGGGTTCATGCGAAGGAGGACAAATTGAAGATGAAGGGATCGAGGGACAGAGTGGTGATAATGAGCTTTCAATTGCTAATAACAAAATGGGCTTGCCGAACGTGGTATCACTCGATTGTTCCCAATTCAGGTACTCCATTATGATATATGTCATATACATAATGCATCTATCCATATCGCATGTATATCTATATCTATATCTTTTCTCTCTCTCTCTCTATATATATATATACATACATAGAGAGAGAGAGAAAGAAATAAAGACAGTTCCATTCCAGTGCATGAATATAAGCAGTCATAATACAACACACATAACTGATACTTGTGATGAATTGAGTACAGAGGCAGTGTTTGAGCCGGCAATGAACGGTGTGGATTTAATCGGCCGGTGCAAAAACTGGTACTGGGAAAACATTAGCATTTGGCATTCCCATCATGGACACATATACAAGGAGCGTAAAACTTAGAAAAGGTACGTATTGTCTCTATTAATCCATGCTTATATGTAGAAGTTACTTTTCATACACGTACCTAATAAGTAAATGTGGATTATATGTTTGTATGTGCCATATATGCAATATATTGCATATTCAAGACTTAGCATTCATATATTCAGTCCTGTTAACATATATGCCTTCATGCAGGAAATACTCTGCTGGACCTTCTGCTTTGATATTGGCACCAACGAGAGAGCTTGCAAAGCAGGTGAGCAGGAGTTTGCTGGTATATAATACTGAATATAATATACTTATATATAATATGATATAATGATGTACTGATAACAAATATTCAATAGAATCTGGAAAAGACCTTAAAACAGTATGTGTATACGGAGGCGTATCCATGATGTCACAGAAGCGTACGCTCTCGCGTGGTGTAGACATCGCGGTAGGAACACCCGGGAGAATAATCGACTTATTAGAACAGGGTTGCCTAGACTTAAGCAACGTCAAGTACATGGTTTTGGACGAGGCAGATCGAATGCTGGCCGTTGGATTCGAGTCTTGGGTTCAGAAGTTGTCGAGGAAGTTTTTAAATAAGCCTGTTACGATAGATTTAGTAAGTGTTATATACACAACACACATATCTAAATCCGTACGTATTATGTGTGTCCGTGTCTTTGTGTATACTTGATATGTGTATCTTCTAGATGTTGTTTTATTAATAGTTGCATATGTGTATGTATTGTGTGTAGGTGGCTGTGGGTAGGGAGTGAATCCGTTATTCTACAGTACATATATGTTATCTATAAAACACACACATATACATATACATAGGTTTGTGTATGTGTACATCAATAAACCTTCCCTTCTCTTACATACACACACCATACATATATACACACGTTACACACACATATATGTAGTTTATGTATGTTGTGGCAATATACACACGTGCAACTTTATTTTGGGTAGACATGTATTATCTTGTGTAATACATAATATATGCACATACACAGGTGTATACATTGACTATTTTATCTGAAAAGGAAAGTTATGAGAAGGTACAAAACTATTACCCTCCAATATATTTTCGGGCAGAGACGTATGTGTCTGTTATGAATATTAATTTTATGGTCGATGATATAGACGTGTCTTTCTCTCTCTCTCTCTCTCTCACACACACACACACACACACACACACACCGCACATCTAAATATTACACATCTTTCTGATGAGAATGACTATAGATAGGAGAGGCAGATGAGAAGCTTGCTGAAGGCATCAAATTATACGCTGTTCAAGCTTCTAGAACCGGCAAAAGGAAGATTTCAGTGACGTCATCACTGTAAGTTGTTTAATATTATTATTAACATATTAACATTTGCTAAAACAACCGGTATATAGGCATATTTTTTATATACACACTCATACATATATGTACGAAACAAAAAAAACAGATGTACTTAATGTTTGGGCACGTGAAAGTTCCAAGCACACATGACTTAAAGTGCTTCATATGACTTTAAAGTAAATATATCGATATATGGACATACATATACACAAATAAACACATTAAATTTATCAGGTGTATGGAAAAGGGGGAAAGACGATTGTCTTCACAGAGACAAAGAAGGACGCAGAAGAGGTTTCAATGGCAATGAACAGATCACTTTTTGAGTCTCTACACGGGGACATTGCACAGTTTCAGCGAGAGAAACTTTAGCAGCTTTTCGCGAACGCAACTCTCTCTCTCTGCGTGCGTACGTGCGTGTGTGTGTGCATGTTGTGAACTATATTGTTTGTATACAGGCAAGTTTTTGATACTAGTTGCCACCGATGTTGCTGCTCGTGGACTAGATATCACAGACGTTGATCTTGTAAGTCTGATTGCTTTTATTTATTTATATCTAATCATTTATCATAAAAAAAAAACTCTTAATAATAAGAAGACTAATGGTTTTAATATATAGTCATATTAATTAAGTTTATATAAAGTAAATCAATTCCGCCAGATGATATTTTTTATATAATTATTCAATTATATAAAACAAAAAACTTTGTTTATATTAATAACTTATTTACTAAGTAAATTAGATTATACTTAATATAATCAATGTGTTTTGCAGGTGATTCATTATGATTTACCACGAGATTCAGAGACATTTGTGCATCGATCTGGAAGAACAGGCCGAGCAGGAAAAGATGGAGTGCTTTAGTATTATATGACTCTGCTCAAAGACGTTGAGCGAGACGTAGGCTGCAGTTTCCACTTCAGAAATGTACCCCAATTTGAGGAGGTAACATATACGTGTGTGTATTCGTGAACATGCCATCACTTCTTTACTAGCCTTTTCTTTAATCTGTTCTAGTTTTTATAATTACTGTTCAATGATTTGGTAAATCCAAATACTATGCAAAATACTCGCATGTGTGTGTGGGTATGTGTGTATATATATATGTGTACACACGAGTGCGTGTGTGTGTGAGTGAGAGAGAGAGAGAATATTTATACCACACCGCACACACACACAACCAATAGTATAAGAACTGTACACATCTTCTTAAGATATATCAACAGTACAAAAATGTATACTCACACACATGCTCTAACGTGAGTGTCTGTAAACAGGTGTTGAAATCTTCTTCAGCGCAAGCAGTGGAGCTAATAAAGAGTGTACATCCAGAGCTTCAAGATGTATTTCTAGACACAGCTCAGAAGCTATTGGATGAACACGGTGCAACTGCCTTCGCTGCTGCCATTGCGCACATCAGCCAACCCCTCCTGCTAGATCTCTCATCTCTCTTGAATTGGTAACACACACAACACACATATACAGATATACATATATGTCTGAGTGTGTACATGTGTGTCGTGTTCTAGAACGCTTTTGATTTATACGAACATATGTACATGTATGTACGCACACATGTATAGGAACACTATACGGTCCAGAATTGATATAAGAAGTGGACTCACTTATCTTGACAACGTTTCTGTACTGTTGCGTACATGTGCATGTGTATCTGACATACACAGACAGACAGGAACCTTAGATAATAATATCTTGCTTTCGCTTAGGGACCTCTCTGTCTCTAGTAGTATAAAGATGCAAGCAAAATTCAAAGAAATACACACGTACGTGCGTGTGTATGTTTTATTTTGTGTTGTTTTATGCGTTATGCATGATATACATGTTAAATATATGTCTGTAAAAATTCTTTTTAGTTATATAATGAGTTTCATTTTGCAGGGGTACATCACATTGAAGTTTACCCGCACAGGTGGCAGGTTACCAATGGCTGTACGGCATGTAGTAGGAGCAATAGCGGAGATATATGAATAAGCCGCCGATAACTTGGGAAAAGCTCAACTTATTGACGAAACCAACGTAAGAATATATATATCTAACTATTGATGAAAGCGATATAAGGATGCTAATTTTTGTATAATATACAAAACACGCAGCATAAACATGCATATATAATGTGTATATATTGAAAACTATATCATAGTGTGTGTGTGTGTGTGTGTGTGTGTGTTATTGTGTTTACATATTATTCTTTTCTTTTCTTTACTGCAGGTTGAAGGTGCCGTGTTTGATTTGCCGAGGACATAGCCAGGGATCTTCTAAGCAAGACTTTTCCATCTGGCACTACTATTGAAGCAATCAAAGAAGATGGTTATATAAAAGGTCTAGGGTGATAAAAATAACAATTAACTTTTGTAAATCTCTAGAGTAATTAAATCTTGACTTAGGTTTCAAGTTTTTTTAACCAATGTAGTGTGGGATTAAATCCTCCATAAAAAAGGTGTTGTAAAGTTGTATGTATGTAAATGTTTTTCAAACTTGCAAATAATAGACATCCAATAGTCAACCACAAGCTACTAATTAAGCAGCTTAACATTTTTTATATTTATTAATAAAATATTAAATAATATTTAATAATTATTAATCATGCTTTAAAAGGGTTAATTCATGAAGAATATACTTAAAATAATGGTAATTAATATAAATTGAAAGCCATTGGTTTAATTGGAAAATGATTTCCTAATCTAAATCTAATCTAAATTATTACTTAAATAGTTATAATTATAATTTTTAACAAAATACACATAATTATATCATTATTATTTAAAATTCTAATTAAACTTCAACTAAATATGCTTTGGAATCAAATTATTAAACTTTTAATTTAAACATATAACTTTATTTCAAAATTAATTTTAACTACCTTCTTTATTTTTTAATTATACTCACAAATTCAGTATGGAGAATCTTTTTTCATGTCCAAATTATACTTTGAATGTCTTGGGTTTCATGTCATTTTCTTTATCCATCACTTAAAATATTAAACTTATTGGTTTGTATCATTGAACTCGCACTTGTTAATCCTTTGGAACTATAATGGATTAATTAAACCATGAACTTCAAATCTTTCCTACGACTATCCTATTGATCTTGCAGAAGGAAAGACTCTACCGTTGGACCGATTTATGCACTGTTACCCATAGAGTTGGAGGTTCTTCATCAGTACATCGAGGACAACTCGGCATCCGGCTTCATTCGTCACTCAAAGTCCCCTGCAGGAGCACCTATCTTCTTTGTCAAGAAGAAGGATGGGAGTTTACGTTTGGTTGTGGACTACAGGGGTTTGAATCAAGTCACCATTCGGAATCGGTACCGTTGCCATTGATCCCGGAACTTCTCGATCGGCTGCGAGGAGCAAAGGTGTTCACGAAGATCGACTTACGAGGGGCCTACAACCTTGTACGGATTCGTCCAGGCGATGAGTGGAAGACTGCCTTTCGTACAAGGTATGGACACTTCGAGTACACGGTGATGCCTTTCGGCCTTACCAATGCCCCAGCCGTGTTCCAACACATGGTGAACGACATCTTTCGTGACTTCTTGGACCAGTTTGTGGTGATCTACCTCGACGACATTTTGATTTTCTCCAAGGACCAGGCGGCACATGACAAGCATGTACGATTAGTTCTACAGCGGCTTCGCGAGCATGGCCTGTATGCGAAGTTGGAGAAGTGTTTTTTCGATAGGGATTCTGTGGAGTTCTTGGGCTACATCGTCTCTCCTGCTGGCGTTTCCATGGACATGCACAAGGTGAAGACCATCGTGGAGTGGGAGAGGCCCAAGTCTGTACGAGATGTACAATGTTTCCTTGGCTTTGCAAACTTCTACAGGCGGTTCATACAGGACTTCTCCAAGCGTGTACTTCCACTCACGGAACTCACCAAGCGCACAGGTTTTCTCTTGGTCGACAAGGCGGAACATGCATTCACAACACTCAAGGACGCTTCACGACTCTCCGATTTTAGCACATCCTGACCCTTCTCGTCCTTTCTTCGTTGAAGCAGATGCCTCGGATTTTGCAGTAGGATCCGTCCTATCACAAGTTGGAGAAGGACAAGTTGCTTCATCCTGTAGCTTTTCACTCTCGTAAGTTCCTTTCGGCGGAGATCAATTACGAGATTCATGACAAGGAACTCAAGGCCATTATAGATTCGTTCGAGGAGTGGCGGCATTTCCTGGAAGGTGCTATGCATCCTGTACAAGTTCTTACGGATCACAAGAACCTGGAGTATTTTCAAACGGCTCGAGTTCTCAGTTGGCGACAGGCTAGGTGGGCGGAGTTCCTATCACGTTTTGATTTTGTCATCGTTTACAGGCCTAGTTTTCGAAATGGCAAGGTGGACGCATTGTCTAGGCGCTCCTACCTTGCACCGATCCCAGGCGATCCTGGATATGACTGTCAAAGACAAGTGTTGTTGGGTCCTGATCGATTCCGGCTTGCGACATAGGTTCATTAGGCTCCAGCAAATTCAACACTCCTACAGGACATCCGTTCGTAGTTGGCTACAAATGACTTGGCAAAGAATGTGTTTCACACATTCATCCTGACATTGCAAGTTCCTCTTCCTCCAGTTCCCATTCAGACTACAAGTTGTTCGCCATACAGGATGGACTCCTGTACCAAAAGGTCTCCAGTACATTCCTGTTGGTTTTCAGGACTCGTGTGGTACAGGATTGTCATGATACCCCGGCTACAGGACATTTTGGTGTGGCCAAGACAGTGGAGTTGGTGACTCAACTATTGGTGGCCTAGGTTGCGAGGTTTTGTAGAAAGGTTTGTACAGAGCTGTGACACTTGTAGGTCGAAGATGCCTCGTCATGCACCCTCTGGTCTTCTTCGTCCTCTTCCTGTTCCTTCTGCTCCTTGGAGATCCATTTCTATGGATTTCCTCACAGATCTTCCTCCTTCTTGAATTCGATACAGTTCTTGTGGTGGTTGACCGTTTCACCAAGCATGCTCATTTCCTACCCTGCAACAAGACATCTATAGGTCAGACAATTGCTGAGTTGGTGATCCGTGAAGTGTTCCGACATCATGGTCTTCCTGAGAGTATTGTTTTCGATCGAGGTCCACAATTCATGTCCAAGTTTTGGCGAGAGCTTCTTCGGAGTCTACAGGTTAAGGCAAATCTTTCTTCAGGATATCATCCGCAGACTGATGGGCAGTTAGAACGCACAATTCAGACCTTGGAACAGTATCTTCGTTGCCGCTCCTGCAGTACAGGATTGTCTCCAGCATCTTCATCAGGTACAAGATGATTCCGGGTTTATCTTCAACAGGCACAGGAATGATACAAGCATCATGCTGATGGTCACCGTCAGCCGGCACCTACATACAAGATTTGGTGATTTCGTGTGGCTTCTTCGTCGACACATTCGCACCAACAGGCCTTCTTCTAAGTTGGATTTTCAACGATTGGGCTCTTACAAATTATGGCGGAGGTTAATCTTGTAGCTTTTCCGACTCAAGTTACCATCTACGGTGAAACTTCATCCTGTGTTTCACACCTCCTTGTTGGAGTCGTATCAGCCTTCTTCTCTTCCTGGTCGTGTTTCTTCTCCTCCCCCTCATGTGGTCATTGCCGGTGAACCTGAGTACGAAGTTGCAGCCATCCTTGATTCTCGTCTTCATCGCTGCCAACTTCAATACTTGGTGGATTGGAAAAAGTTATTTGCCTACCGATCGCACTTGGGAACCTGCATCCAACTTACTCCATACTTCTTCCAAAGTTGTTGTTTTCCATCGGCATTATCCTGCTAAACCGGGTCCTAAGACTCATGGAACTCGTCCTTAGGGAGGAGGTGCTGTCACAACCCGATACAGGATACAGGATTCCAGAACATGATACAAGATACAGGATACGGGTTACAGGATATACCTACAAGATATGCTTGCAGGATATTCCTATAGGATATACCTACAGGATATTCCTACAGGAATGCCTATAAGATATGCTACAGGATATGCTAGAGGATAAGGGTCACTATTCTTAGCTCATGACTAGATTAGACTCATGACTAGATTAGACTCATGACCAGATTAGCTTGGAGTTGTGAGCATAAAAGCTCCGACCTAATTGTTGTACAATCAGTTACTATCAACACCAGTCTTACTACGATCAATCTTGTTTTGTCTTGTTCTTATCCTGCTCCTTGCTTCTTGTTCTCTCCTTGTCTTGCCCCGGATCCTATCCTGATCCTGTCTTGCTCCTGGATTCCGTCCTGTTCTTGTCTTGTTCCAAGTTCCTGTCCTGCTCTCGGTCCTGCTCCTGAGTGAAGCTTACTTGCTTTTAGAATCCTGCTCTCTTTCTGGTTCCTAAATCATGGCTTGACAGCTAACTTTAACGATTCTTATTCATATTTTATATTTTATCTATATCCTTATCCTTATCCATATCCGTATCCTTATCCTTATTTGTATCTATATTTGTGTGATGTAGTCAGATCATAGTAGTCAGAGCATTACAACATACACATGTATTTATGGTGGAGGGATGGCTTGATGAGCGTCCAGTGCAAATCCTCGTGGATAGTGAGTAATAATAACTTTGTGTCAACAAAGTTATTGTAGGTGTGCAGTTTGTCCACGAAAACTATGTTTTAATTTGGGATTGAGGGCTCAATTATTGTCACACAAAGTTGAAGTGCTTGTATGGAAGAGTTACAATTGTAGGTTGACAAAATCCAATTGGTGGAGTTGACTATGCCTATTGAGGGCTTAGCTATTGTCACACAAAGCTTGAATGCTTATGTGGAGGAATTATGTCTGGAGATTGACAAAACCTAGCTGGTAGAGTTGCACAAAGACTATGCCTCAATACGAGATTGAGGGCTTAGCTACCATCACATAGAGCTGGAAGGTTTTGTGGGAGAGTATTATTTTAGAGGTTTGCAAACCCTATGGGTGAAGAATTTCCTTCTTGCAAAGCTAGCACGTGTGGATCTCATCCTTGGGATGAGCTAACTAGAGTGTGTGGATCCTAAAAATCTAGTGGAGCATCAAGTGAGTGAAGGTTGAATAAAGTGGAGTGAAAGACATTTAGTTTGGAACAAAATTTAAGTCTCCAAACAAGTATCTTTTTGTTATCTTTAAAGAAATGTCTCTATAACAAATGCCACAACCACATTCAGTTAATTGATGACTGAGGTGTTGGAAGTGATTTGCACAACTTTGTGAAAATCTTCCTCGACGATATTCTTATTTAATAAGAACATGAGGGAGCATGTGGAGCATTTGTAAATAGTTCTTTAATTATTGCAAAAGAACAAACTTTATGCAAAGACCTTGGACCTATGCGAGATAGATCCCACCACGTTTTAGTAACCTCTCAAATAAGAGGCCATCTTCTTGTCTTCAAAGGATTCTTATAATGATTAATCTCACAAAACCATTTATATCTTCCCCATTCAACCAATCGAACTTGTTTATGTCAATTATTCAACTCATCCATTTCCATTAACTATGTGTTTGCAATGACATATTCTTGAGTTCATAATTGTCAAAACTAATGAGAAAACATATCCAATTGATTAAATGAACATGTCCCAAATAAAAATTTCAGAACATCAAATAACTAAAGGGGAATATATATAAAGGTTTGTATATATATTCGTCACATATAAAAAATGAAAAACAACAACCACAATGTAATACTATTCTATAGCAAAAATAACCATCTAACTTTATTACCTTAGTTGTCACTTAAAATCCAGTTGCTCAACCATCTCTTTTAATTCCCATTCATGTTGAATATGTCTTTCAAAGTCTTCATTAACCCACCACTCTCTCCACAACTACCTTATTTGATGGTCCTGCTCCTTGACCTCCTCGCACAATTGGAGATCTTCTCTTTTACTAGTTGATCTTCTTGAGTTTCTTCTGAATCTTTTACCTTTGGTCTTGAATGACATCCTTGAAACATGTTGTTGCTCCTCCTTTTCATTTAATTTTTGTTTGGAAACTTTCAATGACTCATTGAGGATGTCATAGTTTTATTATGACTCAACCCTTTACTTTGGACGTTGATTGTTGTTACTTATCGAGTTATGTGACGAACCCTAGTTGTAGTGAGAAACAGCCCCGCTTAGTGCAATTAGGTGTTTAGAGGTAGTCCGGCCGGCTGTCACTAGTACATCGAGAAACTCTAGGCAAATATAGTACTTACCTTCTAGAAAACTCTCCCCCAGTTTGACGTTCTAAAGTAGGTTTTCTGTTAAAAAGTATAGCTTGTCAAAAAGAGTTAGGGGACACCCTAGGGTTGACCTAACCCCACGCCCTAACCCCCCCCTAGGGGTTAGGTTTAGGGTTAGGTTAAGAAACAAGGGGGGGAGGGGGGGGTCCGCACATAAATAAGGTAGAGTATATGTAGTGAGGCTTCCTGGGTTTCAAAAGAGAGCTCGTTAACCTCCTATCGGTGCAGGCTAAGCTTGTGTCATCAAGGCACAACCCTCTGTTGTGCCGCCCTAACTTCCACATGACAGGGGTACGTCCCACCTTTGGGTTAAACTATCCTTATCGTTGGCAGGATCACACCTTTATGACGGGAGTACGTTACTTCCAAGGAGTTAGTCAGATTCCTTGGCCCGAAAACCTACTCGCACGCTCAAAGGCATTGCCCGAGTTCACGTTCCGTAGATCTAGTGGTTGAGGCCTTGCTCTGACCGCCTCAACCACACCAAGCTAGGAATGATACCTGTAGCTTGGCTAGTCCGTGTGTCCTGATTCACAAGGTGAGCCTCGTTTGTGGACTTGGTTAGCTAGGGGCTTAAGTTTCGAAGGGTTGGGTTCGCAATATGGGTTACTTTACCAGATTCCGTGGGGTTTCTGAGAGGGGATTTCAGGGTTGGCACCTGGCAAGCCGCCTTTGTGGCACCAGGTAAAAACTCTGACAATTGGTAACGAAGCAAGTTCTCTACAGTCAATAGGATTGCCTTAAGTCATAGGGTGTTTCAGTGTTTAGATAACTCTAAATTCTTGATATACTCTATCGCTTTCGATTGACATGTCTGTATTCTAGGTATGTCCGAAAGTCTTATGCTAGTTCAAGCTGATGTGTGTGGGTGTACAACCTGTGCAGGGTGTTTTCCAACTTTACATTGAGAATATTCCAAGCATATTCTCTGAGTGTTGAAACTAGGGTTCAATACAATGAGCAAACGAAAGTAACCAGAGCTTGAGGTAGAGAGGCTGTGCGCAGAGGCTCAAATGAGGAGATGGATGAGGTTGATCCATGTCGACCCCCTAGAGTTAGACAATGACCTGGCTAGCGAAAAATAATGATGGATGCCCTAAACGAACTTCGAGGGGATTTTGGGTTGAATGACCGAATCGATAATGTTGACGTTTGGATTCTGACGAATACTACACTGCTAGTGTTCCGTAACTAGACACATGGAAAAAGAAGAAGAAGCATGACTCAGAGTCAGGTTCCTCTGAATCAGATTCTTCGACGGAAGTAAATGGTAAAGGTCCTAGTAAATTCAAACCGGTAAAGCCTTCGAATTTCATGGGTTCAAAGGATTACAAGGTTTTGGATGACTGGTTGTATGATATGGAAAGCTATTTTGAGGCTGCTTCCGTGAGAAAGACAGAAAAGGTTACATGTGCCAAGCAATTTCTTAAAGAAGAAGCTAAGACTTGGTGGCGAATTGTTGAAAGTGAATGTGGATACCAAAATAGCTGGAAGCACATGAAAAAGGAGATCAAAAAGCAGTATATGCCGGATGATCTCGGTTTGCGATTGCGTGCTGACTTGGCACTTTGTCAATAGGGAGTTTGGGAAAGTCCAATGGACCACGTTTATCGATTCGAAAGTGTACAGCGATTGGTGCCAAATATGAGCGATGATGAAGCTCGAAGTTGCTTCATAGCTAGCTTGAATGGGAGGACGCAAAGGGAAATCTTAAGGTACAAGACAAGCTATCGGGAATGTCAAGAGGCAGCTCAAAAGGTTGCTTATGGCATGTCGTTAGAAGACTTGTACAAAGGGAGGAAGCAAAGCCTAAATCGAGGAAGTTTCCTCCAAAGTTTGGGTTTAGAAGGTTTGATAAGCGACCAGATCAATCACCATCGAATCGAAATGCAAGTCCCTTTGTTGTTAGTTCTTAAGTTTTTGAATATATCAAGACCCATCGGATCTCGAAAATCATTAGCATTACCACCACCTCAGCAGAGCTAAGGGCTCGGCTCAAAGTCTGTTCCTTCGCAATCCGCATGCGGGGTTCGTACATGTCACAATTGTAACAAGCATGGTCATTTCGCTAAAGAATGTCGGACCACCTTCACAACAATCAGGTCATTTCAAGGCGATGGTTAGAAGAGGAAGTTGTTGAACCATAAACGCTTGAAGATCTAAAGGATGAGTCAGAAGAGGTAATGTTGTGCCAGACACAACCTGCCTTATTCGTTATTCAAGACAAAACTAACCCTTTGTTATATTTGACAGGAAGGATACGAGGGGACCGAGTCCGAATGATGATCGATACTGGAGCAACATACAACTTCATATCGACTAGTCTAGCTCGTCGATTGAATTTGGATGTAATAAAGATGTGTGAAATAAAGATCAATTTTGGCAAAGGTTCTCAAAATACTAATAATATAGCAAGGGCAGTTCCTGTCCAAATCAAAGATTGGAAGGCTAAGCTAGACTTAGTTGTCTTGAATATGACGGGGTTTGACTTTGTTTTGGGTATGGAATGGTTCCATAAACATGTAATCGAAATGAGGGGTTCCGGAGATAATCGAATCACGCTTGCAGCAGATAAAGAGGACATTAGAAAAACCACGCTCAAAATGGAAACGCTAACTGATAAGGATTGGAATCCTATGTTCCTTACCTTAACTCAGTTGCGTAAGGCAGTTAGACATCGGGAACGTGTTTTTCTTGCAATGGTTTTGGATACTGGTGAAGTCAAAATAGGAGATGGTCAAGAATCTGTTCCTGAACCTATTTTGGAAGTCTTGAACATGTTTAAGGATGTGTTGCCAGAAGACTTGCCGCCTGAGTTACCTCCACGTCGAGTTGTGGACCACAGATAGAGATTTTGCCAGGTTCGTCTCCACCGGCAAGAGCCCCATATCGGTTGAATCCTCAAGAGTTAGTAGAATTGAAGAGACAGCTGACAGAATTGATTGGTCGAGGACACATTCGACCTAGTCGATCGCCGTATGGTGCACCTATCTTGTTTGTAATGAAAAAGGATGGTACGATGCGAATGTGTGTGGACTATCGAGCGCTGAACGCGATAACTATCAAAAATAAGTATCCTCTTCCACGAGTGGACGACTTATTTGATAGGCTATCGAAAGCAAAGTATTTTTCAAGAATAGACTTGAGATGGGTACCATCAGATTCGGGTAGCAGAATGACATTGAGAAGACCGCTTTTCGAACGCGTTATGGATCATTTGAGTTTCTAGTCTTGCCATTCGGGTTGTGCAATGCTCCAGCAACTTTTTGCACAATGATGGATGATGTGTTTAGAGACTATCTAGACGAGTTCGTAGTGGTGTATATTGATGACATTCTGTTTTCAGTTCGACAATTGAGGAACATGTGGAACACTTAGAAAAAGTGTTTCAGAGGTTGAGAGAGAACCATTGTATGCTAAAGAAAGCAAGTGCGCATTTGGTCAAACCAAGATAGATTTCTTGGGACACTTGATCTCAGGTGGGGAGGTTGCCATGGACCCAAAGAAAATTCAAGCTATTACCGAGTGGATGACTTTAAAAACGTGCATGAAGTTAGATCATTTCTTGGTCTAACAGGGTATTACCGAAGATTCATAAAGGGTTACTCGGAAATAGCGGCCCCATTGACAGATCTTACGAAAAACATTCCATGGCATTGGACTCCAGAGTGCCAACGTGCGTTCGTCAAACTCAAAGAGGCTATCTCTTCTGAGCCAGTTTTGCAGTTGCCCATCTTTGAAGATCCCTTTGAAGTAGAATGTGACGCTTCCGACTTTGCAATTGGTGGTGTATTGCAACAGAAAGGACATCCAGTGTCCTTTTTCTCGAAAAGTTAGATGCCGCACAAACTCGATGGCCTACTCAAAAAGGAGATGTATGCTATTGTTGCTTCCTTGGAGTATTGGCGTCATTATCTTCCAAGTCATGGCACTGTGGTTTGGACAGATAGTGTAACTCTAAGGTATTTTGAAACGCAGCCGAAGCTATCGCCAAAATATGCTAGATGCAACAGAAGTTGTCATGATTTCAGCTTTGAAATCGACATAAGCGGGAAATGTGGTAGCTGATGCACTCAGTAGGAAGGGTCATCTTCGTATTATGTCAGCACCCGTGTCAACTTTGGTGGATGAATTTGTGACGGCGTATCCTCAGGACAAGTTTGCTAAGGAGGCTTTGAGCCTGGTGGCAAAGAGGAAACAAGTTCATCAATTACGAAAGATGGTAATATTCAGCAGGAATAGAAAAGTCGAATGATGCACTCAAACAAGCCATTTTGCAGTACGAGATGGAGTTCTTTATTATAAAGAAAAGAACTCTATGTTCCAGTAAATTCCAGACTCTGTGTTTCATGTCAATTTACTCAAGCCATTCCACAAGGATGAGAAACATCCGCAAAGATATGAAAAAGTTATGTCCGCTTCCTGAGCTGGTCAGCAATACAAAGAAGTTTGAAGTTGAGTCGATTTTGGATGCAAAGATATTAAACGCCGAGGGTCATGGAAACGTTACAGTTAAGTGAAAGGGTTACCTGGCATGCGAGTCAACATAGGAACCATTGGATAATCTACAAAACGCGATGGAGGTAGTGAAGGAGTTTGAGGCAAGGTCTCAAACTCTTGATAATGATGATGAGATATAAAGTGAACTTCTTTCTTATTAACCTAGGGGCCGATAGACAACCTTAATTAGAGGCCTCCAATATAAATTCTAATTAACTTTAAAAAATTATTTAATTTGTTGTATGTGTCAGGTGACAGACTTTGCAGATGTGCAAAAGGTCTCCAAGTGACTTCTTGTCACAAGTGGTGCCTCTGACAGCTGAGTTGGCGCTCAATGAACGACGGTTCTAAAGTACTTGGCTTCATGTAATGCAAGGGGGTAATAAAATTGTGAACATTTTGCTGACTTCGCATAGAGTGATTAGCATTAGTTTTCAGTTAATTTTTCCTAACCTAGTCTAGTCTTGAAGTTAGACGTTAACGAGGACGTTGACATTTTCAAAGGCAGGAAGTGTGTCATAGTTTTTTACTATGACTCGACCCTTTACTTTAAACGTTAACTATTGTTACCTATCGAGTTGTGTGATGAACCCTAGTTATAATGAGAAACAGCCTCGCTTCGTGCACTTAGGTGTTTAGGGGTAGTCCGGCCGGCTATCACTAGGTACCTCAAGAAACTCTAGGCGAAGGTAGTACTTACCTTCTAGAAAACTCTCCCCCGATTTGACGTTCTAAAGTAGGTTTTCTATTAAAAAGTATAGCTTGTCAAAAAGGGTTAGGGACACCCTTAGGGTTGACCTAACCCCCCATAGGGGTTAGGTTAGGACAACTCATTTTCTCTAAGGGCTAGCATTTCCATGCCAGGCCACTTACTCACTTAGGAAACAAGGGGGGTCCGTCACATAAATAAGGTAGAGTATATGTAGTGAGGCTTCTTGGATTCAAAAGAGAGCTCGTTAACCTTCTACCGGTGCAGGCAAAGCTTGTGTCGCAAGGCGCAACCCTCTGTTGTGCCGCCCTAACTTCCACACGACAGGGGTAGGTTAGACTATCCTTATCGTTGGCAGGATCACAACTTTGTGATGGGAGTATGTTACTTCTAAGGAGTTAGTTAGATTCCTTGGCCCGAAAACCTATTCGCACGCTCAAAGGCATTACCCGAGTTCATGTTCCGTAGATCTAATGGTTGAGGCCTTGCTCCGGCCGCCTCAACCACGCCAGCTAGGAACGATACCTATAGCTTGGCTAGTCCGTGTGTCCTGATTCACAAGGTGAGCCTCGTTCGTGAACTTGGTTAACTAGGAGCTTAAGTTCCTAAGGGTTGGGTTCCTAATACGGGTTACTTTACTAGATTCCATGGAGTTTCCAAAGAAGGGATTCCAGGGTTAGCACCTGGCAAGCCGACAAAGGATCTGATTCACAAAATAGAAAGTAGATGCCCCATCTTGCTTATTGCACTTTGATTACTTAAACATCACATAGATTCTGAGAAAAACTAGAAGAATCTCCATTAGTGCAAGTTTAAGCTTGTGTTATCAAGACATTACCCTAACTTTCAATGCACAAAGGTACATCACATCTTAAGGGTTGTCCAATTCTTATCGTTGGTGAATTCATATCCATGTGACCAAGTACATCACAACCAAGAAGTTAACCAACTCATTTCGTTCAATAACATGTTTATAAGCTTGGAAGGCATTGCAAGAGTTCACATTACACATGTTTAATGGTTAAGGCTGTGCTTCGGTTGTCTCATCCATGTCAATTTAGGAACATCACTTGCAACTCAATTGGTCACGCATCCTAACTCACACAGGTGAGCGCTCCGTGTACTTAGTCAACTGAGATATGAGTTATTAAAAGTTAAATTCCTCTTAAAAGTGTTCTAAAGAACTATATTATATTGTAAAATATAATACAATTAATTGATTTTTTGAATATGAATTATA
The DNA here is from genome assembly GCA_003024785.1 of Selaginella tamariscina. NCBI lineage: Eukaryota > Viridiplantae > Streptophyta > Lycopodiopsida > Selaginellales > Selaginellaceae > Selaginella > Selaginella tamariscina. The sequence continues at coordinate 434,555 of PUQB01000104.1, forward strand.
AATTAACTATAACATTTTATGTTTTTAATATTCATTACACAAAGTTTTGAATTAAAGTAATTTAAAACTTTAGGAAGTATATATGAAAATAAAAAGATTGCAGGGGTATATTTATAATTTTCCTTATAAATATTAGGGTGAATATTAATAATATCGTCACATGATAAATAAGTTTATAAACGTAAAAACAGGTTTGCAAAATCCAGCCCTATATAAAACATATGTATATAAATATATGCAATATAATTATATAGTAACACACGGACACAACCATCTATCTATTTATTTATCTATCTATTTAGAGAGAGAGAGAGAGAGAGCACTTTCTAATTGAAAAAACATTCGTGAATCTGTTATGTGGATTCAAACACACACACACTGGCAAAGAAGGCAAAGGTTGATTGGATGCAAGACTTAGTTACTAGAATAAAAGCTCCCTGGGGGTCCATTAGTTTGGATAAAGAGGACCTATTGGACCCGCTGCCATGGCCTCATACTCCGATGGTGAATCCTCGTGTTGCAACCGTTAGCGATCCTTTTACTGAGGACGAGGCTGAAACTGAAACTGTGGGACATCACAGGAGGATGGAGAGGATGAAGACCAGAGTCAGAAGAGGACAATACAAATTCCAGAGTAAGCACAAGTGAGATGAAGTTTGTCGACCTTGGCAACGATGAACGTTAAAGGCAATTTGGGGCAGGAAGAATTCTGGAGTTTTCTTGAACGGCCATGCTACATCGAACTCTATAAAAAGGTAGCGCCATGTTCACTACGACGCACAGAGAGTCGTTTCTGTTACTGGGGAACCCAGGGTGGGAAAAGACCTCATTTCTGCTGTACGTGCTGGTGAAACTGCTGCAGAATCAGAAGAAGGTGTTGCTACGAAGCAAAGTGGAGCACTTTTCTACTGCAAAGCAGATGGACAAGGCAATTACGAAATGCTTGATGTTGCACATCCACTTTTTTAGCCGACTCTAAGTTACCAGACGTTCCAGATTTCGTTGGCAAGGCCTTGCTGCACGCCGCTCAGGTCAAACTACAAGGAATTTGAAAAGGATGAGGCATGCGAGACATTCTATATGACGGTGTGGTCGAACGTTGAGCTATTTCTTCCTCCGGAAGAAAGTGTTCCCCGACACAGACCTAAGAAATAAGCGCGAGGTATCAACAATGGGCGGCATCCCGCGTTATGTACGAGCAGAGGGCAAGGACTTGCTAGCATAATTCGCAGCATGCCTGCCATCGGTGAATTGGTTGACGATACGGAGCACCCTTCATACAAAGTGGTTCACATGAGGGTCGTGGAGGTTTTTGGACGTACGACTACATGTTTGCATCGCCTTTCGTTCAGGAGCTGGTTTATGAGCAGCTGTGCCAGGATGAGATCAACAATCTCAAATGCTTTCTCAAGTTCAGGGGACAGGCGATCACGGGCATTGGGGGACTCAAGGACTCAAGGTGGAATACTACAGGAGGTCTTTCGTAGGCATGTGAGGGAAAGAAGTATAGAGTTCGGGAAGTGTTTGAGAAATCAACCGGGCGAGGGACAATTTTGGAACGAGAATTTATGTTCGGAATGCCAAGGTCGGTATGGACGATAGATGATGATTCGATGGTGGAGTATGACAGGATAATTTGGCCAAGTAACCCGATTGAGGAGTCGATTGATGCTTTTAAGATCACCAGAAATGATGCGGGCGAGAGTGTTTTAAGTGACGAAACAAGTTTAAGATACCCGCGGCAAGAACAGAAGTTTTCATAGTCACCACAAACTGAGTTGTTTAACTTTGTCGGGTGGCAGAATTGGAGAACCAAAAACGATGAAGTGTTGAAGGGAAGAACCGAAAAGAATTTGTTGGAGGCATTGGCCAATATGGTCTAAATGCTGACTGTTAGAGATGTTTGTCTGTTGTCGTTTTAGCTGTTTCCTAATATATGTGCTCGGCCTATTGTGTGTGCGTTTGTGTGTGAGAGAGATGTGTGTGTGTGTGTGTGTGTGTGTACTATGAATACGTGGATTCTAAGGCAATATGCCGGGATTCACTGTTTATACGGCTTATTGTTATTGCCACGTCGTCTACATGTTAACCCTAACTATAAGGGTAAAGAGGTAGGGTTTATGTTAAACTTTGCATGTAATCAAAATATACTGGAGAAAAAAGTTAGCACGACAGATTCTTTAAATCCAATCGTTCAAAATTATTGACCAATCGTATTAATAAAACCGGGATCATTCAAAACTATTGGATCAGTATGTATATTTTGGTATAAATTTGCATACAGCATATTCACAGTTCAAAATAAATATAAATTCTTAAATGAAGTGCATGCCTGGTTTTGGACATCATATGCACTTTGTTTGTGTTAATTTTAAACTTCATAATTAATTCCTTATCATTAGTGTTCGGGCACCCAGATGGGGCATGGGGCATGCATCATCTTCAATGCATGTTTCATATCGAGAATAATAAATGCTTTATACACAAAAAGATTGGGAGTTTCGCACTTTGTTAAAGCCTTTTAAATACAAGATATATATTACATATTAAGTCAAATTCATATTTATAAATTTAATTAATTTAGTAAAGTTTAATGGGATTTTATAGTAATTAGTTCTTGCCTTTAAAGGATTCTTAAAAAGATTAATCTCACAAAAACCATTTATATCTTTCCCACTTAACCAATCAAACTTGTTGTGTTAGTTATCCAACTCATTCATTTACATTAGCCATGTTAACTATATACTGGAAAACATATCCAATTGATTAAATAAGTATGTCTTCACCTTCTCCAAATAAAATTTCACAACGTCAAATAATCAAAATGGAACTACAATGCAATATTATTTTATAACAAAAATAATCACCAAACTCTATTACCTTTTGTCACTTAAAAATCATGTAACCCTCTTAATTGCTCAGGATCTCCTCGAGTTCTCATTCATCTTAGATTTGTCTTTCAAATTTTTCATGTAGCCCATCTACTTTCTTCACCAACTGTCTTATTTGATAGTCTTGCTCCTCAACCTTCTTAAGTAACTTAAAGATCTTTTCTTTTTTTAACTAATCTTCTTGAGGTTCTCATGAATCTTTTGCCTTTGGTCGTGAATGACATCCTTAATACACATTACTTCTACCTTCTTTTTGTTTATTTCCACATGAAAACTCTCGTTTGACTCATCAAAGATATCATTCACAAAATGGAAAGTATATGGCTCATCTTGCTTACTTTGCTTTGGTTATTTAAACATCATAGAGATTTTAAGAAAAATTAAAAGAATCTCTTATCAATGCAAGTTTAAGCTTGTGTCGTTAAAGCGGAGCAAGAAGAAAAATTAAAAAATAAGAGAGCCCTAACTTTCAATGTACAAAGGTACGTCACACCCTAAGGGTTTTTCAATCCTTATTGTTGATGCTCATATGACCAAGTACATCACAGTCAAGAAGGTAATCAACTTATTTCATTCAATAACCCGTTTACAAGCTTGGGAAGCATTACATGAATTCAAGTTCCACATGTTTAGTTTTAATGTCGTATATAAATGTGGATTTTACAAGTGCCAAAATAGTAGGGCTGGAATCATTTCTACCTCCAACAATTTTTTTTAATAAATTAAATAATTAAATAAATATAAAAAATATTAATCAAATAGAAAATATACACTACATTTTCTATCTTTATATTCTTAAATATATATTCAAATACTTTTAATATATTTATATAGATATGACTTTAACACATTTAAGTTATAATTTTTAATATAATTTGAAACCTAAATAGTTTAAACATAACCATTAATTATATAAAAATTTATTATGTATTCAAAAGCTCTTTTGTTTCACTATCTTACTATTGTGTTGATATTTTTATAGATCTATATAGATAAGTATGTTATACTTTCTAAAACTAAATAAGATTTAAACATAACCATAAATATGTTTACTTTTACTAATAAATTATATTAGCTCCTTTAAATACACTATGTATTAAGAAGTTGTTATGTACTAGGTTTTATCCTGTATGTATAACTTTTAACATATTTATTTAAGTTATAACTTTTATTAACTAATATTTTATTTAAAGATTACACTTAAATTAATTAAATATGTATCATTCAATAAAGCAACACCAAACCGATATCTTGATTGAGGCACATATGAAACTTTGGTATAATTTCTAGGTATGGTATTTCCACATGTCAGCAGTTACATTTCCTTTTGAAAGTGCTCCTCCAAAATATATTACCTCGTCAGGCTCGATTCCATTTGTAGTGTGATCAAATAATTTAGGATCCAAAATTTAATTAAATAAATTAATGGTATATTTTATATTTACTAAATGAAATTATATTAATGTTTTATAGAGATATATAATACATCTTATGGGTTTGCATATGTCCATATACTAATTTCTCTCTCTTTATACACTCACACTTACTTTGTTGCCCAAGGACTTTGAGACTTATGGATCACCTTCGACTCTAGCATCTCCCCACACAACGACTAAAGATAGCCCTTTCCTTTGTGAAATGCTGCCTTAGCCCCATTTGATCGGTTGGGTAGCACTGGTTGGGATGCGATGCCGAGTGTTCAATAGGAAATTCGCAACTCTTGCAATGGGTTGGAACTAGGGTCACCAAGTTCAACATTTTAAGGCTTGGGAATGCATTTTTGGAACGGTACACATCCCCCACCATGCCACACGAGACAGTAATGTGCCATGGGCCATGGCCATTAGCCACATATGAACTAGTCTAAGGTTTAGGGTTTTTATGGAATATACTATTCTATGGGCCCTGCTCTTAGCTTTTTGAGATGCCGTCCTGATACAGTTGCTCCGCATGGACCGTTCCTAGATGGGTTCCCGGTGACCCTAGCTAGAACAAGTTCGAATGTCTCATCAACATGTTTTTGATGTCCTCAGCTTGATGCTTTGGAGAAGGTTCCTCCTTGGTCATCATGACATCCTGCCACACCATCACAACCCCATGTGGTGCACAACATGTAGCTTGCAACGGAGAGCATCCTGGGACAAACAAAGTGCATGTCTCAAAATCACATCTCGCCTTGATAAGGCGGAGCCGATTGACATCTAGGATAATGTTATGAATGGAAGCACATGATATATCCTTCCAACACCAAAGGCACGTGTGCAATTCGATGTGATTGAGCATAGGATTTCTTATCAGCAAACACCAGAGTTCGCTAGGCAGAAATTGTGTGCAAATGCAAGGACTTAACTATTGAATGATTGATGAAAAAGATGGGAGATCCAAAATCCACTAACACCAAAATAGGAGTTCCTTCTACCATGCATGACATGAAATGTTCAACATTGAGCAACTCAGTTGGAACTCTTGTGCTTGCACAAGTATGAAAGAACAATGATACTCCATGAAAGTGATTACTAAATGTAGGAATTAAATTCTTTAAAGATAATGCAATAGATTTAGCACCTAGGTCCTTTGATACCCCAGACTTTACTCCCCATTTTCTGGCTAAGGCAACATGTCAACAATGTTTACTCAGGTTTGATGGTGTTTACTTAACATCGACTTGCACACACTCTTGCAACATGTCCACTCGTAATATTGAATGTTGTGCCCTTGATCATGACCTCGCTGATAAACAAATTGGCCTCATCCTCTACCCTAGCCTAAGGACTTCGTCTCCATTTGAACAACACACACTTCCATTGGGACAAGATCAGAGGTTGTAGAAGGTCCTAAAGTGGGCATAGTCATAAGAACAGGACAATGCATTATGATGCTCCCAATGAATTTTCAAATCATTGCACAATCCTCCTTTGGGGCCAAATCCTTATACCAAGCCAATCAAGTCTAGATGAAGAGCAAGCCACAACAAACCCAATCGCATGCATTTTGTCATGCTTGAATCCACGTAATTGACAAGGTTCTAAAACTTGATTCCGAATCACTAAACAGTTTCTTTTGACAATTGTTTCAAGTCATGGAGTTTGTGAAAAGCTGTAGTGAAATCCTCTGGCTTGCCAAAAGCTTGCTTGAAACAATGGGACAAATTACTCTAGTTTACTAATTGGCGATATTTTGACAAGCTAGAAACGATGAGACAAATTACTCTAGTCTTGCTAATTGGTGATAGGGATACCATTCCTTGCCAAAAACAATGAGACAAATTACTCTAGTCTTGCTAATTGGTGATAGGGATACCATTCCTTGCCAGAAACAATGAGACAAATTACTCTAGTCTTATTGATTGGCAATAGGGATACCATTTCTTGCCAGAAATGATGAGACAAATTACTCTAGTCTTATTGATTGGCAATAGGGATACCATTCCTTAAATAAGTTCAGAAATGATGGAACAAATTACTCTAATCTTGCTGATTGGCGATAAGAATACCATTCCTTAAATAAGTTCATAAATTTGTCCTTGATAAGAATTAAACCTAGGATCGCACTCTGATACTAATTTCCCTTTACTCTTAAGCCAACTAAGCAAAGGACTAATTAAGTGTTTATAAGAGGGCCCTGGTCATGATGACTCAGTTATGCTTGGGCCTTTCCCACATATTCCACAAATTTTACCTAGGTAGTAAACCCACCATGTTAAAATTATGACAACATCGAACATTAGCCACCTTTCCTCATTCTCCATCACATTGAAACAAACAAACAAGAGAACAACAATGGGGGAGAAAAAAAAAAGAACACAAAAGCTTTTAAGCCTTTGAATCGAAGCTTAACATCTCCAAGGTTAAGAGTGAAATACGGTACGTAATCGTCCAACCTCAAAGATTTACATGGAATATTCTTGGTATATGAAAGTAATATCCTAGAATTTAAATTGAATATTCTTTAAGCTTGGGCTAGAGTAAGGTTTGCTTTCATAACGATGGATCAACTTGCGCAATTGCCGCTTACTGCAGAGGAGAAGGGACGCATTTATATAAACATCAAGAACTTGCCACATGAGGAGCTGCAAACGTGGTTCCCAGACTTCCTAGACGATAATTCAGTTGTTAAGGAATAGTTCCTTACTGGTAAGGAATCGCTTTGTTCTATAGTCGCTTTTACTGTGTGCTTTTCTCTCCGTTTTTCTTTTGTCCCCTTGGTTGGATCTGGATATAGTGTGTGTTTTTATGTCCACAAGGCTTGTTTCCATGTGTTCCGTCTCTTTGTGTGCCATTGTTTCAAAGGGCTGTTTTGATTTGTGTCTATACGCAAGGTCTATGTCCCTTTTTTCAGTTGTGGATCTTGTTTTATACTTGTGCGTTTAGTGTTTTGGATTTGGTTTTGTGCTTATGTGCCTCCTCACCATGCCTTGCTTGCAAGAAAGGGGATGAATTTTTCTTCAAAGTAAGCCGAGGTATGATTGATCTGCTTGTGCCTTGTGCTTTGTTATGTTGGTGGCAATGGCTTGGACTTGCATGGTATTTGTCCACTGATTTTGTATTTGGTTGCTTGGGTTGATGTGGTTTACATGCTTTGATAATGGGTGTGTATGTCTGCAAGGTCCCCTTGTTTCCCATGTGTTCTTAGTGTGGCTTTTGGATTAAATATATGAATCCGGCTCGTAATAACTTGTCCACTTCTTCCTTGACTTTCGCCTCAAATGTGAGATTCATACAGTAGGCTTGTTGTTTTCTAGGTATTACATGTGGTAGTAATTCTATCTTGTGGTACAAATTGTCCTTAAGATTTTCATAACTCCATGCAAAGACATCAGCATTCTGTTGTAATACGTCTAGCAATTCCTTTCGGTATATTGGTTCCAAATTGATGGTTGACAGTGGTTTGACCATCGTCAAACCGCCAGCCGGTGTGAACAATTGATAGGGGAGGGGCAGCCTATCCTTATCATTGGCAAATTCATACATGGAAATATTTTAGTTACAAATATATGCTGTTTGGGAGTGTATGTGTGTGTTACAACAGAACAACGCTATAGCTATGCCGTGAAGGTACAGCATGTACATATTGACAATGACAGCTATCAGGCAATGCTTAACCCATGCGTAAATATGATTGTCTGGATCAACTCGAGACAACATGCATGAGGGAGGCACATAAATGCTACATGCAAGACTTTGTCATAGGGCGGTAGACCAATGGGAGCATGCCACCTATACCTAGGGTCTAGTACTAGCCAACCCAGGGTTGGGGTCCTTCTAGTCCATCTTCTTCTTTATATCTTACTCCACCTTCTCTGGGGCAACTTTGTACGCAATATATGTATATTTACTTCTTCTGTCCACCACCTTCTCCGAGTACTCTCCTCTTGCCCCACTCCTAGTCCGACGACATACAGTTAAGAAGGGGAACCACTGTGCCTAGGAGAACTCCTCCTCACATGTATACAAACCCTTGCGGCATCCGGGTAGAGCCCATCTTAGCACCTTCTAGTGCTCTCGAGGTAAGTCCGACTCATTGAGGTGGACCTCTGGGACTAGACGCTACCAAACATCCTGGCGACCATCGAAACTTTATAGAACCACCACATTTGGCCTACAGAGTCCCTGAAGACCAATTGACTGCTATATATACTTTGCATGGTCCATGGTCATTGTTTTGATCTCTACTTGTTCAATCCTCTCGTAAGTACATGACTAAAACTTAACACTAGAGTGAGTACAAGCACGTATACTTGTCAAAATCTCCAACTCATTCGTAATTTCCAATTTCTGTTTGGTTCGTGATATTTGTTCATGCTCTATTTCAAATTCTAGTTGTTGCTGTGTCAGTTGTTTGAACTTGTTAGTTAATCAAAGAATTTCCATATGTTGTTGGTGTTGATCATTGGTAGTCGTAATTTCCTCTTCAGTAACGCCCTTCTTGTCTTCTAGTGTTATTTAATATAAATTAGCTTGTGCAATCTCTACCAGTTCTGGGTTGTTATAAGTAACACTTTTTCTTCTTCCATATTTAGTTCGTAATGCCAATCATAATCCTCCATTCCTAAGGGTCAAGTTGGTCATTCAATTTGCTTCTTTTGTTGAGTTTTAATAATTGGTTCTTGACCATTCTTATACAGTACCATTTCATTGTGTTCCCAATCATGTTATACTTTGACATCTTGTAGCTTCTCAAATTGTTAAATATATCAATTCGTATCCTCATGCTCCAAGCTTGAACAGGTAGAGGGTACTACTTTCCTCGTAACTGTTAGTGTTCCCATCGTCTCAATCGTAAGCAGATCCCAATAATATTGTGGTGGAATGAATCTTTCTCTGTCTTCGTATTCCTCGTTGTTGTCCTCTTCTTCAATAGACTTGTCGTGCTCCAATTGTTGTTGCGCTACTCTTTGTGCTTCTTTATGCTCTTTGGGTTTCAATTACAGCTTGCCATCGTAAGTATTGCTCCTTGCGTTCTTGTTGTTGTCTCTGTCTTATCTCTTCGTATTATTGACATTTTATAAAATTCATCAGTAATCATCCATTCACTTATTACTAGATGCAATCAATCCATTCTCATGTGGTTTTTGCTGAGCGTTTTTCTATCTCTCCAACTATTGACCTGATCGTATTAAGTATTTGTTTTGGAGTATGTGGAAAGCTTCGAATTTCTTCTTTTACTGTAATTTCTCTTCAAACTCTAACACTTCTTTGGGTATCAACCTACCCATTTTGGTACATCCCTACATACACGTTATTAGTTACATGCTAATATGATCATCCCTCCATGGTCACCATATGTTGAACTATGAAAATCCTAACACTAAAACATAGCAGTGGTCGCCACCATCAACCCGTAATAAGGGTCAAATGAAATAAGAAGATAGTGAGATAGTATACAAATCAGACTTTATAAGGTCAAGAAAGGGTAAGGATAGCAAGGTATGTAGCAAGTAGCAATACTGTGGATCCCGTCACAGTGTTAAGAAGTGAAAAATATACATCAAAATAGAGTAGTAAGTAAGAAAAGACGCAATGAGAGTAAGATGACACTTATATTATGTCCACACACGGCACATAGTACAATATATAATATACTCAAGATATTTCCTAGTCCTAATCTGGTCTATTTATACATGTATCCTTGTCTTGTACTAGCAGTTATCGTAACTTCTTCTAAGCCTTATCCTTTTAGTTATCTTAACTTTTTCTTATCCTTATGCATTAGTGTCGTACTCCGTCTTTATATTGTGATAATGACCCCGTTGTATTACAATAATGACCCGTAATTTTGTATTTCCATCCGACTCTCATTTTCCATAGTATACACTTTTTTAGTGTTTTTTCCTTTATATGCCCAAAGAAAAAACATAACTAGAAATCTCCTACATGACTAACTATGATCTTAACAGGGATGCTAGTGCCTCAATGGTGACATGATGTGCCTCTAAGGCTTGTACCTTGCATCACCAAACAAGTACATCTTGATGATGCATTGCCCATCAAGGTTAAACTCATGTTCCTTCAAGAAGTTCATGGTCTTCCAATTTCTTGTAGAACTTACTACACCTCCAAACTCGAGAGTCATGTGCAAACCCAAGAAAATAATGTTCACATTAATAAATAATTTGTAGCTATCAAAAATTCCTTGCATAGTGATGTTGCAAAGGAATATTAAGTTAACATATGACATAAAAAATGCTTATTTGAATCATTATTTCATATATAATAGCTATCATCTTCACGTGATGGCGTGATGTGTGTACAATCGATAATATCAGCCACATTTGGAAATCTCATGCACTCCCTAAAGCCTCGAAGAATCTCATAGTAGTCCTCACCAATCAAATATTACAAATAGAATCTAAAAACTTTAATAATCGCCCTCATAGTGCTAATCACAATGCCTGAAGTTGTTGAGATCCCATGGCAAACTTTCCACTCAGCTCCAAGTTGCTAACCCCGTGCATTAGCTTGTACAAAGTGTAGGCCACTCGAAGATGATAAGGTACATAATATTTATAGAGCCCGCTCAATAACTGATTGAAGCTACACTATAGCATTGAAGAAGAAAACTCAATCCATCCGTAAAAAAGTTATCCACATTACAAGAATATCACATCTACAAAAAGATGAATGATATCAAATGATTGCGTGTGACTATGTGCCGTGTGCAGACATAATATAAGTTTTATCTTACTCTCACTATGACTACTCTTACTTAATTCTTTGTTTTGATGTATGCTTTTCAATTCTCAACATTGTGATGGGATCCGTAGTATTGTTGCCTATTACATAGCTTGTCATCCTTACCCATTCTCGACCTTCTGAAGTCTGATCTAATTGTCTCTCTTTATCTCTTCATATTCTGATAGTCCCTTAATACAAGATGTCAGTGGCGACCATAGCTATGTTTTAGGCATTAGGAATTTTTTCTTGTTCAACATGAACATTTGTGCAAGCTTAACCACAAGAATTAAAGCAAAGTCTTTTTTAGCTTGTGTTTCTATTTGCATTTTCTCTTTCATCATCTTGAGGTCCCTATCCAACTTACACTCATCAACTTCTTTTTCCTTCTACTTTTCCTTAGCATGAGTCTTCTCAATGCTCAACAAAATTTGCACTAACTCTGAGGTTTCAATGCTATGTTTATTAAATTTCTTTGTTGCTTTTCCAATGGAACTTATAACCCCATCACCTGGCATTGGAAGTGAACTTCCATTAATAGCTTGATGAGGCTCTTGTTATTATTGTTATTCTTGGTCCTAATATATGTAATCTATATCATCATTCTTATCATTGTTGTTTGAAACTCACCCCTTCATTAAAGTTCATTTGCCTAATCTTTTTTAAGATTGCCATAGTGACTATCGACTAAGTTGTACAACTCTTGAGAAATCTTGGGCAACTTCTATTTTGTTCTCTTATGTAAGGACATTTTAAGGTAGTCACTAAATCCATCCAAATCATTATGAGTAAAGTAGTCATTTAGAACCTTGTAGTTACTAATGATGTTGTTATTGTATATTTGTTTTGTTATTGCTCATTCAACTTCTCAATTATAATATGTTATTTAATTGTTATACTTTTGAACTTCTCTTTTTGAGGTGTTGCATGCCTCAGTTTGGATTTGCTTAATTCTTAAACACATTTGTTCTTTATCACCCCAATTCTTTACTTATTTTTTCATTCATAAAAAGTAACTCATGAAAATTAAAATGTTAATGTGTTTAAAGAACTTATCATTGATTTTATAATCCATAAAGCCTGCATAAAAAAATGTTCATATTTAGTTATGATTTATAAAGCCTAATTATTAACACTTAATATTTACAAGTTGAGTTGCAATTGACTTATTCAAAAATATATCATAATAATTTGCCTAATTTTAAGTTAAATTTAAAGTTAGGTAAGATTTTGATTTGTTATGTTGAACTTATAATAAACTTTAAGTTCTAGTGTGATTATAATTTAAGTTTTGTCATAGACCTATATTCAAAACTCTAATTTAGTATTGTAATGTGATTTTGTCCTAATGTCCTAATTGACTTATTAAGTTCCCTTTATAAAAGTAGGTTGGCATAGATTAAAATTGATATTATGCATTAACATACAAAGAACACACACGTATGTATCCCTTGAAACTTCAATTGAGAATACACCTTTAAAAGATAGATTTAAATTTATGATTAATTTGTAATTAAATATTGCAATATCATATAATTAATTAAAAAATATGTTCTTTACTAACAATTGCTTATTTATTAGTATTTTAATAATTACTAATGCAAACTCATTATATTTCATTTTAAATTATATGTGTGTGTGTGTGTGTGTGTATTCAAATGATAATTGTAATTTAAAAAGTTGAAATACAATGAAGTTTTAAAATTAAGTTTTAAGGTATATATAAAATTTCAAGGGGTACGTTTTTAATTTAAAAGGTATGTATTTAATTTAAAACTTTACGGTGTATGTAATTTTGGTTAGATTTCACACAATATATGAACTCTATTCAATACATATAGAATATTTAATTCATATATATTACAGAATTATAAATATGATTAAATACAAAATATTTACATATTTATTATTATATATCATGACGCACTTTGTATGGTTTTAAAATGTAAGCGTCTTTTCTTTTCTCTTTTGTTTACTTCCTCTTTAGTAATATATATATATATATATATATAAACATAATTTATCTAAGCTTTTTACTTGCGCACATACGACATATACATATGTGTATTATATGTACGAAGGTATATCAACAAGACGTGCGTGTGTGTAGAGAGAGAAGAGAGTATGTGCGTACTTAGTGTATCATATGTAAAGTACTTAAAAAAACTGCGAAGCGAGATAAGGACTCCAACACGGATGACGAAACAGCTGTCTAATACAAAATGCATGAAGCAAAGCAATACTGATGAACACTTATCCACAATACACACGCACACGCACACGCACACACACACACACACATTTTGCGTCTCTTTATTTGCGATGAAGTCATCTTTCTTTTCAAGATATCTACAAGATTGACTTGAGATACGTTGCAAGTCTGGCAATGGGTTGGATAATCTAATTTAACACAAACTTGCCCTATTGTTTACATTATTATATTATAATATATTAAGTAAATATTTTATTTAGATTATATAAATTTGTTATTTTATCTATTCTGACTCACCATATTCTGTTCAGTTCAGCTCTGGACAATATATATGATCCTTCACAGTGCAGTAACCAGTTCTGCTGCTGGATTGATCCCCAGTTAACAGAACATGTGCATATCACAAATATAAATAAAATACATAATATAATAACTACTTAATAAACTAATATTTTATAATAATTATATATACATTAAAGCATTAATATATACATGTTAATTTTATCAACACACTGCGACAAACGCACGCACGTGACACACGCTATAGTATATGTATTCAAAAGATATATGTAATTGTTTTAAAATACATGGCTTTTAATATTTACCATTAATTAAAATTTAATTAATTAAACTGGAAGTGTTCCACACACACGCACTGTAGAAACAGACAATTCCTTTTTTTTTTTTTCCCCTACATTAGCACCTAATCTATGATTAACAACCCTTAATTACGATTAAGCAGGAAACATGAGAAAATCCTGGCTCTTCTTCTAATTTTCTCCTGCGCTAAAAACTACTTAAGAATCCCACATTCTCAACAAAACCCAAGAATCCCAAATCCCAAATGTTAATAAATAGAAAAGAGAAAAAGAAATACCCCATCTCGGACAGGTTCACCTCGGACTCCGTCTCGGACTCGGGTTAGCCCCCGATGAAACCCGTCTGTTGCCAGACAGCATTCCGAACACGGCTAAGATCTCTCCCTTTGAGAGTCCGACCCGCGCCTTCATAGACCGAGAATGCAGTATGGCTCTTGGCATACTCCCGTGCGATGAGCTCGTGAGGAGGTAGCTTCTGGGCGAACAGTTCTTCATCAAACAATCCCAGCCCATTCTCCTTGTTGTTGCTACTCCGCTTGTCAACACCGAGAATCTTAGACCAATCCGGAATGTTCACCGGGGCGGACTGATGAATCCGCTCCGATTCATACGCCGCGGGTGCCTGCGGGATCTTCCGAGACTTGGAAGCGCTCGTATTGATCGCGGAGAGCCCGATATTCTTCAGGAGCCGATCCGAGCTCGATCCAACTAGAAAATGCGGATTTTCTTCTAGGGATCCGACCAGATTTTCTTCAAACATATCTTCCTCCTTGAGCTCGTAAAGATCCGATGAATCGATCGAAAGCGGCGACTGATGCGATAGTCCGAGGAGCCTGTCCCGCCTGCTCGATCCGGTACTTGGATTCCTGCTCTCCCGCATCATGCTTGAGAGGCCGCTTGATAGACGCTCGCTTCTGAATGCTTCCGGCCCTATTCTCGTCATCATAATCGGGATTTTCGGGATAAGATCAAAATGGGTACCTATATTGGATCAGAACGATCATAAAAGAGGCATTTTGAAGGACTTTTGTATAAGAATCAATCTTAAAAGAGGGATTTTTGCAATCTAAAAGAGGGATTTCGTGAATAAGAACGAGAATTTCATAAAATGGGGATTTTATGAAATGGGTACCCTTCAAATCAGTACAATTTTGTGAAAGAAAATGAGGATCTTACAGAAATCCGAGAAGAAAAAAACAGAGGATCAGATCAGGGATCGGAAATCCGGGACGGAGAAATCGACACGGGCAAACGGGGGACGATCCTTGTAATAAATTGCATTATCTTATACCCAATCGCATGGGGAAGCTTGCGCCGTACACAATGGTGTGTAATCTTCGCGTGAACACGCTTGCGTATCGGATTGAAATCCACGAACTCACGCAGAAGATTTGTGGAAAACCAGAGAAGAGAAAAGCTTTGCCCTAGAACATGGCCCAGCTATTCAATGAGGGCAAATTTATATACTGAATCGCCTGGAGGACAGGATGGCTTTAGTAAAGTCCGTGTGTCCTTGGTCAGGTGTCTCTGTGTTTAGGTCTGGAGTTAGTTCTGGTTAACCCTATTTTAACGTAACTTGACTAGCTAGTTAGGTCTGGTCTGTTCTGGCGGTTTTGTCGGTTTGAGTTAGTGCTATCTTGGCAAATCTCGCTGACTTGGCACCAGTTATCTCCCTAACTTTTACAACTTTTAACAAACAACTTAAACCCTAAAACCACTTATAACCCTATTAATCATGTAACCTTTACCATTTTATGCATACAATTATATAAGAATATTCTTATCGATCAAATGGTATCAATTAATCACCGGGAGAACCTTTCCTTTCCATGCACGCTTTGCTCTTATTCGGATTTTGACTAAAGTGCTCCATATCACGGCTTTGGAATTCCAAAAAGTATCGATGCTTTATTTATATTATATTAATATATTATAATTATTAAAAACTATAAATTCACTGCGACCAAAACCGGGTCTTATGCTGTGCAACAGATTCTAATACACACACACACACATGTATGTGTGTATATACATATGCCAAGTCTGTACGACTCTTTGAGAAGTGTATCATATAAATATCTTTTATATAATGTGACGACTACAACATATAAACATCCTCTTTTTTTTATTACTAATTATTGATATTCAGTTTATATATACGAGCCAAACACGAGGGTCTCTTTCACTAAGACCATATATACAAGCAATCGGGGTACACGTTACAAAGGCATATTTAAGTTGCTTATCCCTTGGACTTATCAACAAAAGTCTGATGCTTAAGAACATCAAGCTTTTCTTTTTGTCAACTCCCTCTAGCACGCCTTGTCCATACGTGTAGGTGTGTACATACGCACACGCACGTTTCGCGGCGTACAGATTCCATACTCGTAGGTACTGAAAAAGAACTTACATTTTTATGTATATACAGTCAAAAAAAGGGCATATCAATCCTTATACGTAACCCCGAGAGGATAAGGATTTCACTGCACAACAGTACGACCATCGCCACGTAGTTCATGCTTACTGTGTTTCTTAAGCAGGTGAGAGTAGATGTTATATGTATGTGTATACACACACCACACACACACATGTGTGTGTGTGTGATGGAGACGTACAACGCGCTGCATCTGCAACGCCCACGTACGATTCCTCCGTAGTTTTCAAAGTTTACAGTTCCACGTATGGAGCTTCTCTGTGAATCGAAATCTCTATGCATTATTTTCCAGCTTGCTTTGAATACGACTGCGTTCATGAGGACCATACCTTTGAATTAATTAACCATATTAAAATCAAATTAAGATAACACCCAGAGAATTATATACTAATCTAGTAAGAGGTTTATATAGTAACAACTTAGTTTACTCTTCTGCATGCGTGCGGCCTCTATATGCGTGTATGTACAAACGCGATTCCTCTTGCATTGCAGGGTACGGACGGACACGTGTCGTGGGACCCATGCCAGGGCCACGTGGCCCATGGATAATGCGGAAAGCGAAGTTGTCCCCATCCCGTTGGTACCCATAATGAAAGGAGTATGGCAGGCAGGTTTGTACGGGCATTGAGCCGCCATGGCCACCTACGCTCCGTACAATCGATCGTGGTTAGGGGGCATCTGGCCAGGTCGGAACCATATAGAATAATTATTTATTTGTGTAGTATTATATGGGATATGTGATATGTAATCACGTGGAGGTGAGTCCACAATGGCTGAAGTTAAACTAGACAATATGGATTACATTAGCTTGTCTTGTCTCCCTATAGCACGATTTTTTGGTCCCATGTTACAGGGAATAAGGGCAAAGGGTATGTACGTCATCTGGTAAAGGGATAAGGGCAAAGGATAAGTACATATCATTCACCTGCACGTATGCATGTGTGTGTCTGTGTGTATATGAAGCGTTTCAAAAGCTACTTAATAGATAAGTGGCTATATAAATCACACACGTATAGACATACATAACATATTGCAATATTAGATCTTAATAACTCTATATAAACATATGTAACTGTTTGATGTAAATCCACTAGTGTGACAATATTCAATCGTAGTTAGAAGTGGCAAATCTTAATAGCCTTAGATTTTTTAAATATTTTTATAACTTCTGATGCTATAGTAAATGAAAATGAATTTGTAAACCACATAAGATCTACAATTATATTATGTATATACTTTTATGAAAATGAATATTAAATTATTTTTATTTATATTAAATATTCTTAAATAAAAAGAGATAAGTAAAAGGAAAATCATAGAAGAAATTAAAATAAAAATAATAACAATAACTTTATCATATTGTCAATTTCAAATTTAAAATATAAGTTTATAAATTTTAATAGCTTTTTATTTTAATATTTAAATTAGCAGTAGGATTTAGTTTAAAAATGAAAATCTCTAAAAATTAAATTAAAAGATTTAAATTTATAATTTATGAATTTAATTTTAAAATCAACAACGTGATTTTAGTGCAATGTGATATATATATATTATATATAATATTAAAAATAAACTGTTTAAATTATTATTTAAATATTAAAAAGTAATACTTTCTTTTTAAATTTAAGATTGATAAATGTAGTAAATAATGGGAGGCCATTCATTCCAAGTGCAGCATACTGCAATTGTTATTATATAAAATGTTTGTAAACATGTTGAAGTAGAACTCTTTATAAATTATATTCTATATATAAAAATTATATAGTTTACATATAAGTAACATCAACTTTTATGAGTTGTATAACACCTGTGTTATTATAATTAATGGTTGCAAACATGTTATTATTAAACTCTTTGCAGATTATATTTTATATACAAAATTATATATTTTACATATGTCATCAGTAAACTTATAATATATAAAATATAATATGTAAAGAGTTTTACTTAAATATGTTTGCAAGCATCAAGTTTTAACACCTGTGTTATTATTTGCAAACATGTTCCAAGTAAAACTCTTTGCAAATTATATGTTATATACAGTAATTAAATCTGTAGTCAAAAAATGTTACGGAAATGTTTAATTACTAATTTATTAATTATTAATTTAATTTAATTATAATCCGTAACATTTTTTTACTACGGCATATATCACTGATTATATATGGAACTTGTATACTTTACATATGGATAAGTGAGATAATTTTAATACATATATATAAGAATACAGAATTATTATATATATTTATATATTGTAGCATAAGTTAAAATTAAAGTCTATGAGACATAATATTTGTATACTTCTATATAAGTCAAAAATATTATGTCTTAAAATGAACACTTGAAAAAAAATGTGGTACCATTTGATTTTAACTTTAATATATATTGACGTATGAATGTGTATATATATGTGTGTGTGTGTTTGGGGGGTCCGTGTTAAAATAAAAACTTCCTTTTAGCATACAATACGTGTGTTATTAAGGTATAGTATATAAATAATAAATTATTTTATTATTTACAGAATAAATAAATTGTTCTCTATATTTGTTTATCAAGTACTCTCTATTATATCTACTTTTTCTTCTCCTTGTTGGTCACCAAGAATTTCCTTTAGCTTTTCCAAAGCTGCAAAAATTAGCAAAAATATTAAGACACACACACACACACACACACACATATATACATACATACATACATATATATAAACACGTTACCTGCTGAGAAACGTGGATATAACTCTTTAGTGGACTCCGCTGCCATTTTGTAAGGTTTACAGCGGCTATTTTGAACCTTCGCCAAGATGGATTTGAAATACCGGACCTGAAATTATACACAATTGTGTGTGCGTGTGAGAGAGAGAGAGAGAGATGTATTTAGTCATGCATGATACACGTGTCACATACATCTCTACATATACACATGCAAACATCAAACACACACACACACACTTCTATACTAAGATAGTATGGATACACACACATCCATACATACATACACATATACATATGAACTAACCTCTTCTTTACGTAGTAATGTGAAACAGCAACCGGATTTGCCAGCTCTAGCTGTACGGCCAACACGATGTACATATGTCTTGGCATACGGTGGCATGTCATAGTTGATGATGTGTGTGACACCTTCCACATCCATCCCTCTCGCCATTGCATCAGATGCCACTAATACATCTGCTTCTCCCCCTCTAAATGCTGCTAATGCTTTGCTGTTTAGATTAAACGAGCTTATTAGTATCATGTATCTATGTATGTAAATGCATTCAGAATTTTATATACAGAACAAAATGAAACACTTTCTTGTTATCAATATATGTATATACAATATACACACGTGACTGTTGTAATTACATGCTTACTTATACACACATGATTAAAGAAGTCTTTAAAGTTAAACATGCGTTGTGCGTATTAATATATAGATGCATACCTTCGAACAAGTTGGTGTTGAAAACTAGAATATTCTACAACTTTGAAGGGAAGCCCTTCAAAGCAGCTCAAAAATACGTATAGACGATGTGTGTTTTGTACAGAAGACGTGAATACGACCGTACGTTGCTTCCCTAAGCTTTGTAAAAGTGTCACCAGCTTCAAAGGCTTATGTTGAGCTTTACAAACCTGTAAATTAATTATAAAACTACATAGTTTTATGTAATAATAACGTGTCTATATATACATACATAATATATATGTATAGATAGAGAGAGAGGAACACCTGCACAAGCCATACTCATGCATCACCTAGAGCAGCATTCGATATATATATATAAACTAGTAAGCATAATTATCGTACTGATAGAAATATAAATAATATAATCAATTTAGTTAACTACTTATTATTAAGTTTAATAATAATACTTACTATTTTGTAAGAATGTAGTTCTTCTGGGAGTTTATATAAATCCTCCGTTGTGGTGAGTGCAATGGACAATGGATGATAAAGTGAAAGCTGTGCTATCTTCGCAGGGTCCTTTGTTAAAGTTGCTGATAATATTATTTTTTTAACCTTGGCAATTTGCACCCCTTTATTCCCCTTTCCAAGCACCTAAAACAAACGAATTAGTATTATTTATATGTAAAACACTATTATTTCTAGACTATATTATAATATTAATACATTATTAATACTTGACAAGCTGTATTACGCATGTCTGTGTATATATGTATGTATGTATGTGTATATAGATATATAAATGGGCTAGATATGTACTAAATGCATACATACGTACACATAATATTCTATGTAAATCTTATGCAGACGCATTCAGTGTATATTGCATGTGCTCTTAAGCACACATATCTACATGTGTGTGTGTCTAGACAAAATGACATAACAGCATAATTAACAATAATCATACATATTTAATACCCGGTTTATATGTACCGATGTTCCGTATTATGCATATATTCTCTCTCTCTCTCTCTCACACACACACGTACACACACACAACAAACATACAAATATGTATAATATATACATATTACCCAATGCATACATTACATTCATACATATATAGATTTGTGGGTGCATGTTTGTAGTGTGTGTGTGTGTGTGTGTGTGTGTGAGAGAGAGAGAGAGACAGACAGAGGATATATATGTAATACGCAACTTACAAGCGTCTAATGGTACGGATAGGCCGATTCCTGAATATTCATTCTTAAAACGATTTGCATTAGCTGCATCCAACACATTCGGAAGCCATTCCTGATATGCCTCACGCAGAAGTCTATCAATTTCATCCACAACCTTAAATATATTGATTAGTTTATTAAAAAAAATAATATTATAAACGTACACAAACACAAACACGAATGGACTTCATGAAGTTAGTGAGTTACAATTATCGCTTACAGATGATGTGCATTATATATATATATAGTATGTATGTATGTGTATATATATATATATTATATATATATAGATAGATAGATAGATAGATAGATAGATAGATAGATAGATAGATTTGTATGTGTACACACACACACACACACACACACGAATGTACCAAATACTGAAGGTGCTCCAAGGTAAAGCCAGGAGTATCTGAATATGATCAATGAGACGTCCAGGTGTGGCAACCAGAATTCCACTCGACTCTCAGCGAATATCCCCTTGTTTCCGTACTGTATTTCTCTGAAGCACGTATCTTCTTTGTACGGGAAGTGCACCAGCTGTGATGCCTCTGTGGCCACTGATGTCTGCCCTACTGCAATCCCAACCGTTAATCCCACTGACGGTACGATTGCATCAAACACTTGCTTAACCTGTTTAACCATTATATGTGTTAAGAATTTATGTATGTGTGTGCATTGCGAAGCGACACTAAGCAGTGCGTGTGTGTGTCTGTGTGTTTGAATGTCAGATAATGTTCTACACATGCATGTGTTGTGTATAATACCTGCTCAACAACATCTGTTGATATAGAATGTGGTATTGACATTATATATATGTGTGTAAGTACATATATATTGTGCTCTACCCGTGTGCGTGTTGTGTATCATATCCTGTGTACCACATAAGCACTAAAGATTATGTCTATCTATTTTGTACATAAATATAACTCATATAATATTATAATAGCGTGTCTCTAATATGCATCTTATGCGCCTCCTTTAGTTTATATAATATTTGTATGAATATCAGAGGTTTGGTATAAAAAAGAACTACTAATATATGTATGCACGAACAAATGTCTATGCACACATCTGTACACACATGCATAGCACACCTGCATGGCTAGATCGCGTGTTGGGACAACAATGAGTGCTCTGAGGTGTTTTAAGAGGCGACGTGAGAGGGATTGTGTGATGGGAAGTGCATAAGCAAGTGTTTTACCACTCCCTGTAGGTGAGCATATACTCAGATCCTCTCTCCTCCCCCAGGTCCAACCGTTGCATGCCAAACAGCTGCTTGCACAGGAAATAGTAAACTTATCCCCATTTTCTCCAAATCCCGCACCTGAAAAAAGACATGGGTATACGTTGTATTTTACAACTACGAATAATGTTTTTTTGTTTGCATAACATATAGATAGCAGAAATGTATATTGAGATAGAATATATATTATCTGTTATAAATTATATTCTCTATAAATAAATGTTGAACACAATATATACAGCAATCCGTATACATATGAGACGGAGAATACAGATATTAATTAACCAAAATATACAGAGTACTATGTGTGTGTGTGTTTATTTACATTATTATACACTATAACGAATGTTTGTCCCTGTAAAGCCTAACGCACATACGTATACAAATATTGCATTGTGTACATGTAGGCTATCTTATCTAAAATTCATCCGTCTATTTTATGCATCGATGCACATGAGTTAGTTATGTATCTCGTAGTGTCTTTTTTTTTGTGTGCGTGTGTAATTTGAATAGAACTAATATTTAACCGAGAGTACTAGAAAACAAAATATATTAAATTATCTGTATTCATATACTAAACACAGTCTTAACTGAAAATGAATAATGAAACACTGTAAAGCTTTATATATAAGAATGGCAATTCTACATAGATGGTGTGCATTTGTGTAATTTGGACAAAGAGCTACAGGACACTATAGATATAATATATCACACCATTAGCTGTGAACTTAATGATGAATATGAACTCAATATTTACCTGGACCATATAGATATAATATATTACTGTTAATGCAATGCTTTCGGGATATTGCCACATAGTATAATGAACTATACTACAATTATAGAAAGTTAGAAAGTTATAGAAACCTAATATCTGTACACTTCATAACACACAGAGTGCTATGTATATTATATATAAGAAGGACAAAATATGTATCTGATATATTATATATATATTAATATAGACCTGGATCAAGAAAGGGAACATTGTGGAGACTGAGCTCGTCGAAATTGTTGACATCAAGGGGATGCCGCATCCATTGTAGCACGGGAGGCGCCATAGAACCCTAACTAAAACCACCACAGAACCCTAATCCAGAATTTAAGTAATTAGATTAGTATTGTACGGAAGTACAATTTTAAATGAAAACTTGTACGTCACTGATTTAGTTTATTAGTTTAGGGTTGATTAATTTAGGGTTGATAATTTATAAAAAGAATTTAAATTAAATTTTTATTAATTATAAGATTATGTTAAAATGTAAAACTCTAATGTGTGCCAAGAATGCTTCTTTTATCATAATACGTTTGAATTATGAAGATAGTAATGTGTCACATATACATTAATAATGAGCCACTTTATGTATGAATAATGAACATATTTGAAATGGAAGAGTAATTTACAAGCATGCCCAATTTAATAATACACAACAAAATGTAAATATATATATATTCAAAATGATATAAGTGTGGAGATTACTTTAAAAAACTACATACTTCATACTTTATTTATTACATGCAAAGTAAGCATTCCCAAATCCAAATATTTGAATTAGTCCTCCATTAACTTTTATATAAAAATATGTGTATATAAAGATATTTATATGCATATAAAAACATTATTCTTATAGTATTAATTGACTCTTACTGTTTACTCTTTATGAGTAAGAGGATAATGTTATAACACTTAGTAGTGTTAGATTTTGTGATACCAAGGTGGATTGAAAACATTAACTCGTGAATTTGAAGCACCAACATTTTACAGAAGTATGTTAACCTTAGCTTCCTCTTCTATATTATAAATTTGCACCTTCATAAAGGAAAAACATCACACACATAATCTTAAATATATAAGCATATAGATACCTTGTTTACTTAAACATCTTGTATAGAAGCTGCTCTATTACTAATTTCTTCCTTTCTTATTTTACCAATGGCTTGTGCTTTTATAAAATGAGAAAAATTATATATATACACATGCATGCATATACATAAAATATGTTCATAGAATTTATAAATATGTAATACATGTTCCAAATCTTATTATATTTGTCTTTCTCTAATTCGAATATGCTTTATTGTCATATTGTCAGATAAATTTTGTTTTCAATTTGAGATATGATTTTTTGCTATGTTAAAACAAGGAGGCAGCCCAATAAGTTCATGGGTTCATGCTCCACCACCCCATAACATAGCTTGCAATTCAAGTGTGCGTTGCTCATATCGTTTTGCTACCTCACGCTCCATTTGTCTTTCCTTTCTTGCAGCTTCTCTCCTACCTTTTTCAAAAGCAACTTAAGCTTTGCTTCTCCTTTCTCTGTGCAACTCTCATAGTAGCCTCATCCTTCTTAGCTTGCTCAATAGCTAGTTGGAGACGAAGAGTTTCCTGATACTCTAGACCAGGATAACTACTCCAGTAAATGAAGAGATACATCTTTTAGCCCCCTTAAATGTTTCAATTGCATTTGCCCTATATTGAATCCATGGAGCTAGTATATGTTGCATTACTCACATAAGAGGGTTATCCATAGTCTGGAGATCTCGTGCAACTTTAGGTTCTTACTCTTCTACCCATTGTGCCCCTCCAAGTTCTATTGTTCTGGTGTGGCACCTTCATTTCTAAACATAAAGAGAAGCCCTTAAGCAATAGTAAGCTCCTCATTAGCAGCATGATATATCAATGTTCTTGTTCATAGCCATTGAGTTAAAAGGCCAAAGTTTAGTCTTTTTAAAGGCACTCATGATATTATTAGGAGTGCAAACTTGTATAAGAGCTTTGTAGCAAATAAACCAAGCTCCTTAGTGATTGTTGCAGAAAGTGTATTACATTGCCAATTATCAATAATCTCCTTGTAATAATGCTTAAATGGTTGGAAACATTAACATCGAAAGGTTGCATTGCATGGGAACTATGAGCTGGTAACACCACCATCTATCCCTAACTCATTCACAGCAAAGAGCATGCAAATTAATGTGAGATCCATAACCATCATAAAAAGATGTTTATTTTCAAAATTCAAATTAGGTAATGATGATGTAAAATGCTTAATATATCCAAGCCACAACTCATTATTCATCTAAGCCTTTTTAAAAATAATCATTCAAGACCCTGCATCTGTATCTTCTGGTAGCCATTCTATTAGGGTTTTAACCTGAAGGGTTAACATGTGGTAACATGTGGCTGCCAAGCCATGTGTGAGCAACATCAAGTCTTCCAAGTTAATCCTTAAAGCCTGATTTAGAGGATAATCTAAGTAAACTTTAGAATCATGCCTTAAAAAGACCTAGACAGACTCATGTCCCAACCATGCTAAGGAAACATGCCCTGCACATACCCTGCGATAGTGCCTTGGCATAATGACTTACCCTTGAAAAATCACCCTCAATTAAAAGTACAACCCTTTTAGGGTGACTACTCTAGAACCCCTATGTTATCCCTCAGGAACTCGGTAAGGAAACCTGTCGACAAGAACTCACGACCATAATTAGATAAGGACATGAACATGAACATGCCCTACTTAGTTGTAAGTGTTGCTCTTATCCTGACATGGAGGAGGAGACTGGAGATAAGTCTTAACCTTTGACCCTTAGAACATGCAATTTCTTCCAGATATGGATTCACCAACATTAAGTGTAAGCTACTATGAAGGTGGGGCGTACCCCTATTATCTGGAAGTTGAGGTAGCACAACAAAGGGTTGTGCCTTGACGATAAGCTAGAGTTTGTACTAGGAGAAGATTAACAAACTCAGTCATGAACTCAGGAAGCTTCACTCCTACATACTCTATCTTATTTATGTGATGAAGCTCCTCCCCCTCCCCCTCTTTTCCTATATGTGTAAGTGGGCTGGCACATAATATAGTTAACACCTTAGTTAGTTAACGAAATGAGCTTAAATTTAACCCTAAATCCTACCCAAGGGGGTGGGGTAAGGTTAGGTCAACCCTATGGGTTTCCTAACCCTATTTATCATAATTCTAACCTGGTGGGTTGACTACATGGGTAAAGATGTGGAATATGTAGACAAAAAGACTCAAACGTAACTGGGTCATCATGACCAGGGGCCCTCTCATAAACATCAATTGGCCCTTTGCCTGTTGGCATAAGGGGAAAGAGAAAGGTTGTGACACTATTTAATATGTCAAACTCATCTCTGGGACGTCAAAATCGGGGTGAGTTTTTTAAAAGGTAAGTGCTACTTTTGTTTTAGAGTTTCTTACGATATTTAATGATGTTAGTTGGACTACTGTTAAACACCTAAGTGCGCTAAGTGGGGCTGTTTCTCACTACATTTAGGGTAGTACAGTAACAACAATCAACCTTTAAATAAAGGGTTGAGTCATAGTAAACTACGACACATCCATTAAAATGCTTCATTGCTTTAAATATATAAAAGCCAAAAGTCATTTCCAGCTGTATTGATAGACACTACAAGTGTAAGATGCTCAATTGTTGGGGACAGTGTTATAACAGTTTTTCATTCCTCTTAGTGAAATGGTCTCTAGTCCATCTGTTTTTGAATGCTTGTAAACTAGTTTTGTCATAGTTCCATATATGATGTGCATCATAACCACCTTGTTAATATTCCTTTGCAACCTCTCATAAAAACCATGCACGGCATCATGTGTCAAATGTTTTTCTCTACTAGCCCAGATTCTTTGATGTGTGAATGCTAGCTTCTTGAATCCCTTCATCCAAGCCCTACCATGTCACCACCTTTCTGTGGAGTCTCACACCTGAAGCCAAAAAGAAGCATCCTCCTTTACTCTCTCTTTATAAAAGGGTAACCAACTTGAGCACTAACAGTACACAGGCGAACAAGAGATTCTTCCTCCTCCTCCGTTAGAATAGTAGGATGTCCTTTTATGGAAGTCTTTATTTAACCAAATAACCATCAATGAATGGTACTTCGAGACATACCAAACTTATGTGTTGCTTCTCTCTTAAAATTCCCATTCTCCACTTTTTCACAGCCTTTTGTAAATCTTATGAATTCTGTCACGACCCAATACAGGATGCATAATACAGGATACGGGTTACAGGATATGCCTATAGGATATACCTACAAGATATGCCTGTAGGATATACCTACAGGATATTCGTACAGGATATGCCTATAGGATATACTACAGGATATGCCTAGAGGATAAGGGTCACTATTTTTAGCTCATGACCAGATTAGCTTGGAGTTGTGAGTATAAAAGCTCCGACCTAATTGTTGTACAATCAGTTACTATCAACACCAGTCTTTCTACGATCAATCTTGTCTTGTCTTGTCCTTGCCTCCTGCTCTTGTTTTATTCCTAGTTCCTAGTTCCTATCCTGCTCTGTCCTTGTTCTGAGTCAAGCTTCCTTGTTCTCGAAATCCTGCTTACTTTCTTTGTTCCTAGATCATGGTTTGATAATTTGATAGTAACTGCTTTTATAATTTTCCGATTTTCAGCTACTTTTTTTTTTCCTTCATTCTTCTCCTTCATTTTCCTTTTTTTTCTTTCATAGATCATGGCCGATTTTGACAATTTCAACGCAAGCACCAAATATTGCTTCATAAGTGGCCACTTTGCGCCAAGTGGTCACAGATCTGCAAGGTTCCACCAATGCGGCACATGTAGTTGCTGATGCATCCTCCAAGGCTGATGTGTAGGCTCTTTCAAGCATCCGATTTCCTCTTACATCGAACACTTCTTCGGAGAAAGATTAGCATGCCAGAAAAGTTCAATGGCAATCGTGCCGATTTCCAAGGGTTCCTGAATAGATTAGGCTTTTGATCCGCATGCAACACATCGCTACTCGACTGATGCACAAAAGGTTGGCCTTTTGGCATCCTACTAGTTGGATCTCATGGGCTTGGGTTGCCCCTTTGCTGGAACGTGACGACCCATTGATGGAAGACTTTGAAGGTTTCATGGCTGCCTTTGAAGCTTGCTTTGGAGATCCCGATAAGTACCGTTCGCATGCACAAAGTTATGAAAGCTCACACAAGGATCTCGACCAGCTTCCGTTTATGCATCGAATTTCAGCAACTTTGCACGAACATTCCATGGGACGAACTGCATTGATTGAACACTTCCGTTTTGGGTTGAGGGATGATGTGAAGGACCTTCTCCTTTCGTTACCGGATGCCCAAACATTAGCGGAGATCATGCAACAGGCCGTTTGCTGCGACAACCGCTTGTTCGAGCGTCGTCAAAAAATCCCGTCACAGTTCCTGCAAACCAATCCTGCAGCTGTGGTACATACTTCTGCGACACCTTCTGGAGTAGTTCCTATGGAGGTTGAGAAATACAAGCGTGGCCCACTTTTGCTTGAGAAGCAACGTCGCCGCAGTGAGAATCTATGTTTGTATTGTGGTGAAGCAGGACACAAGGCGGCGGAATGTCCTATTAAAGCCAGGAAGTTCAAGACGCGTGAAGTTGAAGCTGAAGTTCAGTCGGAAAACTTCAATGTTCACTTCGTTTAGGAGCCACGAAGTTGGACGTAGTGCAGGCTCCACTCCATTGGTGCTGCTCATACCATTCCATCACTCAAGTTTCCTATACATTCATTCAATAATCGAGAGCTCAAGGAGTTTGCCCTGTTAGACACTGGTGCAAATGCATGCTTCATGGATGACACTTTTGCAACTCAACATGGCATTCCGATGGTGAAGTTGAAGCGTGCAGTTCCTGTAGAGGTGGCCGATGGTCGTCTGATTGCTTCTGGGCAGTTACCCATGCTACCAAACCTCTCTCTTGCAGTCATGGCGCATTCAACTGTTCAATTTCCTTCAACTTGATCAAGACTCGGTCGACTCCCATTTTTGGGCATGCCATGGTTCGTTGTTGCAAATCCTCAGATCAACTGGAGGTCTAGGACGTTCACGTTTTCCTCTCCGGCAACCAGGACCAATCCTGTACCTTCCTGTGTGCAGAATACATCCTTAGTGTCTGAGGCAGTACAAGCTACAGGATTGACCGTGCCTGTTCCTGTATCAGTGTTGAAGTTCCTCCTCGACAGGATCCACCTCCTATTGGTTCGTCAGCACACTCACAAGTTCTCCTCACTCCTGTGCATCCACGGACTTCTGTACAGGATTCTTCCAATCCTGTACACTTGTCAACATCCACACATGTTTCTCCCAATCCTGCCTCTTTTCATTACTCTTCTTCTGTTCCACCCCCCAAGATCCTTCCTCTTTTTCAATCACAGCTCCCTCCTTCTCCTCCGAGTTCTTACCACTACCATGCATGAACTTGCCACTGATCCTGCTCCTTTTCATCTTTTTGCCTTCCAAGTAACTCCTACGTCCTCTTCTACCTTTCCTGTATCTGATTCCCTGTTTTCAATCTCCTTCTCCTATTCCTTCTTCTTCTCCTCTTCTTCTGCCATCCAAGTATCACTCCTTTCAGAACGTTTTTGACAAGCACAAGGCTGCAGTTCTTCCTGTTCACAGGTCCTGACTGTCCTATCGATCTTGTGGAAGGAAAGACTCCACCGTTCGGACCGATTTATGCACTGTCACCTACAGAATTGGAGGTTCTTCGTCAGTACATCGAGGAAAACTTGGCATCCGGCTTCATTCGTCACTCAAAGTCCCCTGCAGGAGCACCTATCTTCTTTGTCAAGAAGAAAGATGGGAGTTTACGTTTGGTTGTGGACTACAGAGGTTTGAATCAAGTCACCATTCGGAACGGTACCCGTTGCCATTGATCCCGGAACTTCTCGATCGGCTGCAAGGAGCAAAGTGTTCACGAAGATCGACTTACGAGGGGCTTACAATCTTGTACGGATTCGTCCAGGCGATGAGTGGAAGACTGCCTTTCGTACAAGGTATGGACACTTCGAGTACACGGTGATGCCTTTCGGACTTACCAATGCCCCAGCCGTGTTCCAACACATGGTGAACGACATCTTTCGTGACTTCTTGGACCAGTTTGTGGTAATCTACCTCGATGACATTTTGATTTTCTCCAAGGACCAGGCGGCTCATGACAAGCATGTACGACTAGTCTACAGAGGCTTCGCGAGCATGGCCTGTATGCGAAGTTGGAGAAGTGTTTCTTCGACAGGGATACTGGAGTTCTTGGGCTACATCGTCTCTCCTGCTGCGTTTCCATGGACATGCACAAGGTGAAGACTATCGCGGAGTGGGAGAGGCCCAAGTCTGTACGAGATGTACAATGTTTCCTTGGCTTTGCAAACTTCTACAGGCGTTTCATACAGGACTTCTCCAAGCGTGTACTTCCACTCACGGAACTCACCAAGCGCACAGGAGTGTTCTCTTGGTCCGACAAGGCAGAACATGCATTCACAACACTCAAGACCTTCACGACAGCTCCGATTTTAGCACATCCTGATCCTTCTCGTCCCTTCTTTCGTTGAAGCAGATGCCTCGGATTTTGCAGTAGGATCTGTTCTATCACAAGTTGGAGAAGATAAGTTGCTTCATCCTGTAGCTTTTCACTCTCGTAAGTTCCTTTCGGCAGATCAATTACGAGATTCATGACAAGGAACTCAAGGCCATTGTGGATTCGTTCGAGGAGTGGCGGCATTTCCTGGAAGGTGCTGCGCATCCTGTACAAGTTCTTACGGATCACAAGAACCTGGAGTATTTTCAAACGGCTCGAGTTCTCAGTCGGCGACAGGCTAGGTGGGCGGAGTTCCTATCACGTTTTGATTTTCATCATCTACAGGCCTGGTTTTTGAAATGGCAAGGCGGATGCATTGTCTAGGCGCTCTTACCTTGCACCGACCTCGTCAAAAGCAAGTGTTGTTGGGTCCTGATCGACTTCGGCTTGCAGCACTACAAGTTCATCAGGCTCCAGCAGATTCCACACTCCTACAGGACATCCGTTTGCAGTTGGCTAAAACGACTTGCAAGGAATGTGTTTTCACACATTAGTCCTGACATCGCAAGTTCCTCTTCCTCCAGTTCCCGTACAGACTACAAGTTGTTTACCATATAGGACGGACTCCTGTATGGGAAGGTCTCCTGTATGTTCCTGTTGGTGTTTGCAGGACTCGTGTGTACAGGATTGTCATGATACCCCGGCTACAGGACATTTTGGTGTGGCCAAGACAGTTGAGTTGGTGACTCGAACTATTGGTGGCCTGGGTTGCGAGGTTTTGTGGACAAGTTTGTACGGAGTTGTGACACCTGCAATAGGTCGAAGATGCCTCGTCACGCGCCCTTGGTCTTCTTCGTCCTCTTCCTGTTCCTTCTGCTCCTTGGAGATCCATTTTTATGGATTTTTCACAGATCTTCCTCCTTCTCGTGGATTTGATGTAGTTCTTGTGTGGTTGACCATTTCACCAAACAAGCTCATTTCTACCATGTCACAAGACTGCTACAGGCCAGACAACTGCTGAGTTGGTGATCCGGAAGTATTCCGACACCATGGTCTTCCTGAGAGCATTTTTCTAATCGAGGCCACAATTCATGTCCAAGTTTTGGCGAGAACTTCTCCGGAGTCTACAGGTTAAAGCGGACCTTTCTTCAGGATACCATCCACAAACTGATGGGCAGTCAGAAGCACGATTCAGACCTTGGAGTAATATCTTTGCTGCTTCATCAGTTACCAACAGACAACTGGTTGGACCTTTTCCAATGGCGGAGTTTGCCTACAACAACTCCGTTCACGCATCTACAGCCAGACACCTTTCTTTGCTCTTACAGGCTACCATCCACGTTTTGACTTTGCTCCTCCTGCTTCTCCTTCTTCGTTCCTGCAGTACAGGATCGTCTCTAGCATCTTCGTTAGGATCTCCGGGTTCATCTTCAGCAGGCACAGGAACGGTACAAGCGTCATGCTGATCTCATCATCAACCGGCACCTGCATACAAGATTGGTGATCTCGTGTGGCTTCTTCATCGGCATATTCGCACCAATAGGCCTTTTTCTAAGTTGGATTTTCAATGATTGGGCCCTTACATGATTGCGGCTGAGGTCAATTGTAGCTTTCCGACTCGAGTTACCATCTACGGTGAAACTTCATCATGTGTTTCACACCTCTTTATTGGAGCCATTTCCTTCTCTCTTCCTGGTCGTGCTTCTTCTCCTCCCCTCTGTGGTCATTGACGGTGAACCTGAGTACGAAGTTGCAGCCATCCTTGATTCTCGTCTTCATCTTCGCCAACTTCAATACTTGGTGGATTGAAAAGGTTATTTGTCTATCGATCGCACTTGGGAACCTGCATCCAACTTACTCCATGCTTCTTCCAAAGTTGCTGCTTTCCATCGGCGTTATCCTATTAAACCAGGTCCCAAGACTCGTGGAACTCATCCTTAGGGAGGAGGTGCTGTCATGACCCGATATAAGATGCATGATATAGGATACAGGTTACAGGATATGCCTATAGGATATACCTACAGGATATGCCTACAGGATATACCTACAAGATATGCATGCAGGATATTTTTATAGGATATACCTACAGATATTCCTACATGATATGCCTATAGGATATACCTACAGGATATACCTACAGAATATTCCTACAGGATATGCCTGTAGGATATACTACAAGATATGCCTAGAGGATAAGGGTCACTATTTTTAGCTAACCAAATTAGACTCATGACTAGATTAGCATGGAGTTGTGAGTATAAAAGCTTCGACTTAATTGTTGTACAATCAGTTATTATTAACACCAGTTTTCTACGATCAATCTTGTCTTATCTTATTTTGCTCCTTGCCTCCTTGTCTTTCCTAATTCATAGTTCCTGTCCTGCTCCCTGTCTTGCTCCTTGTCCTACTTCTGAGTTAAGCTTCTTTATTCTCGAAATCCTGCTCACTTCCTTGTTTCTGGATTGTGGGTTGACAAATTCCAACACACACTTGTCTCTTTTTACATTGCTTGGACCTAGGTCTTGATGAATTTTTTCAGTTGAAGTTCTTGGACACTTATTGGTTTCATTAACTTGAATTGAAGCCTTCTTTAATTGTTGTTTTCTTCCAAGTTGTGTAGAGGAAGGTAGAGGATCATGGTGAGATTGTTGTGGACTCTCTTGTTGAATACATCGTGTGTTATTACAAGTTACTCAAACTTGCCTTGTTTGTGGCTTTTCTTGCAAATAATAAGATTATTATGTATACATTATTCATACATATAAATATAAAGATATCTACATCAACTAGTAGCATTAAAACTTTTACTTACACAAATACATGTAAATACATAGCATGTACACAAAAATGGCATGCACGCACATGGGCACACACGCACACTAGAGACTTGGAACCACTTTCTTAATTAGCTTGTTTTTTCCAACTTGCACCGTTACCTTTGCCCATGTTAATTAAACTTCTATTTGAAGAGCAAATTGAAATATATTAAATATGTAAATGTACATCTCAAAATATCATATTTATAAAACGCAAAACATATATATACATATATAATATTTATGTAATATATAATTTACCTTATTAATAAGGATTTATAGTAATTTGTAAAAACAAAGCATAAAAATAATATAAATTATGAACATTTAAAAATCAGAGGGAATTTGTATTAATTAACATATTTACGAGAGGTTGTTCGTCCCAACCAACGAAGAAGTTAACATACTTAATATATAAATATTAAACATATATAAACTTATTTAGTATAATTAATATATTAATTCTATATTTTCAGGTATTTTTAATATAAATAATTTATAACAATATTTTAAAATAAATAATGATTTCATTATTAAGTCATAAGCAACACGGTTTACTCTACAAAAATAAGTTATTCTATTTAAAATCACATATGGCACACAAATCTAAATTATTTTTAATCACATGTGCATCAACCTTGTTATTGAGTCATAAGTGACACATTTTAATATTGTTATGATTTACTTTACAATGTTAAGTGATTCTTTTTAAAATTATATATAACTCTTAATCACCTGTTATAGTAGGTGCGATGACCTAATTTACAGGGATATCTTCTTTTACGTCTATGTAAAAACACATTTTTTGTGTACAGTTGACACATGTAATATTTTATAGTTTATAATCTCTAAATTTTTTATATGAGTATTCATTTATCATTTCACAACTAAAAATTTATAATTTTTTTAAATAATTAGAAAATACATTATTATTTTCAAAAAAGATGCTAATTCAAACAATATAAATCTAAAATATATTTATATATTATTGTTTAAATTAATAAACATATATTATGATATTAAATAGTATACATGGACATTTTAATTTTAGCATGTTTCATACAAATTTTTGGTGGTGTTTCTGTATTAAACCAATAAAAAGTTTTATCATTCCTCTAGTTTCTTTTGTGAATATAAATTATTAGAGTGTTAATTGTACATTAGATATATAATGAAATTGATTACCCTATTCTAAAGAATTTCTAATAATGTCAAGAATATGCCGCCGGAATTTCATTTTTTGGTCAGAATATTCGTATAACTATTAATTCGACATGGATAATATGAAAGTGACCATAAATTAACCTTTAAATTTATTTAGGCGCATTTTTTTAATAACGTAAGCTCAACAACTAAAATTTCTTAAACTAAGTATATTGAAATTATTATTACTAATGCTTCACAGACAATAAACCCTCTTATTTATCGATTATATATATGTACATTGATGGCGTTTAAAAACCAATTTTGCACGTATCTGTAAGACGGAATGCCATAGTAAATTGATATATAATATATAATATATATATATAATATTATAAGTGCGTGCGTGCGTGTGTGTGTGTGTGTGTAGTGTACTGACCAGGAAACAATACTAGCTACCACATGCCAAGCACTCGTCACGGTTTTCCAGTGAGCACACCATCTGTGCCATCATAAGCTCATCCGTATTAACCTCCGTATTAACCTTTGGTGCACTCTGCAGAACAACATTTATTATTAATCGAGTGATTTCAATTAACACTACAAAAAATGATTACTGATGTACACAAAAAAAGAGATAATCTACGCAAATGCACTAATATATGCTTATTATATTATAACTAATATATGCTTAGTATATAATGATATTAATTTGTTCACAATAGAATATTCCTACCTTCGCAGCAGTAGCATCAACTGTAAACTTTATAGCATCTGCTGCAGCTTGGGATCGTAGATAGTACATACCCGTCTTTAGTCCCTGTATATAAAAGTTTTATACATTATATATGTGTCTGTTTGTGTTTGTATAGATTATCATCATACAAAACAATGCTTGGACGCAAATTTTACTGTATATAATACAAATTCGAGTGAATATAACAATACGAAAATGCCATATACCTATTTCATATAATACGCGATAAGTTTAAAATTGCAAGTTTGCATTACCTTTGACCACGTGTAAAATGCAGTGAGGTTAACTTTCCGGTATTAGGCTGTTCCATGTGAATGTTTAAGCTTTGGCTTTGATCAATATATGCTCCTCTTTCAGCGGCCATATCAACAACAACACGCTGTTTAATTTTCCCAGACAGTTCTGTAATCATAGAACTGTTAGCTTTTTGAAATTCAAGTGCACGTGTATTATATACACATGCCTTCTAATATATATATACACATACATCTGTAGGTTCATAAAGATCTAAAACACACACAGACTCACACACACACACACACTTTTCACGGAGCTGCTTAATATGTCAATGTACAGCCCAGCTCTATCCACTACATATCTACTTACAATAACTGTGCGAGCGTCTCTTGTACACATACATATAATAATAAATATACATAAACGAACCTGTATATTGCTTTAAGCTCGTCAGGGATTTCCGCAATCTTTTGGATAGAGCCATTGTAATATAACACTTTGTTCTTTAAATCGGGGGTCCATATCCCCATAGCCGTCAGATCGTTTAACAAGTGCTTATTCACCACCACAAATTCACCACTGTTGAAAACAAGTTGACAAAACTGTGTATATACAACATACAACATACACATTATAAACGAAACTATACGCACTGTGTTTCTATAAAGACACCATAGTATATATTCCAGTAGAAACACTGATAAGACAGTAATGCAGCACATTAACATGTTACATATTTATATATACACAAATGCATAATATAAATATATACTGTGAGCTTAATTATCATACAAATAAACAATATATATTATTGATATAGTATTCACTGGATATAATGTATATGTATTGTGGCTCAAGTGCACTGATACAATAAACTAACACATAGTCTCAAAAGATTATGATACAGTATGCATACCCGTGTACATGTGTAGATGCTAATGTACACTACCGTATTAAATTACCTTAGAACGCGTCGAGTGTAGATGTTTGAAGTGTACGGTTCAAAACACTCGTTGTTACCGAGAATCTGACTGGTGGAGGCTGTGGCATGGGAGCAACCAGTAAAGAATTTCTAACTCCATTCTCTTTCACCATCGCTCTTAAACCAGCCCAATCCCATTTATTACTTGGCACAACATCCCACATGTCCGGTTGAAGTATTCCCTACAAAATGTATACATACATACATGTATATCACAAAAATATATCCTATTAAAATTTCTAGATATTTTCTAGATTCTAGAAGGGGAAATATGTACCATAATGTATTTACTATAATTTACAGTATATGTTTACACATTTACTAGATACGAGCACTGCAATAGCTGTTAGAAATATCTATAAACTTGTAAACTATAAATTGTAAAGTATGATAAAGCAATAGAAATATGGTAAACCAGGGAAATACATACCTTACTGACTGGACTGCCCTCGTATGTCTCGTAAGTGCCATGTACTTTAGCAAGTGTAGCAGATGTCTTCAGAGCATAATAATATATTGTCTCAAATATCTCTTTGTTTAATTCCGCAGCCTGCATAGCCAAAAGATAAATACATTAAGCAGTAAAATCTCTCCTCTCCCATATACACGCCCAATGCAAGAAAACAGAAGATTGCGCGCGCGTGTGTGTGATGCTTGCCTCTTTGGAGTCGAAAGGCATGCCGAGAAGAATAAAGGCATCGGCCAGGCCTTGAACACCAATACCAATGGGCCGATGACGCATATTCGATCGCCTTGCGCGGTCCGGGTAGTAATTCCCGTCAATTATTTTGTTTAAGTTCTCAGTTACTACAGCTGTCACCTGCATAAAATACGTAAGCAATATATGTGCTATATATGCCTGTTTACCATATATATCTGTTAGCAGTTATTTAATCTAAGCTAATTACTTCAGCGAGCTTGTCAAAGTCAAAATATCGATTCTTGTATCCTCTGCTACCAACAAGTTTTGATGGATGCGATTCCAGTGGAGCATCCTGTTAATATTACGATGAGGATCATACATATACATATGCATACGAACATTGTGTGTGTTACCTTTTCACGGACAAAACGGGGCAAGGCAATAGAAGCCAGATTGCACACAGCCGTTTCAGAAGGACTACAGTACTCAACAATCTCAGTGCATAGGTTCGAGCATTTGATAGTCCCAAGGTTTTGTTGGTTGCTCTTTCTGTTGCACGTATCCTGGATAAAATGAAAATATGCTTAGATAACCACTATGCACATGAATATATAGTATGCCTATTAACGTTAGTATTGACAATTCTTCCAGTAATAATAGAAGATTCTCACCTTGAAAACTACGTATGGATTTCCAGTTTCCATCTGGGCCTGTAGGATTGCGAACCAAAGCTTGTGAGCAGGCACCTCACGTTTTGCCTTGCCCTGGGAATAGAACAATACACTAGAACACACATGTATGACGGTGGCCATGTTTTATATATGTATGTGTGTGTGTGTACACCGTCATACATGATTTTTATACATGAGAGATAAATAGCCTACCTCTCTTTCATATTTTATATAAAGACGTTCGAACTCTTCTCCCCAGCAGTCGGACAATCCAGGAGCCTCGTTTGGGCAGAACAGGGACCAATTCTCATTTCTTTCCACACGCCTCATAAAAAGATCGGGAACCCAAAGTCCATAAAACAAGTCGCGTGCTCTATTCTCCTCCTGCCAGTAAACGGTCGGTGTGAGTGGATGCGGTGTGTGTGTGTGTGCGCGCGCGCATGCATAAGTGCAAACGAATACCTTTCCATGGTTCTTCCTTAAATCCAACCATTCAAAGACATCAGCATGCCATGGTTCCAGATAAATAGCGAAAGCCCCTGCAAGAATAAAAACAGGTTGTCGTTAAAAAAGACAATAGATATATTATAGTTCAAGAGATAATAGTTGGCTAGTGGAAAACATTTTTGATGTTTAATTGATGGTGTTAAAAAGCTGAGTAAATTTACCTTTTCTTTTGCCACCGCCTTGATCCACGTAGCGAGCAGTGTCATTAAACACACGAAGCATTGGAACAATCCCATTTGAAGTACCATTTGTTCCACGAATGTAACTATTTGTAGCACGTATATTATGCACCGATAACCCAATTCCCCCAGCTGACTTGCTTATAACAGCACACTCCTTAATTGTGTCATATATTCCTTCAATACTGTCTTCTTTCATACACAGGAGAAAGCAGCTGCTAAGCTGTGAAAAATTAAAATCCAAAATGTTAGTGAACGGTTAACTGCTTAGTTCAATGAGTGAAGTTTAACGAGAGATTTAAAAAATCAATAGCAGTGAACAAACCTGAGGACGTGGAGTGCCAGCGTTAAAAAGAGTTGGTGAAGCGTGCGTGAACCAACGTTGGGACATAAGGTGATAAGTCTGATAGCAGCCTCAATGTCGTCCTTGTGTATTCCAACAGAAACTCGCATAAGCATATGCTGCGGCCTCTCAACTACCTTCCGTTCACTTTCAGCAGATAGGACCTCTCCAGTGTCTTAAAACCGAAATAATCATAATCGAAGTCCCTATCATAGATAATTTCACTGTCAAGCCTATCCGCATTCTGCAAATAAAGTAATTAGTAACTGAATAACACACACCCAAACTCACACCCACCAAACATAGCTTACTCACTTTCATAATGATCTCAAAAACATCATCAGCGACAAGGGGAGCTTTCAGTCCGGATTTCGCGTCAACGTGTTTATACATCTCCTTGATTCTGATGATAAAAAAAAAAACAATCCGGATTGGTCGACAGTTTATGAATCATATAATTTTGTAAGCTATTCATGTAATATCAGTGCGTGCCTGCATATCAAACTTACGTTTCGGAGAAGTTCTTTTTGGTGTTTTTGTGGAGATTCGAGACAACAATTCTGGCAGCAAGCTAGAAAAAAACAAAAATTAGAGAAAACCGACGTAAGAAAAGCTACCAAGAAAGAATGCCCACTTACAATTGCATAGTCGGGATGATTGGTGGTCATGGAAGCTGCCGTTTCTGCTGCCAACTCGTCCAGCTGACTAGTGGTAACACCCTTGTAGACTCCCGCACAGACTTTTTGCGCCACCAACACGGGATCACAATAGTCAGGGTTGAGCCCATAGCTCAGCTTCTTCAAGCGCAGTAATCTTGTCGAAATGAACCGTCTCTCGCTTCCCATCCCTCTTGATGACGTACATTTTCGGAATTCCTTCGCGGCGCCTCAGAACAGAGGTTCAGCAAAACCCTGAGGAAAATAACAAAGTTAAGATTTTTCTGCACGGCGCGCGTCTGAAGTGGTCTTTCTAAGCATTTTCAGTGCGGCGCCTTTGAAAAAGGGGATTTTGGCTGGGGTTTTGCAAAACCTGGTGTTAACAGAGGATGTTTGGCGGCGCCTCAAAGCGAAGGGAATTGACAAAGAAAGGAATTTAGGGTAAGAATGCGCGGCACTTGAACAGACGGGATTTGGAAAAGAACAGGATTTTAGAGAAATCCTCGGATTTTGACATTCTATCCCGAAGTGAATGATTGGGAGCGAATAACACATACCTGTACAGGAGCGTGATAGCCGAGGACGAGCAGCTAGCCGCACGAACAAGCGCCGCAAGTACAGCCCTGATATCACAGAAACCCTAGGTAGCTACTTAGGCAAAGAAACTTCAATATGAAGCCGCGTATTTTCCCCCACTCATTTCTGCCGCGCAATTTGAATTACCCCGCCTTTAGGGCGCTTTTCGGCGGGAAAGACTTCTTACATATTTTCAAACAAATATTATAGATACTTCCTTTTCCTCACATGCGTTGGCGGT
This sequence comes from Selaginella tamariscina, assembly GCA_003024785.1. NCBI lineage: Eukaryota > Viridiplantae > Streptophyta > Lycopodiopsida > Selaginellales > Selaginellaceae > Selaginella > Selaginella tamariscina. The sequence continues at coordinate 474,829 of PUQB01000104.1, forward strand.
CATTCAAGAATATATAGACATATGTTAAATTGAGTTAATTAAAATTTGTTTTACACATTTTAATATGATTTAATTATGTTTGACATAGTCTTTTAAACAATTTACATATAAATACTAATATACATTATGAATATTTTATAATAACTTATAGAAGCATATGTGTATACACACATACACACACATTTATATATGTACATACCTGGACAACATTATTATATATATTATATATGATACTTCCTTTTAAAGTTTTTTTTAATTAAAATTTATATAATTAAATACAATTAACTTATTTTATATATATTGTACCAACTGATTTATTTAAAATAAGAATATTCCCTAGGGCTAACAGTTATGGCGCGCTAGGGTTTGAGGAGGAGGACGACGCAGGCCGCACGAATGGATGAGGACAATGATCTGGCCGTTGATCCTGGATTCCATGGAACATCTAAATGGCGCCGGATGTCGATCGATCCCACATTGCGTTTTTCCGATGAATCCATGTATGTTAATCTACACTTAATTAATAATTAAGCAAAACATATATATGTATTTGAACAATATTTTGTATAATTACTAAACTTCTTTAGTTTTCATGGTTTAAATTATTTACTCTTTTCATAACTTGTGTGTGTGTGTAAACATACAAAATTTATAATATATTCTATGAAACGTCGTACACACACACACACACATGCATTGATGTGTATATAATACTTGTTTATCTAACTATGTGTTTTTTAATTTGTTGAAGAGAGGATGGGCGACCTAAAACTGCACCTAATGTCAGTGGAAGAAGATATTATAGGCCCAGCTCACTCAGTACAGAAGGTGAGCTAACTGGGTATATGTATACACATCTGTGTGTGTATCTGTGTTCGAAAAAACAATCTTTTTGTGTTTCATCAAGGTATTGAATTATCAACTCCTGCACCATTGTACAAATACCTCAACCGCGGATCAAATTCTGTAAGTATACATTTTTTATATACTCAGATACATAAATATTTACCTATGTGTTTATTTTATTAAATTTTATTTTTATACTGTCAATTTGTTATTTATTTATTAATGTTTTGCTGCAGAGTCCAACTCTTACGAAGAATTGGGATGACCTTGAGAAGAACAAACCACGAATTTTAATCCCAAGTAATGCAATTTTTACATCATCTTATATATATATATATTGTTACACACACGCACACTTCTTGCAGAAAATGTGAATAGGCCTTTTAATACTCTCAAAGTTGATGACATTAAAGGCACTCATTCTGATCCAAAGGTATGAATGCAACGTACATGCATGTACGCAAATGTACTTTTGCGTGTGTGTGCGTCTCTCTCTCTTAATATGATTAAACAACAGAACATGAAGCTTGGACCAAAAGCAAGGGGTACGAGCCCTTTGACACCAGAATATAAGCTGCCAAGCTTTGTAGAGCCTCCTTATGAACCTCCGAAATTCGTCAAAGACAGGTTTGAGTAATATTAATAATCTCTTGAAACATATAAAACTATATATATAGTAATAAAACTGAACTTAAGTGATTGTTTTTCAGCTTAAATTTGAGTGATATTGAAGGCAGCCGGCCATCATCACGTATTTCATTGAGAGTAAGTTTAAATATCAGTAGAATATATATAAATTAATAATTTATTAGGTAAAAAGCTAGTAATATCTTAATCAAGTCCTTTGCCAATGTAGGACATTTCTGATGGTCCAGGAGAGGGATCATATATCAGTTGGGGACATTGATGGTAGTTCTGCTGGTTGGAGACCTAGTCACAGACGGAACTTTGGTAAGTTACACACATGCATATGTGTGTTAAATATCTACAAACTAATGTAAACTGAAGCATGTTTTACATACAGGGAAGTCTACAAGAGATTTATGTTTGCAAGTTCAGGATATAAGCCCACAAAGATGTAGCTATGTACGGAACCCGAATTCCGAAGTGTACGAGCCTGTTGAAGGATCTCATCCACGTCAGCTTATACGTCCTAGAAGCCCATGGTCACCGATTGATTCCAGCCTTCGTACAAATGATATTGAGGAAAGACATACACACACACATGTGTGTGTATGTATATAAATATGCTTACAAACACGCGTGGTTTTTACAGGGCACTGAAGCTGATAGTGCATTATTGAAGACTAAAGTGAAGAAGAGAAAAGAAAAGAGTGCGAGTCGAAATATTGTGACTACTCAAAAAGAGAAAGCTGAACTTGTTGCAGTTAAACTTCTAAAGACGAGAGTTTTGGTAAGCTTTACATTATTTAAATCAGCATTTATTATATTTTCATATAAACTTACATAAACGTAATTATAATTATCTTTAGTAGCATTATTAATCATGTAATATTATTATATTACAATTTTTATTAATCACTGTGCCCTCATTGCAGGACCAAATGAAAGGGAAGAGTGCAAAGGAGGTTGTTCGAGCATTTCAAAACAAGGACAGACAGGCATCTGGTGTGTGTGTGTGTCGCGTGCGCGTGTGTATAAACTATATAGTAACTATTTAAATACAAGTCAGAGGAAATTAATGAATTTAAATATTAATACTAATGTTTCACAGGTAAACTAACCATTGGTGAGGTGGAAAAGGCCTTTAGGAGTTTGGATGTTGGATTGAATGCTGCAGAACTGAAAGTATTCTCCACAGCATTCGACACCTCAATAGATGGTTAGTGTGTGTGTATATTCATAAATCAATACAAACATATAATATATTTTTAATTGTGTATTTATCACATAAATAAAATGAATAAGTGATTAAAATTTTGAGACATGGTTTTATGTCACAGGTTATTTAAACTATTGGAGCTTAGTGAAGCATCTGGTACCAGTAGTTCCATTAAAAAGAAAACCCCTGGTGCGAATAATAAGGTGGTTAAAATGGGACTTAGTGGTTGGTCGCAAAACTGTAGAACCACAACCTTCTATTTTGACAAAGCCCTCGAAGAGTCTTACATAGATTCCAAGTTAAATGAGATATTGAGGAATCTAAACGCTGTAAGTATAACATCAATGTTAGATTAAATAAACATTAAATATTGTTATAATTAGATAATTAGTTAATATTTCTAGTTAATAATAAGTTAACCATGCAGATAGCATATCTGAAAAACTAAACAGAACCAGAGAGCAGAGCAACCTGATGCAGCTCCTAAACAACCACGCACGTTTCGTAGGCGATCTAGAAAGTTAGAACATGTGGGGTAAGAATACATAAGTATCATGACCACACACACACACACACACACATATATATATATATTATATATATATATAGAGAGAGAGAGAGAGAGAGAGAGAGAGAGAGAGAGAGAGAGAGAGAGAGAGAGAGAGAGAGAGAGAATGTCAAGCCTAAGTATACATAATATTTAAATTGCATAGTAAATATATATAATAGTAACTTACATATTATACAGAAGTTCCATATTTTGCACGTATATATTATAACGATATAGTATGTTATTAAAGATTTATTTATTTGAATATTATTGAGTAAGTAAATGATATACATACACACATATATACATCTCCGTGTGGATTTCTATGCAGGGAAGCTCACTATTGCCAACAGGAGGGCCATTTTGGCCTGAAGAGAAATCATTGAAGTCATCCCCATCATCAAAGCAGTTTCACACTGAGCCACAGAACATGTCAGCCTACTACAGGATTTTAGACGGTATATATATATATATATATAATATACAGTATTCTTTGCATGTGTGCATTTTTATCTGTGGGTGTGTGAACACACACACAAAGTGTATATACAAGTCTAATGAGTACAATATATGTAGATTCCGAGAAGAGATGGACAACACGCGTAGGTGGGGATATATACACGGGTGAAGGCAACACTGTTTGTAATACCTCTTACTCAGAAGGCTTACAATGGTCCAGACCATCTACAGGAATGTCTACGAACACATATACAAATATGTATACTGTGTTATCCAGGCCATCCACTTCTATATCAGATGTACAGGTAGAAAAAAGTGCATCTTACTACACACACGCACGCACGCACACAGACGTATGGATGTTTCTAATGTGTGTCTTATTTTACAACAGAAGGATGTGTTTAGCAGACCATCAACAACAGGAGGACAATACACAGACGAGAACTCAAAGTTTGGAAGAATTTCAGAAGACCTCAATCAGCATCAATAGCAGTTCGTGCCGGCACACCAGATTGCCTCAGGACCATAAGCAACATGAGCTATGATGGTACGCATATGTATGCATGCATGTGTGTGTATACAACTAGAGTGATATATCAGGACCATAAGCAACATGAGCTATGATGGTACGATATGTATGTATGCAACTAGAGTGCTATAAGCATGAAGATTGTTACAGGTAATGTGGATTTGAACAGAGGCCGTCTACAGTTTGTACGAGCAACAGAATGGCAAGAAGCCGGTCTCCGTTAATTGCAATGCCTCATCGTGTTCAGAGGCAGCTCACACGGATGATGGATGATGTTGCTGCTGTCAAGGCTTTGTGTTAAATTAGTTCATATATGTTGAAAATATATGGACAGAACACACACACACACGTGTGTGTGTTGGTGTGGTAAGTAAGTAATACGTACTATGTACGTATGCTGTGTATATGATGTTGTAGTCCTATTAAGTTGTTGACAGAAGCTCACCTTGTTGATACTTCGAATCTTAGATTGGCTTGGAGACGAAGAGTGTAATGAGTTCTGAGGTCATGGTTCCCCCAGTTGAGTATAGTATATACTGTAAGTATCTATTATTTGTATATTATATAAACACATATAATGTATGATATTTACTTATTACATTTAACAAGTAAAGATGAATACATTACAAATTAGTACTCCACAGAATGTGTGCTTATGTATAACATATACATAACGCACACGTCACATATAAGACAAACAAAGCATTCTGACGTGTGTGTCTGTGTATCGTAAATACCCTCATATCTTAGACATAGAGATTACAATAGATACACAGTTGTTTGTATACGTACATACACCCATCACAGACATATATATACATATGTATGACATACATACATACACACATTCTATGCATATATAATATATAATGTATCATACAACGTATATATGCACATCATAGAGAAAGCATTTCCATGAATATGTGTGTATATATAAGATATACTATATATGTTTATATTTTGTAGCTGTGTGTGTGTAATATGTTTATACATTCCAAAGTCATGGTATACACACACACATATACATATACATATATATATATATATATATATATATAGAGAGAGAGAGAGAGAGAGAGAGAGAGAGAGAAGAGAGAGAGAGAGAGAGAGAGAGAGAGAGAGAGGTGTAGATTAAAGTATTAAATATAACAAGGTTCTAAATGTATTATTCAAATATAAAAGAGGTTCCACTACGCAGCCTTAGGCAATTCTTTAGCTCCATCCTCCGAAGGTTTATCTTTAGTTGCCGCCCCAGCCTGTTCCTTCAAATAAATAATATATTATCACACACACACACACACACATTTACACCAGTGATATTATACGATAAATATAATCTCTTACTGGCTTAGGGGTTTCTGGAACGAGTTTCACATCAACATCCTCTATGTTTACAAGTTCATAGTCCTCAAACTCCTCTTGAGCCTATTATTTAGAATATCTTGTTAATTTACGTGTGTGTGTGGTGTGTGTTGTTATATTTTTATATATGTCTTACATCTGAAAACACCACTGAGGATTATGTTTCGGTTTCTCAGGAGCTTTCGTCTTTACAGTTTTTCTTCATGCACCACTTCGAGAGTTCCTTCGGCCTGCTAAAGATTTCTTATGAACACACACACACACGCAATAATAGAATACAATCTAATACAAAATTAATGTCTTAAAACATATGATTGCAGTTGATGCATGTGTGTGTGTGTGTGTGTTGAGAGAGAGAGAGAGAGAGGAGGGAGGGAGGAGGGAGGGAGACAGGGAGGGAGAGAGAGAGAGACAGGGAGGGAGGGAGAGGAGGGAGGGAGAGATAGAGAGGGAGGGAGGAGAGACAGAGAGGGAGGGAGGCAGAGGCAGAGGCAGAGGCAGAGGAGAGAGGAGAGAGAGGAGAGAGAGAGGGAGAGGGGGGGAGGGAGGAGAGAGGGAGGGAGGAGGGAGAGACAGGGAGGAGAGAGGCAGAGGGAGAGAGAGAGGCAGAGGGAGAGGGAGAGAGGCAGAGAGAGAGGGGGAGAGAGGGGGGAGAGGGAGGGAGGGAGAGGGGAGAGGGAGAGGGAGAGAGGGAGAGAGGGGGGGGGGGGGGGGATTTACTTGTTTCTCGGGGTTTAGCAGATGCTTTAAGGGCTTCCTAAGGTCAGACATGTTCATATTCTTGCAGTCTGACTGCACATCATCTAATGCTTTTGGTAGTGAAATTGACTTGCCCCAACAGCTACCTCCTGTAAACAAAGGACCAAATGTTTTTTAATACACATGTTTGGATGTGTGTGTAAGTGTGTTACGTACTTCTTTTTTCTTTATATGATGCAAGACGATCCTGAGGATTTTGATCTATTATTTCCTTTGGTTCCATATTAACCAAATGCATATGAGTAAGAAGCTAGAAGGGCTTATTTATGTTTTGGTTTATGCACCTTACGTTTCATCTCCCTTGCAATCTAGAATATGCTCAGAATATGAGATCTTATGTTCCGAGAATATGCTCAGAAGATGTTCCTGGAATATGCTAATTTATTAATAGGGAGAAACCCTAATTATAATTATAATTATTCACAATACATTGTTTCCTCAAAACACCCAGCACACATTGCTAACCACACACACACACATTTATTTGATTGGTTGGCCTCAAGAAAGCAAATTTTAAATTTGGGACGTTTTGAATAAAGATTTAAGCTACATGCATATGTTTTATACACAAAAAATTAATCTTGTAGTAATTTTCCTTATTAAAACCAGAATACCATAACTTCATTTTATAGGCAATAGACATCAAATACGATACTTGTGTAAAACTACAAAGCTGTTTAAAACAATGCCAAGTCGGCATGATTATTTACACATCCCATATGTCATATATATATATATATATATTATATAATATTATATATATAAAGACAAATATCTAGATTTTTTAAATTACTATGTCTACTAGAAAAAACTAATGCGATATTCATGTATACACAAATGAGTACATAATATTTATTAAATGAAGTTGTAATTTATCCACTACATATACTTATTCCAGTAAATCAACTGACCAGGCGGTTGCCAGCTGGAGCGCCAGCTGGCAACGGCATTGCCCATCCATCTCTCAGGGAAGTCCAACGCTGACGTGTCATGCAAGGACGACACCAACTCTCTTTTTGTATCCATTGAAAACTTGAAACACTCTCCTCCCTTAGTTCTTACCATCTCTGCAACCTGCACAAGCCACACAAACGTAAATTACACACACACACACAACACACATGTACATATGCATCATATGCTTGTGTATATACGTACGAGTATTACACGCACACATGTGCTTGTACAAATGTGTATAAGTGTAGAATCATTATTTACACACAATGCACACACACATGAGAGAGAGAGAGAAACCTTTACAGTATACATGTGCTTGTACAAATGTGTGTAAGTGAAATCATTCATATAACAAATGCACAGACACCCGAGAGAGAGAGAGAAAGAGAGTCGTCTTATATAATCACTTAAGTCGATAAATTAAGTCTATAGCGACTTACGATTCTATACAATTATATATACTGAGATCATTAACTATTGATGATAATCTCTTACGCATACAAACAAAAATACACGCACCCACATGCAAATACGCATGTGCACAAGTTGAGGATGCATTACAGCTCAATGACCACCGTTGCTCGTGAGTATAAAATACAAGTACATTCTACAGATGTAACTTAGCATGTGTACAAATTATTTATGAGAGAGAGAGACAAGAGGGGCCTACCTGTTCGAGCCAAGGAAAAGCAGCATCAAGGAAGTGTTGTTATGAAGAATTTGCATGACGGCACGCATCATTGAAGCAGCTGTTGTATTTGACAAATGCTCGAACGCAGGACCGGTCTGATTCATCATCCTCACCAGTAACAGGTCATCTTCTGCCGACAATGCTTCCTCATACGCCGAGTCCACGTCACCACCGTGCAGATTCTAACAGTGTATACAATATTATAAGTGTGTGTTTGCAAAACACATGTACATAACACAAATGCATGTCACTATGCGTCAATCATAATCCGATGGACACACATGTACACAAAACACCTGATACAGTATGTAGAGAAATATTTACACGTATTATCCGGACTATCGTATATACCTCCATTGCTCGTGTCCAGAATAGCCATGAAGGCGCTGCAACTTGCTTTGCAGGCTCCATTGCAGTCTCCAGAATCATGTCTGGCAGCTTATCAACTACAAGTTCGTCCCCTGCATGAAAGTCAAACCTTATTACTATGAATGTGTCATATAATGCCCTAGTACTACAACTATATGCATATATAGTTGTAGTCATAACCATCCATTTCAGTGCGTGCGTGCGTGCGTGCTGTGGTGTTTGCGTTCCATACTGACCAGGAGCTCCTCTGATGGCTTCAAGTGTAGCTTCATCCTTTGAGGCTCTCCACACGCTTCTCGCTGAAGGGCCTTCTCCATGTCGGGCTCTATCCCATGCTCGTCTTGCAACCGGTGGCTGATCTTGGAAGTCAGAAGACAAGGTCACCTGAACACAGCAACCTATTACCATTCATTTCTATCACAAGTGATAAAGAATTGAAGAGGAAGTTTATTGAAAAATAAAGCATTTTAAAGAAAAATAAGCCACGTGTAGTACATTATAATAGCATATATTGCCAATGACATGTAAACTTGTACATGCCCGCACACGATATGAAATTGAATACCATTATCGTTAAATATATAAATGATACATAACCAATATTGGAAATATGCATTTATACCTCATCAGAAGAGGCAAAATTTGGGCTTTTCCGTACTGTAGTGTAGTTTGTCGTACGTAGCTCCTGGTTGCTGTAGGGTGAATCTCTTCCACTGCCAGAGTGAACGGAGAATCTTTCTTCGTAGTCAGAGAGTTTAAAGAGTTCTCTCGTATTGCGAGACGAATATTCCAGTGTTGAAATGTTTCTGCTACCAGTAGAACTGAATTTGCCCGAACCTGTTAAGTACAGTGTCACATAGATATGTATATATAAAATATACAATATCCTGGATTAAAGTTGATATTATTATAATCCAGCATTTCTACTTTAGTTAATAACCTTTTTCGATATTCTCCCCAGACCGTTCAAGACGTTGGACTCTGTCTTGCAAGGAAAGCATGCTCTCTTGACAGGTGCACATGAAATCCTGGAAAAGGAAAGTTAGAGAAGCACTCTCTATGCATTTATACATTAGTATATGTGTGTTTGCGCCTGCGACCAGAGTGTGTGTGTGTGAGAGAGAGAGAGTGCTTGGTATTTGTACATATGTACAGTGTGTGATATCGGGAATACGCAAGTACACATGTACAAAGTATAGACGTGAAGGTATAAGATGAACATGGTGTTATATTATATGATTAAAATATCTGAAGTGATTCTATAATATGTGACCCGTATCTGTCCGCAAAGGGATACTCTTGCAGTGCGGTCATCAGAAGCCATGAAACTGTTCGGAGCTGCATTAGGAGTTACAAACCCACTTGTTCCTCCCAGGCAACAGCTCCATAAACACACACACTCACACATCCGGGAGGAATTATATTTATTATATGCATGAAAACATTTGTGCCATAATTCAAAATACCTGTAGCATTTCTAGAAGCTCTGTCTGTCCACGCTCCAGCTGACATATCTGTCGCTGAATTAAAATCCAATCACTGCCACCGAAGCTTTGTCCATCACCTCCTGCTTCCCACCGATCAACCTACAATGACAGTATATATACATATAGAAGCCTACACACACGTACAAAGATATAGATATCAATAGATAAAACACAAATAAATCTACTCGTACGCATAAAACAAATACATACACATGTACACACCTTTTCCTCACTCTGCTCCTGAGGCGTAGGAGTGATTGTTCTTGTTTCTGGCTTGGAGCTGACTTCCAAAGGAATAACAGTAGTAATTTCAGAAGAGGAGGTTCACATTCGACCTTGAGCTGTTGTTATCATCTGTTGCTTCTCTGGAAACAGGCGTGCGGCTGCCTGCCTCGGCAGACACGAATCTTTTCGCTTCCAGATGAGCCTCTACGGTCTTCTGCACGTTCCTCTGTAAGATGCACACAACGCACAAACATATAGTAAGTTTTGTTTACACACACACACACACACACACAAATACCTTGTGAAGGCGACACCCGTGGTACAGCAACTTCAACTTCCCAATTGTCCAGCGTTTTGCTGTCCAGCTTGCGGAAAAAATCTGGATTCGGTTTCAAGTCGCTGGTTGCCGGGGCTCTTTTCTGCCAGATCGAGTTTTATCCTCCAGAGGGATCGACGACCTAATATGTCAAAAGCCCTCATATTAATTGTGTTGTATTCAGCTAATATTGTATACAGAAGTGGTGTGTGTGTGTATGTGTTTCATACACAACCACGAATTCACCAAGCAGATACCTACTCGGACTTTTCGGATATTCCACCTGCTTCTGCCTCTGGTTCTTTCCAGCAGCGGGAGAAGCTAGGTGTTTCCTCTAAAGGACTGTTCACACCTGCATATAAATGCATATAAGACTAAAATCAGGTACACCAGACGGAAATACGTATATAACATATCACCTTCGTTTATGGATCATATATGTCACAGATTTTCGATACTCTCACAGACACCCAATCGCACATACTCACAAGCATACATACATATTCATATTACGTGTACATGTATGTATATTGTAAAAGAATATGTGCATCTTACTCTTGAGTTTCAAAGAGGAATCTAACTCAGGTCCTGGAACTGTCTTCCAAACTTGGATAGCACACGTAACAGCGTCTCGTACTGGTTTCACCTAATCAAATTGCAACCAAAGACCCTAAGCAAAAAAATACAGTAACACATTTATTGTATGAGAAAGTTTTGATTAATATCAATATTATTGACAAATAATTCAAGGGTTAAGTAAATAGAACTCAAACGCATGTACCTTATCAAAGCGATAAGAATCTAGTACACCAAGCGTTGATGGTTTCATTTTCGAGAGGCCCGGACTGGCAAGAAGAGACAATGTCTCTGCAGCAGCTTTCGCGCTGTCCAATCGCTACTGTGAAGAGACTCTTGGACACACGGCACAAGCTGGGCCAGATTTTCATCCCCTGAATCCTTGACCACCTGCATTGTATATAATAAATCATACTATTTTATGTACAGCTAGTTACAATCATACGAGTTATTTATACTCAAACTACTAGGTATATAAAACACAAATATGCACTTTTACAATATATACTATATATAATATTGTTATATATTCTGTACACAAGAAAACATATAAAAGTGCATGAAAACCCACACTACGTACTCGAGAGAGACTGCCGCTGGCGGATAACAATGCCGCTCTCGCCATGAAACCGGGATTTGACAAGACTTTAACAATCCGAGAAGTTAGCCGATGGACACAAGCCGGTGTGAGGTTAGGCGCGCTTTCGATCACCCTGCCAAGGCACATTGCCGCACCAACCTGTACATTCTTCGTCTGCTCACCCATAGCATCAAAAAGCGGCTTTGTATACACGGCCAAGAAGCCGCCTTGCGGAGTCGAATTCTCTGCCGGAGGAACTCTCGCAACAAGCACACCCATAGTCTCAACACACACATCCCTGATCTGCGTGTCGGGATCCTTGAGCCTCCGTATCACGAACGAAACAATCCGAGACAGATGAGGCGATAACACCTCCCCGTGAAGAACAGAGAGCGCCGCGAGGATTCTAACACATTCTTTACGTACCGTGAGCTTCTGATCCGCTCCGACATCGAAAATGCAGGACAAGAACACGCCGATTCCTTCCTGGGAGAGATTCTCAGCGATCTTTTGCAGCTCTTCCACCGCCATCTGCTGCGTGTCGCGATCGCCTAGCTTGTTCAGCGCCGAGAGGATCGTCAGCTTGAGCTCCATCGCCGCCCGCGCCCTCGCCGTCCTCCCGCTGATCTGAGCCATGCCGGACGTCACCTAGAAACTGTTTAGGGCTCCTGTAGCTATGGCGGAAAGAATGCGCTCCGTCGATCGAAACGGCCTTAATCTCGCCAGATGGAGCCTATTTATCACCGTCGATTTCGAATAGGCAAATCGACGGGAGATGTAATCGGACCAAAACCCTGACGGAGTTTCACAAATGATAACCCTTTTTGTTCGGACAGTGATCAACTTATCGGATTGGCGCTCATGAATAGGCATTGAGAGATCTACAGATCGAAAAGCTCCTTGAAATTGTAAGTTTCTCTCTCTTTTTTAGCGGATTACACAACAGAATATCGCAGATCCAGTTGCATGGAGTATATGGAATCGACATGGATCATGCTATTCGGTACAGGAGCAGCAGTCGCAGCTGCAGGTCTCTACTGGGTCATGTGCGTGGCCGGAGCTGCTGAACAGAAGGGAAAGAGAGCTGTAGATCTGGGAGGTGGATCTCTCTCTAGAACTGAAGTCGCTGGAAACTACAAAGAGTACGCCGCCTTCTTCGACAAGCCCAAGCAGATTGACACTCCGGATAAGGTCCCAAAGCTTGTTGACACCTTCTACAACCTTGTAACAGACATATACGAGTGGGGGGGGACAGAGCTTCCATTTCTCTCCCGCCGTCCCCGGCGTGAGCCACCGGGAGCAGACCAAGCTGCACGAGGAGTACGTCGCAGATCTGCTGCATCTCAGGCCGGGGATGCGCGTCCTAGACGCCGGGTGCGGGGTCGGGGGCCCATGCGGGCAATCGCCTCCCACTCCGGCGCGAACGTTGTCGGGATTACCATCAACGACTACCAAGTTGCGCGTGCCAGAAGCCACAACAAGAAGGCCGGTCTAGATCATCTCTGCGAGGTTAGAAATGCCCTCTTATATAAGTATTAGTTCTGAAATCTTATCAATGCAGGTGATTTGCGGGAACTTCTTACACATGCCATTCTCTAAGGAGAGCTTTGACGCGGCATACTCGATCGAGGCGACGTGCCATGCCCCGCAGCTTAAGGATGTGTACGGGGAGATTTTCCGTGTGCTCAAGCCGGGGAGTCTGTATGTCTCTTACGAGTGGGTGACGACTCCAAAGTACAGACACGAGGAAGCGGAGCACGTGGAGATTATACACGGGATTGAGCATGGAGACGCACTCCCCGGGCTGAGGAGCCATAGACAGGTTGTGGAGATTGCCAAAGAGGTCGGCTTTGAGGTTCTAGAGGACAGGGATCTAGCATTGCCGCCTGCACATCCGTGGTGGAGCAGGCTCAAGATGGGGAGGCTCGCCTACTACAGGAACCATATTGTCATCGCTCTGCTATCCTTCCTAGGCATTGCACCCCAGGGAGTTGTTGAGGTCCATGAGATGCTCTTTAAGACAGCCATGTATCTGACTCGAGGGGGAGACTGGTATCTTCACACCAATGCACCTCCTTGTGTGTCGGAAACCTGACCCTGCTGCTCCCGTTGTTTCTTCCTCCTGATCGGTTTCTTTCGGGTTTTTTTCTTCTTTTTGTTTCTTTTTTTTTAATTTTATTTTTTTTGTTTGCTGGGTTTATAGGTGTTTAAGAAATATAAGAACACAGGAGGCAACAGGAGTCTCTGTGGGATTTTCAGCAAGGGGAGGTACTTATGATGTTTCCTTATGAATGAATAAGGCCACCACAGAGAAACTGTTGATGTTTTTGTTTCTTAGAAGTTGAATGGGAAAGGGCTACTCTGTTTTCTTTAATATGTTGAGTATATCCGAATATGCTCCAGTATTATATTAAAAAGACATGAAATGCATCTGAAATAATATAAATATATGTAAAATGATGTGACTGCTGGTGACAAATCCTTGTACAGAATCTAGAAAACCAAGCCAGCAATTTAGACTATTCTATACTTTTACTGTAGCAAGTGCGAACAAAACAAAAACGAAGAAAAAGTATATGTCCATGTCGAAGTTTTATAATATTATATAGTTAAATAAAGCTAGTAGAATTTAAATTTTATTAGTTAAGCAATATTTAAAAGAAACTAAAATATTAATAAGACGAAGTCATATACTAATAAACTATTCTTCTATTATTTATTATATACTAATTTTATATTAATATACAGCATAATGCATTTTATATATACACAAAGGTCATATACTAATAAATATCAATGTATACTTCTGTGCACACGGACACACACGCGCGTATACACACACACAAGTAAGCTCTCAAAAGATCCGGGTTCAAATCCCGGCATCCTCAATTTTTTTTGTGTAACTAGCACAAAGTCCATACACATGTCTATACAGGTACATATACACAAGTACATTTAAGCATTTAATAAATATCAATACCTAGAAACTCCTTAACATCAAAGGAGAAAGACGTGCTAAACATGGTCCCAAATGCATAACAAGATGCCCCTCCACCAATAACATATAGTTTATCACCAACCAGATTTGCGGTGTGTCTTACAAGCAGGCACTCTTCCGGAAGGCATATGTTCACTCGTCTCCAGGCTAAGTCCTCAACATCCAGCATAAATAAGCTCTTTGCCTGCTTCAGCGTTGGACACCCCCCCAAAACTGCTATATATTTCCCAATCACCGTGCAAGAGTGACTAAACCTTGCTACAGGAGCTTCACCTATAGTGTATATTCATGAACATGAGAGAGAGAGAGAGAGAGAGAGAGAGAGAGAGAGAGGACCTCCAGTGAAGACTTTAGTCCATCGAAGCACTTGTGTGCATAGCATGTACAAATCCCCGAAGATATTCTTGCCATCGTGGCCACCAAACAAGTAAAGCTTACTTCCGACGGTACAGAGTGTGTGTGAATATCGAGGTGAAGGAAAATCCCCTGCACACTCCACACGTGACCATGTCATGTTCACCGTGTCCAGTACATACATGTCCCCTAGTACACCTTCCACACCCAATCCTCCAAACACGTATATTCTCTCATCAACGACTGCTGCGGCATGTCGATGCCTGTTATGGAATGTTTAGATATGTTTATACGGAATACACATGCATATATATATGTCTATGTGTACATAACATTCTAAGAGCCTTAAACGTACACATATAGTATATAGCTTCTCACACCACACACACACACCTGGGGATGAAATCCACACCATAAACGTTTGGACGAGTGATCTCCAAATTGTTGGGATCAATGACAAGCACGTCCCCCAGAAAAACCTGTGGTCCCATTCTTCCACCAATTACCCATATCTTCTCACCCACAACTGAAGCCGTTTGAGCCATTCGAGGTAGAATATCCTTGTATATTGCTGCTTTAGATATATGTTGTATTAGATCTCAGACAGAAACATAATATATATACTTCCATATATATACATACCTTGACCATTTGGTCTTCTGCCGTGAATAATACTATGTCATTCAGACGGGAATGCCTTCCAGGGCCTCCATAGCCACCGAATATCACTAAGCCGCCGCTTATGGTGCACGCTGAATGCCCCCATCTTTGTAAAACTCGTGCTTGATCGAATTAGAGTTCAAAACAGCTCCTTCTGAAAAAGCACGTCAGCCAACGTGTGTGTGCAGGAGTAGCATGGAAACAAGGTTTATATCACAGGAAACTCGGTAGTTGATTAAAACT
This sequence comes from Selaginella tamariscina, assembly GCA_003024785.1. Classification (NCBI taxonomy): domain Eukaryota; kingdom Viridiplantae; phylum Streptophyta; class Lycopodiopsida; order Selaginellales; family Selaginellaceae; genus Selaginella; species Selaginella tamariscina. The sequence goes on from PUQB01000104.1 coordinate 490,633, forward strand.
GCATGAATCTCTCATATAATATAAAACGCACGCACACATACAAGTAATTTCTATATGCAACTAAATATCATATGGTACACTTCTCCATGGCGAAGTAGCAGGAAGGTGTCCTAAGGTGAAAATGCGTTTACAAAATTAAGATACAATATTATATAGCCATACACACGCAGATATATATATATGCTATATAAACTACATTATAACTATCTATTGTCAAGAAACAGGCATGTACCTGAACTGAAAGAGCGTCGTGTGCAACGAGCAGATAGAAGAATCATAGCTCTCTGCTCACATCAGGCGCTCAAAAGTTTTGAAAGTACGTGTCAAACACTTTCTGGGAGATTTTTGTACCTGCTGTGCTCTCATCAAACCAGGTTGCACCACTCTCATGCAGCCGGTCGGAGGTAGATTCTTGTCCACCCCATCACCGTCGCTCAATTCTCCGTGAACTTCTACAGTCGAGCATATATCTTCGACCTTGAAATGTTCGTCATTTGTCACTTTAATTGGAGCATCCAACGTAGACAATGCCCCGCTTTGGAACTATATAAGGCAAGTATCACATTAAATACAGCTTAGTTGCATGTATATAAATAATCCGCTAATATTAGATAGAATACATAAACAACCAAAAAGAGGAATATGCTTATAACATGATGGCTGGCAAAAACCCTCTCGAAGCCGGTATATAAGTTATCTTGTGGTTATTGAAGTAAATTAATTAACACATACAGAGACACAATCTTAAGACGCCTATATAGACATATACACACGCACACACCTATCACATACATACACATTCATAATGAAAACTTACTTGGGTGATGAAAGATTCTAAGAATTTATCAGTTCTCTGCTTGTTTTGCTCCATTTTTGCGGTTTGCCAGTAGAGAAAGATATCTCAGATATTCATCGGATACATGAAGCTTTCCATTCTCCCCCACTGGCACCTCCAGGCGGATCGAACATCGAATTGCCACCATAATCCTCTTCTTAATACTTGTAATTCCTAAAGACATATAGAACAAATGTATACTAAGCGAAAATACATAGTATGTATATGTACGATATATAGATACTATGTATTTACGCTTAGTATACATTTGTTCTATATATAGAACATATATATGTAAAATAAGGAAAGACTCCACTCTGTGTATGAATACTATGTTATGTATCTACCATACACATACATAGCAATCCTGATTGTCTGTGTGTATGTTTTATATTACTCGTACCAGTACAGCGTGTAATATCTACCTGATTCTCTGAACCCGGCAGAGATTGCACAAGCAACAATCTCCTGTGCAGCAGAAACGCTAACGCAATCCAAAGCAAGAATGAAAGGCTCAAATCTAAACACAAGTAGCTCATTCTCCTCATTCCCAATGAATCTACGAGCAGCTGATACAATCCTGCGGATCGACCTGTTCGTGGCTCACAAGCAACCAATCCCCTCCTTTCTTCTTCTTCTTTTTCCCCGTACCTGGAGAGTCCTCACTGAAGAGCGTGATCCGACCCGAACACGAGCTCGTAGTAAAGAAATCCGGGTGCGCATTTACTCTGCCGATAAAAGCAGCGATCGGCGCATCGATTCCGCCTTTTCTAGATCGATCCGTGCTCTCGGACGCGAGCGCCGCCATCGCCCTGTTCTTTCGCTCGTCGAAATCCGCCATAGCCAACGCCGAAACCTAAACTGAGTTTAGGTTAAACTACAATGGCTGAATATTCTTTTTCCGTACACGTGTCAAGACAGCGTTTGACATAGTTATCCCACATGCAAAAGGTCGGATTGAATATGGTAGTCATAAAATTTGACGGTGTCCATAAAAGGGTCTAAAACTCATTTTTGTACTAATTTAATAAATATAGATCAGCCCTAAGGATGTTTATATACACTTTATTTTATTAATCAATTATTTACAATTTAAAAATCAGTAGTTTATTCTCGGTATATCCTAGTATATGCTAGAAACGGAAAACAGGGGGAAGGTTAAGGGAGAGTTTAAGAAATTTTTAAACGTTGAAAGTGGCTTTGGTGTCTCTTTCGCTAAAGCATTGGTGGAGGGGGATTTGGCGGGTGGGCTGTCTTAGTCAATTTAGCGGCATGAACATAAACAACAATAAAAACGAGAGCGTAGCTAGCGGTTTGCCAAATTAGAGGAGCTTCCATTTTGGAGGGCTTTATTCACTTTCAAAATCCCTAGGCACAAGGGGGTCTCGTGGTCTCTCGCTGCGCGGGCAGATTTAGGGTTCTTCCTCCCGATTCGCGATCTGCACAGGGTCTCGGCTGCCTCGGCTAGGTCTGTCGCTGCTCTTGTGATCCAGTTTTTCTCACGATTTCAGCCGCCAATGCTGCTTCTTGGATCGATTTCTAGGTTCTCAGATCGTATTTTTGGCCGTCATTTCTGCTCTCCTCCTCGATTCTAGCCTGTTCTCAGTGTTCTTGTGCTTCTGGAGGCGATTTGTCGGCCAGATCGCTATTTCTTGCGATTCAGTGTCTGCGAAATAGGTCGGAGGTGTTTTCAGCGGCCATTTCTGTTGTTTCGGACGCGATTCCGCTCTTTCTTGTGATTCGGCGCCTCCGGATTAGGTCGGCGGATTTTTTAGTGCTCCTTGAAGCGATTTTTAGTCCAGATCGCGGTTTTTGTGATTCGCGCTTCCGAAGGGGTGTTTTACGTCGCCATTGCTGCTCCTTGAAGGGATTTCTAGGTCGAATTATTGTTTCTTGTGAAGAACGCGAATCACGGCGTTGAAATCTTGCAAAATGTGGCTCTTTAGGACAGATCCTTGGCCGCCAAGGTCCCTGGAGGTGTGTATTAGCATTCAGGAATGGGCATTCTAATGGGAAGCACGACTTCGGGATTTCGGTTGCTCATAGGACACTAGGGATTACCTCTACATGCACTCACTCTGCGGTGGTGGTCTTGGGTTTACTGTTTAACTGCGTTAAGGGGTTTTTCTTAGAAAACGATGAAGCGAGCCTACAAGCTTCGTATCCTTTTCTTATCTTTGTTTACACATACAGACACAGAGAAAGACACACACACACACACATATAGTTTGTTTCCTTAACATCACTTGCAGAGGAGTTTGTCGCTCATGGATCCGATGTCAACTGCCTTAAGATCGGAAAGAAGTCTTCGCGTGTGCTTGTCACTGGAGGCGAGGATCACAAAGTTAACATGTGGGCGATTGGCAAGCCAAATGCAATACTGGTATGGATTAACTGTATTAGACACCAAAAATATGATTTTTTTGCTATTGGGTTTATTATGAACTTTGTAATTTGATAAAGAAGTTCATAACACACAAGGAAAGCTAATTTGGTAGTGCTTTTTGTGTTGGGTTGTATTATAGCTAAGAATGTACTTTGCTTCGTATTCTCATATGTAGAATGTGGAGAATGACTCATGTACTGCTTTTTGCTTTTTTCTGTATTTGAACGCGTGTGAGTGCAGAGTCTATCAGGACACACGAGCGGCGTGGAGTCTGTTGCTTTTGATGCAGCCGAAGTACTTGTTGTAGCCGGTGCGGCAAGTGGAACAATAAAGCTTTGGGACCTCGAAGAAGCAAAGAGTAAGCAATGAATAATGTTAAAGCAAAACACTGCACATGCACAGGCACATATGCTCTCTGTATGTGTGGTATGTAGCAGATAACAGTATTGATGTTTGAGTGTAATGTATATGTATACTTACGTTTTTTTCTTCTTCCAGTTGTACGTACACTCACTGGACATCGTTCAAACTGCATTTCTGTGGATTTTCATCCATTTGGAGAATTCTTCGCTTCTGGTTCGCTTGATACAAACCTCAAGATTTGGGATATTCGACGAAAGGGCTGCATTCACACGTACAAGGGTCATACTCGAGGCGTCAAATGCGTCAAGTTCAGTCCTGATGGTCGTTGGATCGTTTCTGGTGGAGAAGATAACATACTGAAGGTTAATATGTGTGTATAATTATATGCATCTATACTCACAGATACGCACACATACATATAGACACCTGTTTAATGTGTTGTAGTTGTGGGATCTAACAGCGGGAAAGCTCATTCACGATTTTAAGTACCATGAGGGCCAAATTCAGTGCTTAGACTTTCATCCCCACGAATTCTTACTAGCTTCAGGTACTGTTTAGAATTTCGATTTTTCTTAATCTTTATCACCTTGTTTGATGCAGGATCTGCGGATAAAACCGTGAAGTTCTATGATCTCGAAACATTCGAGCTTATAGGCTCATCAGGCCCAGAGGTATGCAGACTATTTTTACCCGTTGTGTGCTTATGTCTGTTGAATATATATGTAGACATCTGGAGTACGTGTAATGGGTTTCAATCCCGATGGTCGTACCTTAATTTCTGCAACTCAAGAAAATATGAAGGTAAGATTCTTCTTTGTGTGTACACGTGTGCTTTAACAATGAAGAAACATTTCGAGTTAACATGCCTGACCTTTTTTTACTTGTATGCGATATGCCAGCATTTCGGATTTGAGTGTGTGTGGATAGTGTTTATGTACAGTATGACATTTATATGAATTTCAGGTGCTTTCATGGGAACCATTAAGATATCATGACTCTGTTGATGTTGGTTGGTCGAAGATTGCTGACCTGAGTATTCACGAAGGGAAGCTGCTTGGCTGTTCATTTAACCAAATTGTGTCGGTGTTTGGGTTGTCGACTTAACGGTGAGATTCATTTTCATGTTTGCATATTATACATATAAATATATACTATAGTAATTAATACTGAGTTTTTTGCAGCGTACTACCCGCTTCAAGTCAGCTCTGCTTCCCGCACAAACAACGTGTTGAGCGGCAAAGCATCTTCAAATGTGAATGAATCTTATGTGAAGAATTCTGTGAAATTGTCGCTTCCTCAGGCTACAGAGTCCAGTGTAAAGGAGACAAGGATTAGCGCCACTACTAAATGTAAGTATCTCATATATAGTGATTAGCTGCTAACATTTCCCCTTCTATTACATGGACGATGTATATATGTGTATATCTGCTAGTTTGTTCTTTATATATTCGTGTATGCATAATAATCAGTTGAAGTATAACGTGTTAAGTGTGATGAACCGCACTGGGCTGCGAAATTAGTTTCTGAGTGATACGCATAATACAGAGCCAGAAAATCTGTTTATGACTCCTATATGTTTGGAGAGAGAGAGAGAAGAGAGAGAGAGAGAGATGTGTGGTTGTATGCATTTCCACAACACATTACGTAAATTTACTGTCACTTCACGGATAGGGTGTGGCATAAGATAACACAGCACACATACAGCTTATATACAAGTATTCCGTGCACATCTCGACACAATTATGTAATTTATTGTTTCTGTACAGCGAAGATGGAATCTGACGCTACAGCTATAGAGAATGTTCCAAACGTGCCACACAAAGTATCTACTTCATTGCCCAGCAAAGTGTCTTCTGCATCAGTGACGTCCTCTTACGTTCTCACCCCCAGGAAAGGATCCATTTCCAGGATACAATCAGCTGAGGCTCGTCATTCATCCCCGATGTCAGTTTTTCTTCAAGACCCGGTAACACATCATATAGATATAAGTATATGCATAATTTATCCATAGCGACCGTGTTTAGGAAGCTATGGGAGAAAGCTAGATTGTACTGTAATTGGAATTAGTTTATACAATATTATGTTAACACCAACATTTAGAATATACGTGTGTGTTGTGTGTGATATTTACAGATAGGTACTGGATGCATATTGTATAGTCATTTGTGTTTTGAGTAACCATCGTCTTACTCAACAGTTGCTCTATTATATAGCGTGTGGTGCCACCGGCACCAACTCATATGGACGTGATATTAACCTTTAGATCTTTTAAAATGCGTCTGAGCTGTACGCTAATGTTTTTTTAGATGTGAGAACTAGGATATACTACATGTATACGTACTATATATAATGTATTGTGTATGTATGGATATAATTTGTATTTATATGTGGTGTGTCGCTATTGGATATTAACATCTATATGTAGCTACGGAGAATGGACGACCGGATACCGGAGGTGCAGCCGGAATAAGAAAGAGTTACGAAGGGAGGAGAAAGTTAACGGAATATTTTCTACCGATGAACCTGTTTATTCTCCACGGAGTGATAGGACCGTCAGTGAGAGAACCGTCAGAAGCTCTTTTCTCCATCCTGGAAGAGTGACTGAAAGCGATGATGACGCCACATCCAGAGAAGAAAGGTCCGTTAAGAAACTTACACCTTTTAAAGGCGATACCGGAGCCATTAGAGGATCATTGTCTGGTAAGTGCACCATAGAGTTTCACACACATATATATTCAGTACTGACATGTGTACGCCTATAAACACGTCAGAGGATTATAACAATATCTAGAAAATGATGTTTATTGTGTAATTTAAATACGTATATACGTATATATTGCAGCTACACTACGTATTCCTCGTGCTAATTTCGTACTCTTTACGTGGCTTAGCCATGAAGAATATATACTTTTTTATTGGTATTACAAATGATCCGTTGGTCTTACATTTATTTCTTCTAAACGTATTTGAGTCCATTATGTAAGCTACGCTATATAATTTATGCTTAGTTATGACTTTTCTCATGGTACAACCATTATGTAGTCCTGGTGCACATACTAACTATAAATCTCATGATTCGACCATCAAGTCCGTCTTATTTCCGGGAAGATACCTTACTTGGCCAGTGCTCATATCATTGCATAACAAAATGTATTCAATATAGATGTGCATGTAGTGTTTGTGTGTTGTTATAACAAAGATAGCTCTGTGGAGTGATTGTCATTTATACACTAGTTGTATGCAGTACGTACATATAGTTCTTACGCATATATGATAGATGCTTCATTACTGTTATATACCTTTTCCGTGATCGAAGATATACGTATTACGTGCGTGTGTGTGTGTGTATACATAATGTATGTATATTATAGGTTCCGTACAATATTGACTTGTATAATAGATACATAAGTAATTATTTAGCTAATATTATATTCAATTCATGATTTACAGATGATCGAGTTCAACAACTTAAGCATTGTTTTGATGAAGTGGCTGCTACACAACGTAGTGACCATTCGGCAGATAGTGACTTAAGAAGATCAAGGTCATTTTCTGCTCAACGGAGTAGAAAGGAGCGGGATAATACCGATATTCCTGTTACCATCCACGTAGCCCGTAACAGGACCCAAATACGTACACCCACCATGGTAAAGTGTTATTATGATAACTAAATTGTTCTCTATAATTCTCCTATGACTATAATTTTTCATGCCACAACACTCACGCACACACACACTCACACCTACACACATACAAACGTTGTTATTAACTACGTTGGTATAATAATCTTATTATGAACGACCAATATGTTGTATAATTAGAAAACCTCGTTTATAGATGGGAAGTGTTGACGGTACGGAGAAGCCTGTGCAACAGCGTACAGACGTGGTAAAATCTTTTTTTCATCTCTTTAAACATATACACACGCATGCAGATGCACACAGACAGTGCTTGGCTACCTATCTAATGCTAGGGAGAGAGAGAGGCTGTTTTGTTATGGCTTTTATATATGCAGATGGGAGGATTTGAAGCAATGGAAAAGCCTACACCGGTTTCTCAAGATGAAGGAGAAGCAGTTGGTGAACTGATGCAACAACATAACTCAGTCAGTGGTATTTTACAGACACGGCTAGCAAATTACAGGTTTGTTACATGTATTTGTCAGATAATTATATGTATAGATACATACCTAATAATTATATTATAGACACTGTCCATTATAATTCCGGTGTAATATGCCAATGACATCATCTGAATTCTAAACATCCTTTGTTAAACTGAGCTTGCAGATGGTAAGGAGATTGTGGTCCAGGAGTGATCTCAAAGCCGTGATAGATTCGACGAGCAAAATGGGAGACAATTCGGTATGTTATATAGCAAATGCATTATATGTTTGATGCACTATATGTTGGTACACGTATCGGACAGACATACATAGTCTCTCTATACATCTATAGATATATAGTCAGTTTTGATATACTTATTGTATAACAGTAGCAATTTGTCTTGTTATTTACAAGCTTACTCAGCAGATGGGAGTGTGTTGAACTGTACGGGTTTTGCATTCGTGTGTGTGTATGTGTGTGACATGACTATATAATAATTATGTCATATGTGGCCATCACATATTTGTAAGAGACTAGACAAAAATTTCAAATATAACTGATTTGTTTGACACTCCCTATGAGCTTAGATTTGCAATAGTTTGTCACATATATGTATAAACTTACTAACAAAATGAAGTATTCAATTACTCAGAATGTAAGTTACATGGATAATACAATTTAACACATGGATAGTATTGATAATATCTATCTTGGTACTTTTGCAGGTTCTAGGGGATTTTCTTAGCATCCTTATCGAGAGGAGTGACATGATTACTTTGGAAATCTGTTCGCTTCTCCTTCCACTGTTAAACTCTTTGCTGCATAGCAACTACGACAGGTATATGTGCGTGTTGTGAACATGTGAAACAGAGATTACTGATAAAGTTTGACTCGAGTGGTGTAAGTGTTTTTTTTTTGTGTGTGTGTGGAGAAGAGAGAGAGAGCATGTATGTGCACGTAGTACTTGGATTTTAGAGCTAACAATACTTTGTAAGTAGGCATATTACGACGTCTTTGTCAATGCTGTCTTTGCTGGTGAAGAGTTTTGGATCTCTCATTCACAACACTCTGTTAGCTTCTCCGAGCATAGGGGTAGATGTGCAACTAGAAGAAAGGTATATATTTACATATTAATTAATTAATCATTTGAATAGTTTATTTATTGTACTAATGAATCTCACGTTGCACGTTTTCATTTTATGACGTGTAAATACTTGTTTACATTTTGCAGGCATGCGCGCTGTAGTGAGTGTTTCAAGGAGTTGCAAGTGATTAAGCAAAGCTTAACACCGTTGTTGAGGTAAACTGTACATTTTATTTATAAATAACATAATTTATAATCAATATTAAACAATTTAATTTTAAAGCTTTTAAATAATATAATTTAACATTATATGGGTATAGGAAAAGCGGTGAAGTGTCCAAGGCTGCACGGGCTTTAAACGAGTCGTTGAATGAGTTGTGACGATACCATGTTGTTCCTGAAAGCAAGAGCTAAATTCTACGTATAGAATTTTGCAAGGTCTCAGCTAAGGTGCGGAATCTGCTTTCGTAACTTGAATATATATATACGTTACACACACATGTACACGCACACGTATGTAGACACCCAGAGGTTTAACAAACACGAGATCGTATATTGCTGGGTGTGCGTGTGTGTGTGTGTGAGAGAGAGAGAGAGAGAGTAATTGTTAGAATGCATCGATATACTGTTGGTGTATATTTGCAGATTCATCGACTGTTTTGGTATATATTTGTTAGAATGTATTGTATTTGTATATGTATATATCGTATATACTTATATGTATATTACGTGGCAGGGTCTATACGTAACAAGTACGTCTAACGCGTTGCTGAATTGCAAAGAGAGAGTGTCATCACGCTTTGTATATTGTTTCTAATGTTGAAGGTTCGCATGTATCCAATAAAATATGCGGTTTTCAAATTTGTTATACTTATAGGGAACTTTTCCCTCGCTCCTACGTCTCCCACGTGGCATGACATTAGAATTGTTTAACTTGGAAAATTTTAATCCGCGTGGCATGTCATTAGAATTTCTTTAACTTTAAAGTGTTTTAATCACGGTTTTAATCGCGCTCGTCCCTATTATTGGCGTGCATGCGGGATACAATTGCTCCTACCGTCCGCTCGTCGGCGGGGATCGTGCGGCACACCTTATAAAATGAAGCTTAATCATTAAACGGAATTAAGTAAGTAAATATGCCCAATCTTATTTTTATTATAATAAAATAAATATATAATACATTTCTACACAGTTAAGTCATCCTTTATTTTGAATATAACGATTATAATCAATATAATTATCATATTAATACATGTAGTGTATGCATTAGTTTCACTTCCATTGTATAGTGTTTGTATTAGCATAACATGTCTATGGTGAATTACAATTTTTTATTTGACAAATAATATAAATGCATAATTCAGTCGGGTACTTTAATCATATCTATAAGTACCCATAAATGCTAAGGAGGATTGGAATCTGTCATTTAATATATATATATTTATAAATAAGTATAAAATAAACAATAATACAGAATATCTTGTATAATTTATATTTCTACATCTTATATTTAATAAATTTTGTTTGAGCCATTCAACAAACCCCTACGGTTTAACACTTTACACTCACGCTTGAGAACATACGTGTTCATAGGGTTTGTCTAATGCCTAGTTGTGGTGTAACTTACACGATGCCGATGTTCTATATTTAAAAAATGTATAAAGGATTGATAAAGTTAATATGCAAGTACATTAAGTTAATATTTTAATAATGGTCTACAACTTATGATATTACATTACACTATAATGATCTCATGGCCTCTCCCCCTCTTTTTAAGGATTTAGCAAATGGGATAACATGGAATCTCCGTTATTTTACTAAGGACTAAGAACAACCTAAGTCCTAGCTAACAATACCTTTAAGGAGGTAGGTTTTATAACGAGTTAAGTAAAATTTATTTTAAATTGATCGAACTTAGACCTTAAATTCCTAAATACATTATAGAGATTATTTCTATGCCTAAGTTATTCCTCAAATATGTTACCAATATAAGGTTAAGGGTTGTGCAAATGAAAGTATAAATTATGCTATATGTAATTTGAATAATACACCACACATGCTCGCTCACTCTAAAAATAATAAACACATGTAGTAATATATATCAATTTGTATTTTATATATTTAAAATAATTTAAAATTTATATGTTTTATGAGCAATATTTTGGTCTATAAATATCTTCATTTATGTGTATATATTATGTAATAGCAATTTTTATAGTTATACCATGTATAGGATCATAAATACCAAGATAATTTGTGCTTAGGTGTAAGTTAATTTTTAGTACGTATTTTTATGCATAGATAGACTTACATATATGTGAAACATCCATTCTTCTTTCTTTTAATATAACTTGACAAATGGGCATAAGGATGTTGTATGCACGCATTAAAAAAGCAATATAACATTATAAATTGCAATATACAAAGAATCACATAGTGTACAATAGTAAAACTCATTTGTTTTTTTTTTAATTTTTTTAAGATTCTTTCACAAAATCTCCCTTTTATAACTACAGTATATAAAATCATTTCAAGATAGTAAAGAGTTCATTACTGATGATTTGGAGGTATTATGTTTTTAATTCTTCTATAATTGCTTACATTTTGTACGATGAGGTAGAAAAATTTGTAAAAGAGAGTGTTCTAAACTAAATGCACCAACTACATTCCATAAATTTCACATAAAACATAATGCACATGGATCACTCACACATCTTAAAACTACTAGCTTTCTTGACAATGCAAGGTATCTTTATTTATATTTATAATTATGTAAAAAATGTTTATTGCTTTTATATAAATATTGATGCTTTTATGAGAACGAGAACAAAAAAAAAAAGTGATTATTGTTTATCCTAAAGAGTCAAACAAGAAATGGAACTTAAATGAACTACTTCCTTGGGGGTGTGAAAATGTCTAAGGTTGAACAAGCTCATTAACATGAGGCACTTTCTGGTCATGTGCACATGCTTGGGATTGTCCAAACCTAGCTTTATGGAGTTTATTTAGTAAAACACTCATGTCTGCACACTCGTGTTCTTATTAAATACTAGCCTTAGGTCAAGGTATTACATGCCACTCAAACCCTTAGGGGTTAGTCATGGTCAAGGTACCCCATGTTACCTTGTTGTCCTAAATGAAAGTTATGCCTTAGCTCTATCATGAGGTATGTATGAGACACGTTTCTTATGAAAAGACATGAGCTATTCTAGATTCATGGGTAGGATTTTAAAGTTTACTTGGGTTATCCTTTACGGTTCAAGGTATGTAATATATGTTTTATATATTAAAAGATATGTTATAGGTATGATTATATATACACAAAAGTTAAGACATTAAAAACACCTCTAGCCAAATGTGCTAACTAACACACATGGTTACGAGACTTAACCTCCCTTGAGGTGATGCTATTTAGCACCCTAATGTGAGCATAAGCATGCTTACTTGCAAGAGTATTTTATGAAACAAACTCCCTAAGGCTAGGTTTGGATAATCTCAAGCATGTGACCACGAAAGTGCCTCACGAAAGGGCTTATGTTATATAAGCTTGTTTAACTCTTGGACATTTTCACACCCCCAAGGAAAAACACTCTAACCAAATGTGTCAACTAACACACTTGGTTATGAGACTTAACCTCCCTTGAGTAGATGCTTAAGTTTAGCACCCTAATGCGAGCATAAGCATGCTTGCTTGTAAGAATATTCAACCCCTCAATGTTAAACATATGACACAACCCTAAAAGGCATGTCTCGAGCATTGTATTGTCTTAGTTTTAGAAACATATTTATATGACATTTTTTCTCAAGATGTGGCTATCTCATCATAACCCCTCAGACTCAAGAGCTACACTTAATGTCACAAATATGATTAGCAAATGCTAACCCTAGAATCCCCTTATATGAACCCTTAAGGAACATAATAATGATAACCAATATGACTAGTGAAACGTGTACTTCAACAAGACTTCTCAGGGGTAAATTTAGAACCATTTCTCTTGTGCATGTCATCCTTGCGCAGGGCCATGCTAATCTTCTCTATATCGTTCCAATTTTATCAGGTGTCTCCGGTAAATTTACTTATGATAAGGGTTGGACAACCCTTAAGGTGTGATGTACCCATGTGCATTGAAAGTTAGGGTAGTGCAATATGGATTGTGGCTTGACAACACAAGTAACTTGCATCAATAAAAGAATAATAAGCTCACTTGTGAACCCATGGACTCTCACGACAACATCTATATCTTATTTACGTAGCAAAGCCCCCCCTGTCCCCCCAATCTTTTCCTAATTGTGAGAGTGGGTTGGCACTAATAGTGTTTAACAAATTAAAACTCTTAACCTAACTTTAAACAAGGCAACCCTAAGGTTTTTTAACCCTAATTAACACACCAAATTCACCAAACCAATTAGGAAATCTAACCATGATACAAAAATAAGGAGAGTTGCTAGAAGGTAAATTCTATCTTCACCTAGAATTTCTCAAGATGCTTAAAGACAATCAGTTAGTTTATCCCTAAATACCTAAGTGCACTAGGTGTGGTTATTTCTCACTACATTTAGAGCCCGACAATATAGTACGATAAGTAATAACATTCAATTTCTAAAATAAGAAAGATCATAATAAAAACTATGACATTATACATAGTATACTTGAGCATCGACTTGACAAAGAACCTTGTAAGGACCATATCATTTCCATAAGAAACTTGGAGTGAGTCTTTTTTATGAAGTTTCGAAAAATGCATAAGAACAAGGTCATCAATAGCAAAGGAAGTAGTCAATGACGAATTATAACCCTATTGTTGTTGAATTCATGCACTGCCCAAATGTTTCATTAAAGTAGTATGTAATAAAGAAAGAGTTTGATATAAATAAGTCACCCAATTTTGAGCTTTTGCATACTTGGGTTCATGAGAAACCAAACCAACTTTTGGAGGCATTTACAGGTCTTGCACATGCAATAATTTGAAAGGAGACGATGTGTCAAGGCCAAAGCCAATAACAGAGCATGAATGAAATCTTTTAGTAAAGAAAAAGAGAAAAAGAAAATATACTAATTACTTAGTATTACAATAGATTGGCTCATAACTGGTGTTCAATCGAAATTGAAACCCTAGTCCTAGCCTTTTTTATATATTAAGACATGGCACTCATGGATCATTGGTTATAGATTTGAATCTAGACCTTTGGTTCTGAATTTGAATATGAACCTTTGCTTCTAGATTTGTATATGAACCTTTAGTTCTTAACTTGGCATATTCTAGTGGTTTATGACACTATCCCCTTTTTTAGTAGCGAGTTCCACGAGTTGAACTAGAGTGGGTCCATGTTTGTTTAGGTACTAAGCATGAAATGTGACAATGACTTAAGCATTACCCATGTTCTTCACAAGTTCCCAAGTATAGTCACTAGGAGAGTAACAGCCCAATCAACAAGGTAATAAAGCTTACCATGAAGAAGTTTAGAATCTAGTATAGCGTAAACTTCATATTTGGGTTCACCATCAAGTTCAACAAGTGGTGGCAGTGGCACGGTATGATTAGGACATACACATGAAAGATATGGTGGATCTTCATGGTACAAAAAGTTATAGATAAAATGCAACTTTGTTGATCTTACTAATGATTAAAAATAGTCCAAGGCGTTGATAATTGAACTTTTGACATGGTCAGGTAGTTTTTAAAGTACATTGAAGAAGCCAAATTTGATCATCAATTTGGAAAATAGGTGTAGTTTGAAGATGATTGTCAACAACTACCTTGTGGGAGGGTTGAGCTCGATGAAGATGATGAGTCAACTCTTCATGAACAATTTGAAGATAGTATCAGGGCCCTCTCATAAACACCATTTGGCCTTTTGCTTAATTGGCTTAAAGGGAGAGGGAAAGGTTCTGACATTTGGTATTAGAGCAGTTCCGGGTTTGATTTCCATTAGGGATAAACTTTGAGTAAAGCTCACGCTACTAAGGTTAGTACACTTGTTCTTGCCTAACTAAACCCCTCGATCACATGTGTATAGCCAAGTGTCTCTGGCTCGATTGATATGTGATGCGAGTATAACCAAGCGGTCACACAATGTGGGGACATTAAGGATGAACTTTAAGTAAAGTTCACGCCAGTAAAGCTCACGCCACTAAGGTTGGCACACTTGTCCTTATCTAATTAAACCCCTTGATCACATGTGTATAGCCAAGCATCTCTGGCCGATTGACATGTGATGCGAGTACAGCCAAGCGATCACACAATGTGGGGATTGCCTCTAAGTTGGGTATGAGCCAAGCGTGAGTAGAAATGCCTCTGAGCTACACCTTCTGAAGGAAGGCATAGTAACAACCCTTGAGTCCATGGATGAGGGCATCTACTTTCTCAAATGGGTGGAGAGTATCATAGTTCTAACCTGGTGGGTTGACTACCTGGCCTGATTGACATGTGATGTGAGTACAACCAAGCGATCACACAACGTGGGGATTGCCTCTAAGCTGGGTGTGAGCCAAGCGTGAGTAGAAATGCCTCTAAGCTGCACCTTCTGAAGGAAGGCATAGTAGCAACCCTTGAGTCCATGGATGAGGGCATCCACGTTCTCAAATGGGTGGAGAGTATCATAGTTCTAACCTGGTGGGTTGACTACCTAGGTAAAGATTGTGGATATGTGGACAAAAGACTCAAGCATAACTAGGTCATCATGACCAAGGGCCCTCTCATAAATACCAATTGACCCTTTGCTTAATTGGCTTAAGGGGAAAGGGAAAGGTTGTGACATTTGGTAATTGTAAAAGTTTTAATCCGAAGGGCTAACACGTGGCAACACGTGGCTGCGTAATGGCCATCAAGTGTCAACACCTTGTGTGAGCAACGCTAAGTCTTCCAAGATGACCCCAAGAGTCTAACTCAGATGCCTAGTTAAACAGAAGACTTAGAGTCCTACCCTAAGTCCCCTAGAATGACCATACCTCGAACCCTAGAGGATATCCAAAGTAGACTTTAAGATCCTATCCTAGTAGACCTAGACAGGCTCATGTCCTAACCCCATAAAGGAGATGTGTTTCACACATGCCCTCATGACATAGCTAAGGCATCATCACCCCTTGAGAAATCACCCTCATCCGGGAGTACAACCCCTTTAGGGCGACAAGAGGTACCCTGAACCATGACTAACCCCTAAGGGTCTGAGTGGTCAAGTCATACCCTAGACCTAACGCTAGTACTTAGTGAGGACACAAGTGTGTGCTATAGGCATACACGAGTGTTCTGTTAAGTAAACTCCCTAAGGCTAGGTTTGGATAACTCTAAGTACACGACCTTGCGAGTGCCTCATGAAAGAGCTCATGCTAACAAGCTTAGGTTGTTCAACCCCTAGTTTCTAAAGAAAACACTCCTCTAGCTAAGTGTGCCAAAGCACACCTAGTTACAAGACCTAACTCCCTTGAGCGGACGCCCAAGGCTTAGCACCCTAGTATGAGCACAAACATACCTGTTTGCTAGAGTATCCAACCCCTTGGCAACAAACCCATGACATAACCTCAAAGGGTGTGCCTCGAGCATTGTATTGTGTGACGTCTAGCCCATTGTTACATCTCCATGTGACACTGCCTTTCACGATGTGGGTATCATGCCATAGCCCTTAGATTTAAGAGTTGCACCAAGTGCCACAAACGTGGCTCCTAAATGCCAACTCTAGAACCCCTCAGTGAACCTTTAGGAACTGGGTTAGGTGAACCTGTCAAACAAGATCCCACACCCACAGTTGGACAAGGACACGGATGTGCCTTGCTTGACCATGAATGCTACACCTAGCTTGACGTGGAGGAGGAGGCTGGAGACAAGCCTCAACCTCTGCCTCTTGGAATGTGCATTCTGACAAGACCTTCTAAGCATAGATTTGCCAACGTTAGGGGTGAGCTACCCCAAAGGTGGGACGTACCCCTATTATTTAGAAGTTAGGCAACACAACAGAGGGTTGTACCTTAACGACATAATTAAAAGAGAAACGAACTTAATCATGAACCCAGGAGCTCTCCTACTACATACTCTACCTTATTTATGTGATGAAGCCCCCTCCCCTTCTTTCCTATATGTGTAAGTGGGTCAACCCTAGGTGTGTTTTTAACCGTAATTAACATGCCCAACTCACCTGCATTAACCAATCAACCTAATTGGGATGTTAAAATTGGGGTGGGTTTTTTAGAAAGTAAGTGCTACCTTTGCTTAAAATTTCTTGCGATATTTAAAGATAGACGGCCGGACTACCCCTAAACACCTAAGTGCACTAAGCAAGGTTGTTTATCACTACATCTAGGGTCCTTCAACATAGTACAGTAGGTAACAACAATTAACCTCCAAAGTAAAAGGTTGAGTCATAGTAAAAACTATGGCAGTGGAGGCGGCTGACTAGAACATCAACATGAGTGTGCAATGACCAATGAGGATGCTGCAATGAATGGTGATTGACATATAGAAGCATGCACCAAGTTGTTGTACATGAACTCTACAAGGGGCAAGAGTTCAACCCAATTGTCCTACTAGTTTTTACTAAAGCACCAATGGTATTACAAGGTATGAATGATACATTTAGATTAATTGTCATTTTATGGATGATACCCCAAGGACAACTTAGACTCAATGTTCAAAAGCTTGAGTAGCCGTTTCTAAAACTTGGCAGCAAACTGGGGTCCACATTTGTGCAAGAAAAAAAATGAGCCATTTTGGAGAATTGGTCCACTACAATCAAAGCCACATCAAAACCCTTAAATCTAGGAAGGTTGGTCGAGTCCTGCACTTGTGAGATTGGCAAAACATTCTGCCCCTTGTCACAACAATCAGTTCCTACCCACGATAAGTAGCTTTTGCGGCTGGTCAAGTGGTTCCACCATGCTCAAACGCTCAGTTGAACTGGTGGTTCCTGAGATTGATCCGCTTGATGATGGGATGAAGGCTATGGAGATTAACTTCTAGGGATTAACTAGAATCAGCAATGGTTGAAGCAACCCATATGGACGATGACGAGGAGCCTTGGATCGGCAACAAACATCACATATGTAATAAAGTCTGTTACATACCTTTGAAGGTGGGACCACCATTAATCCTGGATAACCAACTTGAATGTTTTTTGGGTGCCAAAATGTCTAGCAAGATGACCATCATGACAAACTTGCAATACTCGAAGACAGCATGGGCCATCTGGAATATAAATGAGATTGTTGTAGAGCAGCAATCCATCTTGAAATTTGAACCAATTATAGTAACTACGGTTGTATTAGGAACTAGAACTCTAGGCTAATTCATGAGTTTTAAGCAATTAGATTTGTTGGTAATATCGCATGAACCATGTCAAGAATGTTAGAATTTATTAAAGCTTGCAACACCTTACTAATCATTAATTTTAACCAGTCTGATCCTAAAAGAACTTGTTAATTTTGATCAAATGCCAAGTCACTAAGACAAAGGACCATCAAGATAAAGCATCTACTTTATCTACTAAGATCTTGGTTGATATGTGACAACAAAGTTGAATTGTGTTAAGAATTGGGCCCAATGTAGTACCAATAGCTCAAAAGTCACGTCGATTGAAAGTACATAAGATTTTTATGATCATTGTAGATTATTACTTGGTGGAGTGAATTCTCTAAGAAGTGCCTCCATTTTCCAAACGAATCTATAATAGCCAAAAGCTCTTTATCATGTATCTTGTAATTAACCTTGTGGAAGTGAAATCTTATGGGTGGGAGTTGACCATCTTCACCAACTTGAGGCAAAATGTTACCAAGTGTAAAGTTTGATGCATCAGCCTCAATGGTAAAAGGTTTATCAAGATCCAAATGAGCCAGTATTGGTGCGGGAAAAAGGGCTTGCTTCAAGGTGTTGAAGGTAGTTTCCACACAAACGGATTCTTCTTTTGTGTGAGTTTCATGAGTGGTACCATGATTTTGTAGTTCTTGATGAGCTTGCGGTAAAAGTTGGCGAAGTTGAAGAAACACTAAACATCCTGTATAAACAGTGGGACTTGTCAATCCAACATAGCTCTCACCTTGACAAAATTCATTGAAACTTCTTTTGGTGTGATAATGTACCTCAGAAACTCCACATGGTTTTGTTAAAAATTGCACTTCTCAAGCTTGGCGTAAAGGCCATAGTCCCACAACTTCTTTAGTAATTGTTGAACATGTTCTTTATGCTCTTCCAATGTCTTAGAATATATAAGGATGTTGTCAAGATACAATATCACAAACATATCCAAGAACTCACAAAAGATATCATTGACCATGTGTTAAAAGACAATTGTGCATTGGTTAAACCAAAAGGCATTATTGTGTGTTCAAAATGTTTGTACCGTGTGCAAAATGTAGTCTTTTAGTTGTCCCTTGGGCAGATCCTAATTAAGTTATATGCACCTCAAAGGTCAATTTTGGTGAAGTACTTGGCTTTAGTAAAACACTTCAACAAGCTTGATATTAGTGGTAGGGGATACTAATTTTGTATCGTTACATAATCCTTTACCAAACATAATGAGCCATCATACTTTTTGACAAAAAATATAGGTGCACCAACTAGAGATTTTAAATGTCGAATAAATCTAGTGGAAAGGTTCTCTTTAATGTATACCCATAAAACCTCAAGCTTTGCTAAAGAAAGCCCATAAATTGGTCCCCAAGAGGGTCAAGCACCTTCCACTAAGTCAATGGGGCAATCATATGGCTGATGTTCCAAGAGCTTATTGGCCTTGACCTTGGTAGCTCACCTTTAACGTTGGCAAATCCATGCATGGAAAGTCTTGTCGGAATGCATGTTCCAAGAGGCAAAGGTTGAGGCTTGTTTCTAGCCTTTTCCTCCACGTCAAGCTAGGTGTAGCCCTCATAGCCAAGCAAGGCACATTCATGTCCTTGTCGAACTGTGGGCATAGGATTTTGTTTGACATGTTCACCTACCTAGTTCCTAAGGGTTCATTGAGGGGTTTTAGAGTTGGCATTTAGAAGCCACATTTGTAGCACTTGGTGCAACTCTTGAATCTAAGGGTTATGGCATGATAGCCTACATCGTGAAAGGCAATGTCACATGGAAATGTGACACTAGGCTAGACGTCACACAATATAATGCCCGAGGCATGCCCTTTGGATTGTGTCATGGGTTTATCACCAAGGGGTTGGATAGTCTGACAAATAGGCATGTTTGTGCTCACACTAGGGTGCTAATCCTTGTGCATCTACTCAAGGGAGGTTAAGTCTCGTAACTAGTTGTGCTTTGGCACACTTGGCTAGGGGAGTGTTCTCTTTAGAAACTAGGGCTGAACAATCTAAGCTTGTTAGCATGAGCCCTTTCGTGAGGCACTCGCAAGGTCATGTACTTAGGGTTATCCAAACCTAGCATTAGGGAGTTTGCTTAACAGAACACTCATGTCCGCCTATGGTGCACACTCGTTTCCTCACTAAGTACTAGCCCTAGGTCTTAGCCACCCAATGTCAAGCCACGATCCAGGAACCAGGAAGAAAGCAGGATTCCAAGAACAAAAGGCTTGACTCAGGAACAGGACATAGAGCAAGATAGGAACTAGGAACTCAGGAGCAAAACAAGAACTGGATGGGATCCGGGAGAGACAGGAACAAGATAGGATCCAGGAGCCAGATAGGAAGGCGCAGGATAGGATCCAGGAGCAAGACAAAGCAGGAAGCAATGAGCAAGACAAGACAGAAACAAGACAAGACAAGATTGATAATAGAAAGACTAGTGTTGATTGTAACTGATTGTACAACAATTAGGTCAAAGCTTTTATGCTCACAACTCCAAGCTAATTTGGTCATGAGTCTAATCTAGTCATGAGCTAAGAATAGTGACCCTTATCCTCTAGGCATATCCTATAGCATATCCTATAGCATATCCTGTAGGAATATCCTGTAGGTATATCCTGTAGAAATATCCTGCATGCATATCCTGTAGGTATATCCTGTAACCCGTATCATGTATCTGAAATCCTGCATCCTGTGTCCTGTATCCAAAATCCTGTATCCTGTATCGGGTTGTGACAGCACCTCCTCCCTAAGGACGAGTTCCACGAGTCTTAGGACCTGGTTTAGCAGGATAATGCCGATGAAAGGCAACAACTTTGGAAAAAGCATGAAGTAAGTTGGATGCAGGTTCCCAAGTGCGATCGGTAGGCAAATAACCTTTCCAATCCACCAAGTATTGAAGTTGGCGGTGATGAAGACGAGAATCAAGGATGGCTCAACTTCGTACTCAGGTTCACAGCAATGACCACAGGAGGGGGAGGAGAAGAAGCACGACCAGGAAGAGAAGAAGGATGATACGGCTCCAACAAGGAGGTGTGAAACACAGGATGAAGTTTCACCGTAGATGGTAACTCGAGTCGGAAAGCTACAGGATTTACCTCCGCCACATCCTGTAAGGGCCCAATCGTTGAAAATCCAACTTAGAAGAAGGCCTGTTGGTGCGAATGTGTCGACGAAGAAGCCACACGAGATCACCAATCTTGTATGCAGGTGCCGGCTGACGGTGAGCATCAGCATGATGCTTGTATTTCCTGTGCCTGCTGAAGATGAACCTGGAGATCATCCTGTACCTGACGAAGATGCTGAGACGATCCTGTACTGCAGGAGCGGAAGAAGGAGAAGCAGGAGGAGCAAAGTCAAAACGTGGATGGTGGCCTGTAAGAGCAAAGAAAGGTGTCTGGCCTGTAGATGCGTGAATGGAGTTGTTGTAGGCAAACTCCGCCATTGGAAGAAGGTCCAACCAGTTGTCCTGTTGGTAACTGATGAAGCAACGAAGATACTGTTCCAAGGTCTGAATTGTGCGTTCTGACTGCCCATCAGTTTGCGGTGATATCCTGAAGAAAGATCCGCTTTAACCTGTAGACTCCGAAGAAGCTCTCGCCAAAACTTGGACATGAATTGTGGACCTCGATCGGAAACAATGCTCTCAGGAAGACCATGATGTCGGAACACTCACGGATCACCAACTCGCAGTTGTCTGACCTGTAGCTGTCTTGTTGCAGGGTAGGAAATGAGCCTGCTTGGTGAAACGGTCAACCACCACAAGAACTGCATCGAATCCACGAGAAGGAGAAGATCTGTGAGGAAATCCATAGAAATGGATCTCCAAGGAGCAGAAGGAACAGGAAGAGGACGAAGAAGACCAGAGGGTGCATGATGAGGCATCTTCGACCTGTTACAAGTGTCACAACTCCGTACAAACCTTTCCACAAAACCTCGCAACCCAGGCCACCAATAGTTGCGAGTCACCAACTCCACTGTCTTGGCCACACCAAAATGTCCTGTAGCCGGGGTATCATGACAATCCTGTACCACACGAGTCCTGGAAATACCAACAGGAACGTACAGGAGACCTTCCCGGTACAGGAGTCCATCCTGTATGGTGAACAGGTTTGTAGTCTGACGGGAACTGGAGGAAGAGGAACTTGCAATCAGGATGAATGTGTGAGAACACATTCTTTGCCAAGTCGTCTGTAGCCAACTGCGAACGGATGTCCTGTAGGAGTGTTGAATTTGCTGGAGCCTGATGAACCTGTAGTGCCGCAAGCCGGAATCGATCAGGACCCAACAACACTTGCCTTTGACAGTCAATGCAGGATCGCCCGGGCGGTGCAAGGTAAGAGCGCCTAGACAATGCGTCCGCCTTGCCATTCCGAAAACCGGGCCTGTAGACGATGACGAAATCAAAACGTGATAGGAACTCCGCCCACCTAGCCTGTCGCCGACTGAGAACTCGAGCCGTTTGAAAATACTCCAGGTTCTTGTGATCCGTAAGAACTTGTACAGGATGTGCGCACCTTCCAGGAAATGCCGCCACTCCTCAAACGAATCCACAATGGCCTTGAGTTCCTTGTCATGAATCTCGTAATTGATCTCCGCCGAAGGAACTTACGAGAGTGAAAAGCTACAGGATGAAGCAACTTGTCTTCTCCAACTTGTATAGGACGGATCCTACTGCAAAATCCGAGGCATCTGCTTCAACGAAGAAAGGACGAGAAGGATCAGGATGTGCTAAAATCGGAGCTGTCGTGAAGGTCCTTGAGTGTTGTGAATGCATGTTCCGCCTTGTCGGACCAAGAGAAAACCTCTGTGCGCTTGGTGAGTTCCGTGAGTGGAAGTACACGCTTGGAGAAGTCCTGTATGAACCGCCTGTAGAAGTTTGCAAAGCCAAGGAAACATTGTACATCTCGTACAGACTTGGGCCTCTCCCACTCCACGATGGTCTTCACCTTGTGCATGTCCATGGAAACGCCAGCAGGAGAGACGATGTAGCCCAAGAACTCCACAGAATCCCTATCGAAAAAACACTTCTCCAACTTCGCATACAGGCCATGCTGCGAAGCCGCTGTAGAACTAATCGTACATGCTTGTCATGTGCCGCCTGGTCCTTGGAGAAAATCAAAATGTCGTCGAGGTAGATCACCACAAACTGGTCCAAGAAGTCACGAAAGATGTCGTTCACCATGTGTTGGAACACGGCTGGGGCATTGGTAAGGCCGAAAGGCATCACCGTGTACTCGAAGTGTCCATACCTTGTACGAAAGGCAGTCTTCCACTCATCGCCGGACGAATCCGTACAAGGTTGTAGGCCCCTCGTAAGTCGATCTTCGTGAACACCTTTGCTCCTCGCAGCCGATCGAGAAGTTCCGGGATCAATGGCAACGGGTACCGATTCCGAATGGTGACTTGATTCAAACCCCTGTAGTCCACAACCAAACGTAAACTCCCATCCTTCTTCTTGACAAAGAAGATAGGTGCTCCTGCAGGGGACTTTGAGTGACGAATGAAGCCGGATGCCAAGTTGTCCTCGATGTACTGACGAAGAACCTCCAACTCTGTGGGTGACAATGCATAAATCGGTCCGAACGGTGGAGTCTTTCCTTCCGCAAGATCAATAGGACAGTCGTAGGACCTGTGAACAGGAAGAACTGCAGCCTTGTGCTTGTCAAAAACGTCCTTAAAGTGATACTTGGATGGTAGGGAAGAAGGAGGAGAAGGAGGAAGGAGAAGGAGGAAGAAGGAGATTGAAAAACAGGAGAGTCAGACACAGGAAAGGTAGAAGAGGACGTAGGAGTTACTTGAAAGGCAAAAAGGTGGAAAGGAGCAGGATCAGTGGCAAGTTCATGCATGGTAGTGGTAAGAACTCGGAGAGGAGAAGGAGGGAGCTGTGACTGAAAAAGAGGAAGGATCTTGGGGGGTGGAACAACAAAAGGAGGCAGGATTGGAAAAACCTGTGTGGATGTTGATGAGTGTACAGGATTGGAAGAATCCTGTACAGAAGTCCGTGGTTGCACAGGAGTGAGGGAAGCCTGCGAGTGTGCTGACGAACCAACAGGAGGTGGATCCTGTTGAGGAGGAACCTTCGACACTGATACAGGATTGGAAGAACCCTGTACAGGAACCGCAAACTTACAGGAGTGGAGAGAGCCTGCGGATGTGCTGAGGAACTGACATGAGGTGAATCCTGTCGAGGAGGAGTCTTCAACACTGGTACAGGAACAGGCACGGTCAATCCTGTAGCTTGTACTGCCTCAGATACTAAGGATGTATCCTGCACGCAGGAAGGTACAGGATTGATCCTAGCTGTAGAGGAAAACGTGAGCGTCCTAGACCTCCAGTCGATCTGCGGATTTGCAACAACGAACCATGGCATGCCCAAAATGATGGGAGTCGACCGAGTCTTGATCAAGTTGAAGGAAATTGAACAGTTGAATGTGCCATGACTGCAAGAGAGAGGTTCGGTAGCATGGGTAACTGCGCCAGAAGCAATCAAAGCCCATCGGCCACCTCTACAGGAACTGCACGCTTCAACTTCACCACCGAAATGCCATGTGAGTTGCAAAAGTGTCATCCATGAAGCATGCATTTGCACCAGTGTCTAACAGGGCAAACTCCTTGAGCTCTCGATTATTAAATGAATGTGTACAGGAAACTTGAGTGATGGAATGGTATGAGCAGCACCAATGGAGCCTGCACCTACGTCCAACTTCGCGGCTCCTAGACGAAGTGGACATTGAAGTTTTCCGACTGAACTTCAGCTTCAACTTGAACTTCCTGGCTTTAATAGGACATTCTGCCACCTTGTGTCCTGCTCACCACAATACAAGCATAGGTTCTCACTCGCGACGTTGCTTCTCAGCAGCGGAAAGAGAGCCACGCTTGGATTTCTCAACCTCCATAGGAACTACTCCAGAAGGTGGTGCAGGAACATGTACCACGTGCAGGATTGGTTTGCAGGAACTGCTGACGATCTTTCCTGACGACGCTCGAACAAACGGTTGTCGCAACGAACAGCTTGTTGCATGATCTCCGCTAATGTTTGGGCATCCGGTAACGTAAGGAGAAGGTCCTTCACGTCATCCCTCAACCCAAAACGGAAGTGTTCGATCAATGCAGTCTCGTCCCATGGAATGTTCGTGCAAAGTTGCTGAAATTCGGATGCATAGACGGAAGCTGGTCGGATCCTTGAGTGAGCTTCCGTAACTTCGTGCATGCGAACGGTACTTATCAGGATCTCCAAAGCAGGCTTCAAAGGCAGCCACGAAACCTTCAAAGTCTTCCATCAATGGGTCGTCACGCTCCAGCAAGGGGCAACCCAAGCCCGTGGAGATCCACTTAGTAAGGATGCCAAAAGGCCAACCTTTTGTGCATCAGTCGAGTAGCGGTGGTTGCATGCGGATCAAGAGCCGGATCTGATTCAGGAAACCTTGGAAATCGGCACGATTGCCACTGAACTTTCTGGCATGCTGATCTTCGGCTCCGAAGAAAAGTTCGATGAAGAGGAACCACCGATGCCTGAGAGAGAGCCTGCGCAGCAGCCTTGGAGGATGCATCAGCAGCTGCATGTGCCGCATTGGTGGAACCTTGCAGATCGGTGACCACTTGGCGCAAAGTGGCCAGCTCATGAAGCAACATTTGGTGCTCGCGTTGAAAGTGCTCAAAATCAGCCATGATCTATGAAAGAAAAAAGGAGAAAAGGAAAAGAATCAAGAAAAAAAGTAGCTGGAAACGGAGAGCTATGAAAGCAGTTACTATCAAACTGTCAAGCCACGATCCAGGAACCAGGAAGAAGCAGGATTCCAAGAACAGGAAGGCTTGACTCAGGAACAGGACAAAGAACAGGACAGGAACTAGGAACTCAGGAGCAAGACAGGAAGGATAGGATCGGGAGAGACAGGAACAGATAGGATCCAGGAGCAGACAGGAAGGTGCAGGACAGGATCAGGAGCAAGACAGAGAGGACAGGATCCAGGAACAAGAGAGCAGGAGGCAAGCAGACAAGACAGAAACAAGACAAGAGCAGGAGGCAAGAGCAAGACAAGAAGAACAAGACAAGACAAGATTGATCAGAAAGACTGTGTTGATAGTAACTGATTGTACAACAATTAGGTCAGAGCTTTTATGCTCACAACTCCAAGCTAATCTGGTCATGAGTCTAATCTAGTCATGAGCTAAGAATAGTGACCCTTATCCTCTAGGCATATCCTGTAGCATATCCTATAGGCATATCCTGTAGGAATATCCTATAGGTATATCCTGTAGGAATATCCTACATGCATATCCTGTAGGTATATCCTGTAACCCATATCCTGTATCTGAAATCCTGCATCCTGTATCCTGTATCCGGAATCCTGTATCCTATATCGGGTTGTGACACCCAAACCCTTAGGGGTTAGTCATGGTTTAGGGTATCCCTTGTCGCCCTAAAGGGGTTGTACTTCCAAATGAGCATGATTCCTCAAGGGGAGTGATGCCTTAGCTCTGTCATGGGGGCATGTGTGAGACACATCTCCTTTGTGGGGTTAGGGCATGAGCATGTCTAGGTCTACTGAGATGGGATCCTAAAGTCTACTCGGGATATCCTTTAGGGTTCAGGGGATGGTCATTCTAGGGAACTTAGGGTAGGACTCTAAGTCTTTTGCCTAATTGGGCCTCTAAGTCAAACTCTTAGGGTTATCTTGGAAGACTTAGTGTTGCTCACACAAGGATTTGATGTTGGAAGGCCACTTGGCGGCCATATGTTGCCACGTGTTAGCCCTTTGAGTTAAAACTCTGACAATTGGTATCGAAGCCATTCTCTACGGTCAATAGGATTGCCTAAAGTGTAGTGTGTTTTAGGGTTTAGTTAGTTCTAAATTCTTGAAGTACTCTATCACTTTCGGCTAACGTCTGAATTCTGCGCAAAGAGTGGATCATGAGATCTATAACTCTTCAAAGAACATCTACTTGGTAAGTGGGTGTGGGTTATGGACTCTAATGTTGAAGATAGCACTTGAAAGGCAACTTTCAAGTTGTATGCCAGGTTACTTTACCTTATGGATGTTCAGGTTACTTCCACAAGACGTGGCATGTTAGTTTGTTCTAGCTTACAAACTAAGTCTTGTGAGGTGGGTCTTATGATATCCTATGTTTACACATTATTGAAAATTTTTCTTTTTCTTTAAGGTGTTTAAACTTGGGATAACACATGATTTGAGAACGTGACTATGTCGATTGAGTTTTGGCTTAGGTCGAGATTCAATATCGAGTCCAACTATAGTGTTCAAACGGGGAAAGACTTATGTTCAAATGTATGTCTTTGACTTTAGAAGAAGGGCATATTCAAACATAAGAGGGAACATTACATTTGACATAAAGTGTAAATAATCTCATTATAGTGCATGTTTTCGAAAGTGTAACTCTAGAAGCAGACTATGCTGCTGAACTTATAATACAACAAAATGTCAAATATTAACATATGATGAATATATTAAGCAGTTAGTTCGAAGATCCAAATGTAATCGAAATATTGTCTGATGTTCACAATATTTTGATGACGCTAGTTACAAGTAACATTAGGTGGAATAGTTTACTAAATTCAAGTCACCTGATTTGAACAAAGTACAACTTGAAACCTTAGTTGTAAGCGCATTGAAACCTTAATTAGTTGTAAACGTGCACTTTGTATTCAAGTTAGCTAGCTCGACTAACTTGATTATAAAGTTATTTCATGTGGAATCATAAGAATGAGATAGAATAATAAATTTTGGCAGTAGACGGATTTAATGTTGCATCCCTATCAATGTAGCTTTTGGATAGATTGCATGATCTATCAAAAAGAGTAATGTTGGAAACATACGTTTACATTTTTAGTTTACTAAGTAATGAAGAACTTGCATAGTGAAGGCGTTCGGTGCACACTTGTGCATTTTCATTGTTAACCCTTTAAATCTTGAAAATCTGTAACGTTATTTGCAATGTGAGGATAAGCTCTTGAACAAGGGTGATTCCTTGATTAAAAAAGAGCATGATTTGAGATTCTCCACTTTGTTTATCGACTAAGTAAGGAAACTTGTTAAGTTTGATAACTTATGTTGAGAATTATCAATAAGCCAGTAACAATTGGATTTCCATTAGAGGTTTAAGTGCATGTATCTCCTCAGAGAGTTGGTATTCAATAAGAATTAGAAGTTGGTATTGATTTTCAATATCGTTTCATTTTAGAGTCGAATACGATTATTCAAAAAACTGTTTCTTGACTTTGCATCATTGTCAAAAATGTGGGCACTCATAGAACTTATCAAGTAGGTATCTTCAATTCTTTGGAATATCAAAAAATAGAACTATTCTTGATTTAAGGTTTGATTGTATTCCTTGGGTTAGTCGTTAGTTCTATCTCAAGGTTTAATAATGTTCCTTGAGGTGGTTCAATATTCTTGTAAGTATGATGTTGAGTAGCGGGATTAGCTCAAGAAGATGGTCTCCCTTCTTAATGATCGTAATTCAAGGTTCCTAATGTATGGTCCAATATTCGATACGAAATATGAGGTTTCCTATCACCTCATTCATTGAGATATGAATATAGTTATATCTTAGACTTTGAAAGTATTTGTGACAGTCTTTTTAAGATTGGTTATAAATGACTTGTTAAAGTATAGTATGGTATCTCTTGAATATTAAGTTTGGAGCGCTTAATATTAAGATTTGGTTATAATCACATGAGGTGGCCATAATTATATAATATAAAGACTCAAGTAGACTTGAGTTCGACACTTTGGTAAGGCACTACCTTAGTGTTTGTAACTTGAAACATGTTTTCAAGTTAATTAAGAAATGAGGCATTTCTCAATACGGTGCTTAAAGAGCAATGTGGTACTTTATGAATTGCTAGGTGTTTAAATGGATAATGTATTAATAACTTGATAAATTAATGGAATAACTATATTAAATTACTTTCTGAATATTTTTCGAAGTGATTTTGCCGTATCTTAGTTCGACGTACTGAACTAGATATCTTATTCATGTTTGGGGAGATCTGCTGAAGTATAAGATATAACTAAAACATGAAGTTATTGTGGCACTTTGGTGTCATGATAACATTAGTGTGGAAGATAATATCTTACTAAAATCAGTTAGATGAACTAGACATTAATTTATGATTCCTCTTAGTCTTTGAACAAGTTCCTCGGAATACTGTCGTAACATTATATTTCCATCTTAAAGCTGATGTTTGATTTATATCAACTAAGTCCAAAGTCCATATTACAGTTCTTGCATTTCAATAAATTAATACGTTCGAAAAATCATATTCGCTAATGTAACAACTAGTAGAAAAACTAACGTTAAAAGTGATCGTTATCAATTCAAATGTATCAATATCAAAATTGCAACTATTTATGGATTAAGAATTAGGTTGAACTTGTTTGTTAAAAACACTAATTGCTTGAATTAATGGAAATGCTATACTTTGGTATAGTGTTAGGGAACATTTATTTAATTGTTGGAAATAGATGTAATGTTACAACAGCATGCAGTATTATGAGTTTAGGGAGACTCTTATCGTGGAAATTAGTTTTGAAATTCGGTATTTTTAAACTTAGTGAGATAAAAAGTTAGGAAGTATTGAATGGCATCTAGTATAATGTGCTCTTTGGGAATGAGTACATGAGAGTGACAATTAAGAGACGTGTTATCTAAAGGTTGTCGATTGAGGCACTAGAGATGGGTTGAATTTCCTGGTTTCCACATTAGTTTGTAAGAAAGGTATGTTAGCTATCTGGTCCCTGAATTGGTCGGTGTTATAAAAGAGTACAAGTTAGGTTGCAAAAAGACGAATGGTAGAGCTATCACACTTGGTTGTAGATTTTACTAAATATGATTCCTATTGAGAATAAATTATGTTAATGACACATCAAGTGGATGGCATTTGGCAGGTTGGCATGACCTTGTTGTATACATGTGTATGCCATGTACCTCTGTGATCGCCTCTGGCCAGATTAACATGTCTATAAGAACAGGTTTCGGGAATAGTAACTCTAATATCAAAAAAGAGCTTGATTTCGATAAAGTCTCATACCTAGTCTGACGTACTATATACTAATGGGGGATAAGTATAGTAACAGACCCTTATGTAAAGGGGTAATGAGAAAACACTGAGGGATGCAGAAATGTGAAGCTATAATATTGTAACATATAGAAATGCGGAACCATTGGGAAATCGAAGAAACGATAAGGTGTTGATTAAGCACTTGAGATGGACATCAAAGTGCTTGTGTGTGCTAAGACGACAGGGTCGTCAATAGCGTTTGATATTAAGGAATAAAGTAAGCCTTTATTTTTTGTTAACCAAGGGGCCGGCAGCAACACTAACTAGAGGCATCCAATATAAATTCTAATTAAATAAAGAAATTAACCATTGTGTTGTGTGCGTTGGGTGATAGACTTTGCAGACTTGCAAAAGGTCTCCAAGTGACTTCATGTCGCAGGTGGTGCCTCCAGCAACTGAGCTTACGACTCAGTGAACAACAGTTCTGAAGTACTTGGTTTTGCATAATGCAAAGGGGGTAATAAAACTTATGTGAACTTTGGCTGACTCCACATAGAGTGATATGTTAGTTTTGGTTAATTTTTTCTAACATTTTCTAATCTTGGAATTAGACATTAATGAGGACGTTAACATTTTCAAAGGCGGTGAGTGTGTCATAGTTTTTACTATGACTCGACCCTTTACTTTGGACATTGACTATTGTTACCTATTATACTATGTTGATGGATCCTAGATGTAATAGGAAACAAGCCTTCTTAGTGCACTTGGGTATCTGGTGATGGTCCAACTGAGTGTCATTAAGTATTTGTAGGAAACTTTAAGCGAAGATAGAACTTACCTTCTAGAGAACTCTTACCCTACTTTTTTGTGTCCCGGTTGGGTTAATGGTTAGTTCCGGTGAATTCGGCATGTCAGATATGTTTAGAAATATCCCTAAGTTTGACAGGTTAGGGTGTAGGGGTTTATGGATAACTCGCCAAGTATTCCCTCTAGGAAAGAGATTTCGTGCCAGCCCACTTATGTAAACAGGAAAACAGGGGGGGGCCTGTGTCACATAAATAAGGTAAAGTATGTAGTGGTGAGGGTTCCTGGGTTCATGACTGAGTTCGTTACTCTTTTCCCAGTGCAAGCTCTAGCTTGTGTCGTCAAGTTGTGCCGCCCTAACTTCTAGATGATAGGGGTACGTCCCACCTTTGGGGTAGCTCACCCTTAACGTTGGCGAATCTATGCATGGAAGGTCTTGTCGGAATGCATGTTCCAAGAGGCAAAGGTTGAGGCTTGTCTCCAGCCTCCTCCTCCACATCAAGTTAAGTGTAGCACTCATGGCCAAGCAAGGCACATTCATGTCCTTGTCCAACCGTGGGCGTGGGATCTTGTTTGACAGGTTCACCTTACCCAGTTCCTAAGTGTTCACTAAAGGGTTCTAGAGTTGGCATTTAGGAGCCACATTGTGCAACTCTTGAATCTAAGGGCTATGGCATAATAGCCCACATCAGGGAAGGTAGTGTCACATAGAGATGTGACACTGGGCTAAACGTCACAGATACAACGCTTGAGGCATGCCCAAGGGTTTGTCGCCAAGGGGTTGGATATTCTAACAAACAGGCATGCTTGTGCTCGCGCTAGGGTGCTAAGCCTTGAACATTTGCTCAAGGGAGATTAGGTCTCGTAACTGGTGTGCTTAGGCACACTTGGCTAGGGAGTGTTCTCCTTGGAATCCAGGGGTTGAACAACCTAAGCTTGTTAGCAGGAGCCTTTTTGTGAAGCACTCGCAAAGTCATGTACTTCGGGTTATCCAAACCTAGCCTTAGAGAGTTTACTTAGTAGAACACTCATGTTCACCTACGGCGCACACTCGTGTCCTCATTAAGTACTAGCCCTAGGTCTAGGGTATGACTTAGCCACCCAAACCCTTAGGGGTTAGTCGTGGTTTAGGGTACCCCTTGTCGCCCTAAAGGGATTGTACTCCTAGATGAGGGTGATTCCTCAAGGGTAAGTGACAATACCTTAGCTCTATCACGGGGGTATGTGTGAGACACATCTCCTTTATAGGGTTAGGGCATGAGCCTGTCTAGGTCTACTGGGACAGGATCCTAAAGTCTATTCAGGTTATTCTCTAAGGTTCAGGGATGGTCATTCTAGGGGACTTAGGGTAAGACTCTAAGTCTTCTGCCTAATTGGGCCTCTGAGTCAGACTCTTAGGGTTATCTTAAAAGATTTAGCGTTGTTCACACAAGGAATTGATGTCAGAAGGCCACTTGGCATCCACATGCTGCCACGTGTTAGCCCTCCGGGTTAAACTTTGACAGTAGTTCTGAATTTAATATGAACCTATAGTTCTGAATTTGAATATGGACCTCTAGTTTTAAATCTAAATCTGAACCATCAGTTCATAATCTTAGAATATTGTAAAGGAATTTAGATCTTCATAACATTGTCAAGCCTCATGTTTCTTTCATTTTCATTGGAAGTCCAATTGTGCCACTTTGGCAAACATTCAAAGGAAATATGGTAGTAGACTTTAGAGAACAATGTATAAATAACACAACATTGGCAGAGAAGTTAGCATTGCAAGAGATAGCAAGGTTGTTGTGGAGGCATGAAAAAAGACTTGAAATCTACGTGTTTCCAAGAATAACATTCTCATTACAAGAGGAAGTGGTATATGAGATGGAGAGATATTCAAACTTTGACAAGTATGCTATCAAGTTAAGACAAATGTAATAAAGAACATCTATTATCTTTGCAAGAGTTATTCACGAGGCACTTAACTTACCAAGTGATGAGCAAGTGTTCTTCATTAAAGAAAAGACTTTCTTAGTGTGTGCTCTTTGTTATCAAATCAGCAACTAGGAAGATAGTGTTACCATGTGAGATGACAACATTATTTACTTTGCTCTATTAGGTGTTAGAACATCACACTAAATGTTCAACCTAACTATTAAGGGGCAATTGTGATATTGAGTCATCCATCACTTTTGAAAAACTGCATGTTACTCTTCCATGATGCATCTGTTTCTATGTGGAAGGAGCTTCTCATGGCCAACAAAGTTGTTATGGGTAGTGGACAACTTGCTATGCAAATTGTGTGATCCATCCAAGCCATTGGGTGGGAAAGTTATGATTGCCATGGGTGACTTTAGGCAAGTAGCACCAATTATGAAGGAAGTAGGATGAATTGCTGCCATAGATACTTTTGTGAAGAGATCCCACATTTGGAGGCACTTCAAAAATTTCTAGCCACAACAACCTATAAGGAATGCCAACGATCCAAAGTTTGTAGCATATGCCTACTATGGACTACCTTGCAATGGTTACACACCTTGTAACTGTCAAGCCACTATCCAGGAACCAGGAAGCAAGTAGGATTCCAGGGATAGGAAGGCTTGACTCAGAACAGGACGGATCCAGGATCAGGATAGGATCCGGGAGCAAGATAGCAGAATAGGAACTGGGACCTCAGGAATCAGGAGTAGGACAGGATTCAGGAGCGAGACAAGAACAGGACAGGATTCAGGAGCAAGACAGGAACCGGATAGGATCCAGGAGAGACAGGAACAAGACAAGAGCAGGAGGCAAGGAGGCAAGACAATAACAAGAATGATCGTAGAAAGACTGGTGTTAATAGTAACTGATTGTACAACAATTAGGTCGGAGCTTTTATGCTCACAACTCCAAGCTAATCTAGTCATGAGTCTAATCTAGTCATGAGCTAAGAATAGT
Organism: Selaginella tamariscina; assembly: GCA_003024785.1. Lineage (NCBI taxonomy): Eukaryota > Viridiplantae > Streptophyta > Lycopodiopsida > Selaginellales > Selaginellaceae > Selaginella > Selaginella tamariscina. Next base: position 524,432 of record PUQB01000104.1, read on the forward strand.
GTCCCTTATCCTCTAGGCATATCATGTAGCATATCCTATAGGCATATCCTATAGGAATATCCTACAGGTATATCCTGTAGGAATATCCTGCAGGCATATCCTGTAACCCGTATCCTGTATCCGAAATCCTGCATCCTGTATCCTGTATCCGAATCCTGTATCCTGCATCGGGTTGTGACAGCACCTCCTCCCTAAGGACGAGTTCCACGAGTCTTAGGACCTGGTTTAGCAGGATAATGCCGATGGAAGGCAGCAACTTTGGAAGAAGCATGGAGTAAGTTGGATGCAGGTTCCCAAGTGCGATCGGTAAGCAAATAACCTTTCCAATCCACCAAGTATTGAAGTTGGCGGCGATGAAGACGAGAATCAAGGATGGCTGCAACTTCGTACTCAGATTCACCAGCAATGACCACATGAGGGGGAGGAGAAGAAACACGACCAGGAAAGAAAGAAGGATGATGACGGCTCCAACAAAGAGGTGTGAAACACAGGATGAAGTTTCACTGTAGATGGTAACTCGAGTCGAAAAGCTACAGGATTTACCTCTGTCACGATCCTGTAAGGGCCCAATCGTTGAAAATCCAACTTAGAAGAAGGCCTGTTGGTGCGAATGTGTTGATGAAGAAGCCACACAAGATCACCAATCTTGTATGCAGGTGCCGGCTGACGGTGAGCATTAGCATGGTGTTTGTATTATTCCTGTGCCTGCTGAAGATGAACCTGGAGATCATCCTGTACCTGACGAAGATGCTGGAGACGATCCTGTACTGCAGGAGCGGAAGAAGGAGAAGCAGAAGAAGCAAAGTCAAAACGTGGATGGTGGCCTGTAAGAGCAAAGAAAGGTGTCTGGTCTGTAGATGAGTGAATGGAGTTGTTGTAGGCAAACTCCGCCATAGGAAGAAGGTCCAACCAATTATCCTGTTGGTAACTGATGAAGCAACGAAGATATTGCTCCAAGGTCTGGATTGTGCGTTCTGACTGTCCATCAGTTTGCGGGTGATATCCTAAAGAAAGATCCACTTTAACCTGTAGACTTCGGAGAAGTTTCTCACCAAAACTTGGACATGAATTGTGGACCTCGATCAGAAACAATGCTCTCAGGAAGACCATGGTGTCGGAACACTTTGCGGATCACCAACTCAGCAGTTGTTTGGCCTGTAGCAGTCTTGTTACATGGTAGGAAATGAGCCTGTTTGGTGAAACGGTCAACTACCACAAGAACTGCATCGAATCCACGAGAAGGAGGAAGATCTGTGAGGAAATCCATAGAAATGGATCTCCAAGGAGCAGAAGGAACAGGAAGAGGACGAAGAACCAGAAGGTGCATGACGAGGCATCTTCGACCTGTTGCAGGTGTCACAACTCCGTATGTCATAGTTTTACTATGACTCCTCTTTTACTTTGGACGTAGATTGTTGTTACCTACTGGATTATGTGACGAACCCTAGATGTAGAAAAACAGGCCCGCTTAGTGCACTTGGATATCTAGTGATGGTCCGGCCGGGTGTCATTAGGTATTTGCAAGAAACTCTGGGCGAAGCTAGCACTTCCATCTAGAAAAATCCATCCCCGATTTTGACGTCCCGAATAGGCTGATTGGTTGTTGCAGAGTTTGGCGTGTTAAGTAGGGTTAGGAACACCCCTAGGGTTGACCTAACCCTAGGGTTGCCCTAACCCACGCCCTAAAACCCCCACCCCTTGGGTATGGTTTAGGGGTAGGAGTAAGGGTGAGTTATAGGCTCATATCGCTAATTTATCTAAGGGGCTAGAATTCAGTGCCAGCCCACTAACACAAACAGGAAAAGAGGGGGGGGGGCTCCGTCACATAAATAAGTAGAATACGTAGGAAGCTCCTGGTTCATGACTGAGTTCGTTGCTCTTCTGCCGGTGCAAGCTTTAGCTTGTGTCGTTAAGGTACAACCCTCTGTTGTACCGCCCTAACTTCTAGACAACAGGGGTACGTCCCACCTTCGGGGTAGCTTACCCTTAACATTGGCGAATCCATGCCTGGAGGACTTGTCGGGATGCACGTTCCAAGAAGCAGAGGTTGAGGCTTGTCTCCAGCCTCCTCCTCCACGTCAAGCTAGGAGCAACACTCACAGCTAACTAGGGCACGTTCGTGTCCTTGTCCAACTGTGGGCGTGGGTTCTTGATGACAGGGTTTCCTTACCGAGTCTTGAGGGATAATTGAGGGTTCTAGAGTTGGCATTTAGGAGCCACGTTTGTGGCACTTGGTGCAACTCTTGAATCTAAGGGCTATGGCATGATAGCCCACATCAGGGAAGGCAGTGTCACATGGAGATGTGACATTGGGCTAAATGTCACATGGTACAACGCCTGAGGCACGCCCTTTGGGGTTATGTCATGGGCTTGTCGCCAAGGGGTTGGATACTTTAACAAACAGACATGCTTGTGCTTGCACTAGGTGCTAAGCCTTGGGCATTTGCTCAAGGGAGGTTAGGTCTCATAACTAGGTGTGCTTTGACACACTTGGCTAGGGAGTGTTCTCCTTGGAATTCAAGGGTTGAACAACCTAAGCGTGTTAGTAGGAGCCCTTTCGTGAGGCACTCGCAAGGTCATGTGCTTAAGTTATCCCAAAACTAGCCTTAGGGAGTTTGCTTAGAAGAACACTCATGTTCGCCTATGGTGCACACTCGTGTCCTCACTAAGTACTAGCCCTAGGTCTAGGGTATAACTTGGCCACTCAAACCCTTAGGGGTTAGTCGTGGTTCAGGGTACCCCTTGTTGCCCTAAAGGGGTTGTACTCCCGGATGAGGGTGATTCCTCAAGGGGTAAGTGACGATGCCTTAGCTCTGTCCAGGGGTATGTGTGGAACACACGTCTCCTTGATGGGGGTTAGGGCATGAGCCTGTCTAGGTCTTCTAGGGCAAGACCCTAAGTCAACTAGGGTTATCCCTCAAGGGTTTTGGGGGTAGACACTCTAGGGAGACTTAGGCTAAACCTAAGTCAACTAGGGTTATCCTCAAGGGTTCTGGGGCAGACATTCTAGGGAACTTAGGCTAAACCCTAAGTCCCTGTCCACTTGGGCATTAGAGTCTAACCCTAGGGTCATTAGGGTTGTTCTGGAAACTTAGCGTTGCTCACCAGGGTGATGACGCCGAATGCCACCTGGCAGCCACGTGTTGGCCCTTTGGGTTAAAACTCTGACAATTGGTATCGGAGCTATTCTCTACGGTCAGTAGGACTACCTAAGTGTAGTGTATTTTAGGGTTTATTTAGTTCTAATTCTTAAAGTACTTTATCACTTTCGGCTAATGTCTGAATTCTGCGTGAAGAGTTGGTCCTGAGATCTATAACTCTTCAGAGTACACCTACTTCATAAGTGGGTGTGGGTTATGGACTCCATTGTTGGCGGTAGCACATGGAAGGCAACTTCCAAGTTATATGCCAGGTTACTTTACCTTATGGATGTTCAGGTTATTTTACCATATACTTCCACAAGACGTGGCGTGCTAGTTTGTTCTGGCTTACAAACTAAGTCTTGTGAAGTGAATCATGTGATATGCTAAGTTTACACATTATTGAAAATTTTTCTTTTTCTTTAAGGTGTATGAAATTTGGATAACACATGATGAAACGTAACAATGTCCTTTGAGTTTTGACTTATGTCAAGATTCAATATCAGTTTCGGCAATAGTGTTCAAATGGGGAAGGCTTATGTTAAACGTGCATCTTTGACTTTGGAAAAAGGGGCATATTCAAACATAAGAATGAACACTACATTTTGACATAAAGTGTAAAATAAGCTCTCATTATAGTGCATGTTTCCGAGAGTGTAACTCTAGAAGCAGACTATGGTGATGAACTTATAATACAATGAATGTCAAATATTAACATATGATGAATATGTTAAGCAATTGGTTCGAAGATCCAATGTAATCAAAGTATTGTCCGATGTTCGCAATATTTTGATGATGCTAGCTGCAAGTAACATTAGGTGGAATAGTTTACTAAGTTCAAGTCACCTATTTGAACAAAGTATAACTTGAAACCTTAGTTAGTTGTAAGCGCACTTGTATTCAAGTTAGCTAGCTCGACTAACTTGATTATGAAGTTATCTCATGTGGGATCATAAGAGAGATAAATAATAGATTTGCAGTAGAGATTTAATGTTGCATTCCTATCAATGCAGTTTTGGGATAGATGGCATGATCTATCAGAAAGAAATGTTGGAAACATACGTTTACATTTTCAGTTTACTGAGTAATGAAGGACTTGCATAGTGAAGGCGTTCGGCGCACACTTTGCATTTTCATTATTAACTCTTTAATCTTGAAATTGTAACGTTGTTTGCAATGTGGGGATAAGCTCTTGAACAAGGGTGATTCCTTGGTTAAGAAGAGCATGATTTGGGATTCTTCCTTGCTTATTGACTAAGTAAGGAAACTTGCTAAGTTTGATAACTTATGTTGGATACAATGAGCTAATAGTCGATTTCATTGGAGGTTTAAGTGCATGTACCTCCTCAGAGAGTCGGTATTCGATGAGAATTAAAGTTGATATTGATTTTCAATATCAATTTCATTTTAGAGTCGAATATATTATTCAAAAGATGGTTTCTTGACTTTGCATCATGGTCGCAAATGTGGGCACTTAAAGAACAAATAAAGTATGTATCTTCATTCTTTGGAATATGAAAAAAAAAACTATTCTTGACTCAAGGTTTGATAGTATTCCTTGGGTTAGTTGTTAGTTCTATCTCAAGGTTTGATGGTGTTCCTTGAGTTGGTTCAATATATGATATTGTGTAGCGGATTAGCTCAAGAAGATGGTGTCCCTTCTTATGATTGTAGTTCAAGGTTCGTCCAATATCCGGTTCGAGAATATGAGGTTTCCTATCACCTCATCTGTTGAGATATTTATATTCTAAACTTTGGTAGAATTTGTGACAATCTTTTAAGATTGATTATAAATGACTTGTCAAAGTATGTATGATATCTCTTCAATATTGAGTTTGGAGCGCTCAATATCAAACTTGGTTATGATCACATGAGGTGGCCGTAATCATAATATAAAGACTCAAGTGGATTTGAGTCTGACACTTTGGTAAGGCACTACCTTAGTGTTATAACTTGAAACGTGTTTTCAAGTTAGTTGAGAAATGAGACATTTCTCAATACATTGCTTGAGGGGCAATGTGATACTTTCTGGATTGCTAGGTGTCTAGAGTGAATAATGTATCTTAGTTCAATGTACTAACTAGATATTTTATTCATGTTTGGGGAGATCTATTGAATTATAAGGTATGACTAAAACATGAAGTTGATATAACACTTCAGTGTTATGATAACATTTATGTGGAGGTTATATCTTACTAAATCAATTAGATGAACCAGACACTAGTTCATGATTCCTCTTAGTCTCTGAACAAAGTTCCTCGAATACTGTCATAACATTATATGTCCATCAAAACTCAAGTTCGGTTCATGTAAACTAAGACCATGTCTATATTATAGTTGTAGCATTTTGATAAATTGATATGATTGTAAGTTTATATTCTAGTATAACAACTAGTTGATAAGCTTAGGATTTGAACGTTAAAACGATCATTATCCATTCGAGAGTATCAATATCGAAATTACACTGTTTATAGAATAAGGATTAGTTTTAAAAAGATGTTTATCAAAAACACTAGTTAATTAGTGAAATGCTATACTTCGGTATAGTGTTGAGAAACATTTACGAAATAAGTTTAAGAGTTGGAAATAAATATAATGTTACGGAGGCGTACAGTATTACAGTTCAGGGAGACTCTTATCGTGAAACTAAGTTTAAAATTCCGTATTTTGAACTTAGTACGATAAGGAGTTAGGAATTATTGAATGGCACTTAGTATGTTGTGCTCTTTGGAGAATGAGTACAATGAGGGTACTAATTAAGACAAAGATTGTTGATTGAGGCATTAGAGATGGGTTGAATTTCCTGGTTTCCACATTGGTTTAAGAAAGGTATGTTAGCTTATCTGGTCCCTGAACTGGTCGGTGTTATGAAAGAGTACAAAGTTGGTTGCGAAAGACGAATGGTAGTGCTATCACACTTGGTCATTTGACTGAATTTGATTCCTATCGGGAATAAATTTATGTTAATAACACACCAGTGGATGGCAGTTGGCAATTGCACCTTGTTGTTACATGTGTACAGCCATGCGCCTCTGTGATCGCCTCTGGCCAGATTGACATGTTTACAAAGAACAGGGTTTTACGAATTGTACTCTTGTATCGGAAAAGAGCTTGATTCCGATAAAAGTCTCATACTTAGTCTGCGTAGCTATATACTAACGAGGATAGGTATAGTAGCAGACCCTTATGAAAAGGGGTAATGAGAAACACCGAGGGATGCAGAATGTAAGCTATAATATCGTAACATGTGGGAATGTGGAAAAAGAGAAACGAAGGTGTTTGGTCAAGCATTTGAGAAGTGCTTGTTGTGCGCTAAGACACAGGTCGTCAACAGCGTTTAATATTAAGGAATAAAGCAAGTCTTTATTTCTTGTTAACCAAGGGGCCGGCAACAACACTAACTAGAGGCCTCCAATATAAATTCTAGTTAAGTAAAGAAATTAACCAGTGTTGTGTGCGTCGGGTGACAGACTTTGCAGACGTGCAAAAGGTCTCCAGTGACTTCATGTCGCAGGTGGTGCCTCCGGCAGCTGGGTTTACGACTCAGTGAACGACGGTTCTGAAGTACTTGGTTTCGCGTAATGCAAGGGGGTAATAAAAATTATGTGAACTTTTGGCTGACTCCGCATAGAGTGATATGTTAGTTTTGGTTAGTTTTCTCTAACATTATCTAGTCTTGGAGTTGGACGTCAACGAGGACGTTGACATTTTCAAAGGCGGGGAGTGTGTCATAGTTTTTACTATGACTCCTCTTTTACTTTGGACGTAGACTGTTGTTACCTACTGGATTATGTGACGAACCCTAGATGTAGAAGAAACAGGCCCGCTTAGTGCACTTGGGTATCTAGTGATGGTCCGGCCGGGTGTCATTAGGTATTTGCAAGAAACTCTGGCGAAGCTAGCACTTCCATTTAGAAAACCCACCCCCGTTTTGACGTCCCGAATAGGCTGATTGGTTTTGCAGATGAGTTTGGCGTGTTAAGTAGGGTTAGGAACACCCCTAGGGTTGACCTAACCCTAGGGTTGCCCTAACCCACGCCTAAACCCCACCCCCTTGGGTAGGTTTAGGGGTAGGAGTAAGGGTGAGTTATAGGCTCATATTGCTAATTTATCTAAGGGCTAGAATTCAGTGCCAGCCCACTAACATAAACAGGAAAAGGGGGGGGGGGGGCTCCGTCACATAAATAAGGTAGAGTATACGTAGGAGAGCTCCTGGGTTCATGAATGAGTTCGTTGCTCTTCTGCCGGTGCAAGCTTTAGCTTGTGTCGTTAAGGTACAACCCTCTGTTGTACCGCCCTAACTTCCAGATGCAGGGGTACGTCCCACCTTCGGGGTAGCTTACCCTTAACGTTGGCGAATCCATGCCTGGGAGGTTTGTCGGGATGCACGTTCCAAGAGCAGAGGTTGAGGCTTGTCTCCAGCCTCCTCCTCCACGTCAAGCTAGGAGCACTCACAGCTAACAAGGCACGTTCGTGTCCTTGTCCAACTGTGGGCGTGGGTCTTGTTGACAGGTTCCTTACCGGTCTTGAGGGATATTGAGGGGTTCTAGAGTTGGCATTTAGGAGCCACGTTTGTGGCACTTGGTGCAACTCTTGAATCTAAGGGCTATGGCATGATAGCCCACATCAGGAAGGCAGTGTCACATGGAGATGTGACACTGGGCTAAACGTCACATGGTACAACGCCTGAGGCACGCCCTTTGGGGTTATGTCATGGGCTTGTCGCCAAGGGGTTGGATACTTAGCAAACAGACATGCTTGTGCTTGCACTAGGGTGCTAAGCCTTGGGCATCCGCTCAAGGGAGGTTAGGTCTCATAACTAGGTGTGCTTTGACACACTTGGCTAGGGGAGTGTTCTCCTTGGAATTCAAGGGTTGAACAACCTAAGCTTAGCAGAGCCCTTTCGTGAGGCACTCGCAAGGTCATGTGCTTAGGGTTATCCCAAACCTAGCCTTAGGGAGTTTGCTTAGCAGAACACTCGTGTGCCTACGGCGCACACTCGTGTCCTCACTAAGTACTAGCCCTAGGTCTAGGGTATAACTTGGCCACTCAAACCCTTAGGGGTTAGTCGTGGTTCAGGGTACCCCTTGTTGCCCTAAAGGGGTTGTACTCCCGGATGAGGGTGATTCCTCAAGGGGTAAGTGACGATGCCTTAGCTCTGTCCAGGGGTATGTGTGGAACACACGTCTCCTTGATGGGGGTTAGGGCATGAGCCTGTCTAGGTCTTCTAGGGCAAGACCCTAAGTCAACTAGGGTTATCCCTCAAGGGTTTTGGGGTAGACACTCTAGGGAGACTTAGGCTAAACCCTAAGTCAACTAGGGTTATCCCTCAAGGGTTCTGGGGGCAGACATTCTAGGGAGACTTAGGCTAAACCCTAAGTCTCCTTCCACTTGGGCATTAGAGTCTAACCCTAGGGGTCATTAGGGTTGTTCTGGGAAATTTAGCGTTGCTCACAGGGTGATGACGCCGAATGGCCACCTGGCAGCCAGTGTGCCACGTGTGGGGTTAAAACTCTGACACTAGAGTTGGCATTTAGGAGACACATTTGTGGCACTTGGGTGCAACTCTTGAATCTAAGGGTTATGGCATGATAGCCTGCATCGTGGAAGGCAATGTCACATGAAGATGTAACACTGGACTAGACGTCACGCGATACAATGCCCAAGGCATGCCCTTTGGGGTTGTGTCATGGGTTTGTCGCCGAGAGGTTGAATACTCTGGCAAACATGCATGCTTGTGCTTCCACTAGGGTGCTAAGCCTTAGGCATTCGCTCAAGGGAGGTTAGGTTTCGTAACTAAGTGTGCTTTGGCACACTTAGTTAGGGGAGTGTTCTCCTTAGATTCCAAGGGTTGAACAACCTAAGCTTGATAGCATGAACCCTTTCGTGAGACACTTGCAAGGTCATGTACTTAAGGTTATCCAAACCTAACTTTAGGGAGTTTGCTTAGTAGAACACTCGTGTCCGCATATGGTGCACACACGTGTCTTCACTAAGTACTAGCCCTAGGTCTAGGGTATGACTTGGCCACTCAAACCCTTAGGGGTTAGTCGTGGTTCAAGGTATCCCTTGTCGCCTTAAAGGGGTTGTACTTTCGAATGAAGGTGATTCTTGTCCTAGTAGACCTAGACAGGCTCATGCCCTAACCACACAAAGGAGATGTGTTTCACACATACTCCCATGACAGAGTTAAGGCATTGTCACTTACCCCTTGAGGATCCTAAAGTCTACTTGGGTTATTCTTTAGGGTTCAGGGGATGGTCATTCTAGGGACTTAGGATAAAATTCTAAGTCTTCTGCCTAATTGGGCCTTTGAGTCAGACTCTTAGGGTTACCTTAGAAGACTTAGTGTTGCTCACATAGGGTGATGACGTCGGATGGCCGCTTGACAACCACGTGTTGACCCTTCGGATTAAAACTTTAACAACAAACTCACTAAGATGTTGTCGTATCATATGCACATCTGAGTCTTCAACTTTGCCAAATATACATTTAAGGCATACCATTAACCAATTACTATTAGCTTGAATCTATCCAGTCAATCCATTATACCATTTGAGCGTCATGCCCTCTAAACATGTAGGGAATTTTTTTAGAACATGAGCCTCATCTCAATCATGATAACGAATAATAACTTAGAAATGATCAAACTAGTAATATACATCATCTCCCGAATCACCACAAAAAAATCAGGGTCGAACCCTTGGATTTGTGGCCTGTGAAAAGACAAAGGAGTATTAGAAGTAGATCCCCCAGCATGAGGCTCAGGCAGAGAAGAAGAGGATAAACCTTCAACAAAGCACTCCAATAACTTAGCAATAGCAGTCGTAATAATACTAAAAGCCGTCTCCACATTCATTGTCGTGAAAACAATAAAAGAAAGAGGCTAAAGAGAAGGAATACCTAACTTCTCCATGAACGAAATAACAAATAAATATATATAGAATGTGATACTTTATTTAGCTCAAAACCTGCCATGTGGCATACATGCAACACATGGCGCTGACACATGGGAGTCATATCACCACCCATGTGTCACTATGTATGTGTATATATATATGCATATATACAGTATCTTACATATATGCAATAGTTAAGTAGTTAATTTTAATCTTAATTAGCTTAACTAATGTTATGTCGAATATACACAACATCTTTACCTCCATTAAGTATACACATACACATAAACATGTATATACACACTATATATGTACATTTCACATACATTGATATACATATCTTTACTAGCCCATGTCAGCAGCCTATATATAACAAATCTCATTAATTGATATGTACTCTCTCCCTCTCTCTCTAGTGTATTTAAATAATTTGACATTTTGATGTTACTATTTCTCTAAAGTGTGAAATATATAAAAAAAATTTAAGTCGAAGGTTAACGTAATAAGGATATTCAAACATTAAGATTAATGAATTAGCATAAATAAAGATAAATTTAAATATATATTAGCTAGTAATATTTATGCAAACACATGAAAATGTAACATCATTATTTAATAGTTATTTGCATTGTAAGTAAAACAAATTAGATCATTATATATATTTTATGGCATATACAAGTAATATTTATGAATTACAAATTACAAATCATAATAAACTGAAAAAGAAATATTTAACTTTTTGCTTAACAATACTTGATAACATATTATATTTGTATATATGCATTACATGCATGCATACACACACATTAGTTTATACATAAGTGTAATGATATTTATGTGATTTATTTATGTACATATTTCATTTCTCATAAATAATATCTTAATATTTTAACTCATGAATATATATAAATATATTTATAATATGGGTGCAAACATAATCAAGTTTGTTATTTACTAAAACTATTAATATATATTGAGTTTTAACATTTTTCGCTTTTGCTCTTTAATATAACAATTGTAATTTAAAAATAAAACAGATCCGATAATACAAGCTATAAAACTACACAAGGATATAATATATAGATATATTTTTGATAAACTTTGATTTTCATACATTTTAAGAAACCTCTCAGTCATTTAAAAATGGTTCGAATCTTCTGTTTACACGTATGTGTTAATAATGTATATATTACCTTATATATTTATAACATATATCATCTACTTAGTATTACTTAAATTTGATATTAAGTATTTAAAATGCTTATATATATATAAATAATGTAAACATGGATATCTGGGGCGTATTCTGAATATTCCCTTGTATACATGTGGTAGTTACCGGTGCAACATATTTATCCCACATTCATTAGTTTGGCTTGTAGAGTTGCGCTTATAAAGTGCCATGTCCACGTTACTTAATGAGTCTGTCCGGTTCAAGGTGAAATTCAGCACGGATTGCCTGAGGGCTGATGTGGACATGATTGATAATTGGGGTGTATTACGTCAGATGGGTAACCGAGCAGCGTCAGCCCTTACTTTCAGCTGTGAAGGATCACAGACTCTTTTATATATCCTTTAGGTATATTCACCAAGAACAATTATATATTTATTTATAGTTATCATATAAACAATCACGAGTGAGTTAAGAACAGCTTAATGCATTTTAATAAGTATTTGTAATATATATTAAAATGATATATATATATATATATAATCATATAAAATTTATGTAAACCCACTCTGTTAGAAATAAGAAATGTAGAGAGAGAAGAAGTTTTAACAAACTACATTATCTGCTCTCACAATTCATATAGAATATTCTTAAATATACTAGGAATACTATATACTATTGAGAACATTCTAATTTTTCTTTAATTGGTGTCACGATAAATATGAGATATTAAATAAATATAACATGTTCTTTTGTTTAAGCACACTTTAGACTGTACTTAGAATATTCTTTCATGTATGTTTTCTTTTCACTTTTTTCTTTTTCTTTTTTGTATTTTCATGAATATAAATATTTTTTATTATGTAAAAATGTTAAATTAATTATATATTTAAATTTCCAAGTAAAATAAAAACATTTAACTTTAAGAACGAGGAAAAGACACAGCTTCACTTGTCCTAGCGTTTATGTATCATAAAGAAATTATTGAAATATTAAATTTAAATAAGAATAATTCTAAAAATATTAGAATGTTTTAATATGTTATCTATTCTCTCGAGTCTAATGAAAATGTTTTTAATATTTAATGAAATTTATAATAAATTTATCTAGGCATGGCCACACATAAATGAAAAAAAAATGTTTATAATTACTTGAAAACTTTCACACTATATGCCATACACGTATAGGCTCATTTCCTTAATTAAACTTAAATTTAACGAGTGGACATTAGTAAATTTAATTATTTAGTTAGTTTTTTACATAAATAATATTAATTAGCATATAAGCCTTAAAATCGTAAAAACTACGTAAACATAATAATAAAGACGCATTTACTTGTATATATATGTATATATATTACAAGTGTGTCTATACATAGTCATATTAACTTACATTAAGATACAAGCAATCACATAATGCCCAGTTATACATAAACGCTTGTAAGAAAGTGTAAATTTAATAGGAAATTATTGTAATATAAGTTAATTATAAAACATTTTAACATATGTTTAAATTTACATATATACACATATAAAGGAATTTAAATTTATTCATGTTAAATGTTACATGCATATGTATACATTAATATATGCATAAGTATAATCATATTTATATGATTTATCTAATTACATATTTCATATCTTATAAATAATACCTGAATATTTTATTTATGAATATACAATAATATATAAATATATTAATAAAAGTGTGAAACATGAAGCATAATTAATTACTAAAACCATATATATTATGTATTGAGAAGGACAATTTTAGATTTTGCAGTGTAATATTGTACTTATACATAATCAATTACTAAATCCATACTGTCTGTCTTGAGAAGGAGTGTAATATTGTATTTATACGAATGAAACAGATTGATAATACATACAATAAAGTGTTTTGTATATATTTAATTACCTTTTGTTTATAAATACAATGTAAATTGTTATATAAATGCTTTTTTATATTATGTATACATATTTAACACCCTTACGTATATACCCATACATATACATTTACATGTATAGATATAGATATGTGTTTGTAGGTGTAAATACCAATATGCATGCAATTAATATGAATGTGAGCAATCTTAATATTAAAGTGTCATATTCAATCTCTCTATTAGAAGTACACACACAAACACACCCTTTAACTCATTATACTGTTTTGGAACTGTACTTAATCAAAAACTTTCTTATATAAAGAGTATATAGTAAATAATGTTAAATACAATGTATGTAAATGTTAAAATAACAAGGCTATCTATAATCGCAATCACAAAATTAACAACATATACAAATATGTTTTTATATTTAATTAAAAGTGAAAAGTCTACTTGTATAGGTCAATATTTTAATTTTTATATATATAATTTAACTTCATTATATTTAAAGACTATAAAATTTTAAATACCCCAGTTTTAAACAGCAGCAATAGGCTCGTGAATAAAATAGCCTTTGGGTTGTACAAAAGCTCTAAGCCCATCAATTCCAAGTGTTGAACCAATGCCTGAATGCTTTCTTCCAGACCTGTCAATATAAAACGGTATAACACCCAGACACACACGTATACCCTCTCTCTCTCTCTCTACACACACACGCACGCAAATACATGGTATAACACCCACACACACACACGCATACATACTTCCTCTCTCCACACCACACACACACACACACACACAAATACATAGAGAGATACACAAGCAGAGTACAGATGAATGCAGGAGTTTGTTCTACCATGGAACTCGTGGGGAAACTCTGTCACAGCAATTCCAGTAACCAGTTCCAACGTCCAGTTCTGCAAAATATAAAAATTATTATTCATTAATTATAAATAGATATTTTACTTAAAACTCTATATACATAAATACGTGTATATTCTTTTTAAGTTATTAAACTTACCACTAAGGATTGCTTCAGCATCTTCAAAATGCTTACTGAAGACACTTGCTGTTAAACCATATTCACTGTCTCTCATTAAATTGATTGCCTCATCATCATCATCTACACACTAAATCCAAAGTATATTCCAAGTCGGCATATACACATAAGCATACACAGAAGAGAGAGAGAGAGAGAACCTGAACTCCCACTACTGGGCCAAAGCTTTCTTCCCGCATGATGGACATTTGATGGTTTACGTTTGTTAGAATCTGCATATGAAGAGATAGAATCATGCTATGCATATACATACGCATACACACACACATCACGTGTATGTGTGTGTGTGTGTGTAGGTACAAACATTTAGTAAATACTTACTGTGGGAGGAACAAATGGCCAACTTTATGAGCTGTGCTATGTTTTGTGTCTCCACCAACATCCACTTGAGCACCTTTTCCCATGGCTTCCGCAAGCTGTAAGTTATTATATGTATAACCAATGCTTGAAGTATTAATTAAGAATAATTAAAATTAAATTAGGCAATTTAATTAAATAATAAACACCTGGTCTCCAATCCGTTCCACTTGCTGTTTTGTACAAAGAGGTCCAATGTATGTATCCTCTAATGTAGGGTCTCCAACCTGTATAGAAACTTTGTTATTGAATCACATGATGACATGTAATGGTTGCGTTTATATTTTACCTTGTAAGAATGCGTAATCTTCTTTAGAGCCTCCATAAAAGGTACGTAAAACACGCTTATTGACATATATTCTCTCCACCGAGCAGCAACTCTAAACAGATAGAAGATGTTAATCATTTAAGTAATTAGCTTGATAAATTATAATTAGTTTAGATACAACAGTTTAAGTAGTTAATCTTAATCTTAATTAGCTTTAAGTACCTGGCCGGAGTTGTAAAATGCTCCATCGGCCACAGCAGTAGCGGCAGCTAATATGTTTGGTACGTCATGCCGAATATACACAGAATCTTTACCGCCTAGCTCCATTTGCAGCTAAATTAATAAGCACGTTAAGAACACAAATAAGCACTGTGCGTATGTGTGTCTGTAGAGACATACTTGTGTAACGAAACACACATATGCATACATATGTAAGTTTTTCTCTAAACATATTTTTCCATATGTGAAAAGTAATAGCATATATAAGACTACACACACACATGAACATGTATATGCACATTATACATGTACATTCACAAACATCGATATACATACCTTTACTAGGTTAGGAGCGACTTTCTGACTAATTAATTGGCCAGTTCTATATGAGCCTGTGAAGAATAAACCACCTATGTTCTTCATTCCTGCTATTCTAGAGCCCGTGTCAGCAGCTCCAGTTGATATCACAAATACATCCTCGGGTATACCAGCCTATATATAATTAATCTCATTAACTGATATGTACTCTCTCTTCTCTCTCTGAGCGTGTGCGTGTGTATGGTAATATGTAGATATTCTCACGTTGTGTAGCATATCCGTGATTTCTTGGCCTGTAAGACTAGCATTCTCACTGGGCTTGTATAGTACGCAGTTCCCGGTTAAAAGAGCGGGTGCAAATATATTAGCAGCAAGAAAGTATGGATAATTCCATGCAGATATATTTGCTACCTGAAAAAACAATATATACTACATACATACATACATACATATATATGTGTGTATGTGTTATATGTACCCGTATATGTGTGTTACTTACCACGCCAAGTGGGTTCGTAAAAACTTTCTCCTTGAGTCTAGATCTTTCTAAAACAGTCATATTTTCCAGCACCTGCTAAACACGTACACTTAGTCACTACTTACATGTTATACATACATTAGATACAAACGCACACACGCATACTTACCTTCTCACAATTTTCAATAAAAAAGTTATTCTATCTATGGTAGCACTAATTTCATTCCGTCCTTGTGATATTGGCTTGCCTGTTTCCGAAGTCAATATTTTTGCGAGAGTGACCTGTATACACACGTCAAATATATATACAAGCACGCACACTCACAAATATGTATATTTAATATATAAACACACACACACACAACCACACACACACACACACTTGAAAAAGTTTTTGGATAATGTATGCAATGTCAATATGTTTTGCATACCTTTCTTGAACTAAGTAGCTCTGTAAACCTTGTGAGGGCCGACTGCATTAATGTTTGTTAAAACTAAAACAGTGAATAAGGAGATAAAAACTTAATTTATTACCTTTCTTTGATCAATATGTGTTTTCCAGTGCTTATGCCCATCATGTAAATACTCGAGCTTCCTTGTTATCTAAAATCACAACTCGTGTGTGTTGTTAACGTACATACACACATATAAGCATATACAGACACTGTGTGTGGATGTGTGTGTGTGTGTGTGTGTGTGTGTGTGTGTGTGTGTGTGTGCATATTTATGTATGCAGGGGTGCTTACATCCGGGACAGTATCTTCTCGCAATTCTCCTATCTTTCGAGTGGTAGCTGGATTTATTATATCCAAAACGTTCCTATAACTGGGGAACCTATAAATACAACCATTTATATGTTATAATCAGAAAGATATATACATATATATTATAAAACACACACATATACATACAAAACATACAGTGCATACTTTATACATAGAAACTTACGTTTTGCAGGGCTTAACAGGCTTATTAGCACGATAAAAACGCTTGCTAATCCTGTAGCAGCTTGCCATTGTACCGATGACAACTTATTCCATTTCTTATTCTTCAGAAAATCAATAGATTTCCATACACAGAAATGTAGTGAATGAAGAACCCTAGAAAACAGAGTAGGGCTTCCATTAAAATTCTGGTTTAAGGCCTAGGGTTTATGTTTTAGGGTTTAGGGTTTATTAGCACTACCCACACACACGCACACGTGTGAGACTCCACGCATTTACATTATACACCTCTCTCTCTCTCTCTCTCACACACACACACTGTGTATGTGTGTTGGGTGTGTGACTCCGCGCGTTTACATTACACACATACATTCTCTCTTCACACACACATACATTGTGTATGTGTGTTAGGTGTGTAACTCCACGCGTTATATATTATACACCCCCGCTCTCTCTCTCTCTCTCACACAACACACACACATTGTGTATCTGTTCCACGTTTTCTCTCCCTCTCTCTCTTTCTCTCATATACACACACATTGTGTATGTGTGTTGGGTGTGTGTAACTCCTCGTGTTTACTTATACCTCTTCTCCCTCTCTTTCTCTCTCTCTACACACACACACATTGTGTATGTGTGTTGGGTGTGTAACTCCACGCTTTTACATTATCTCTAATGGGTATATATACATGCATACATACGAACATACATGTGTTTAATTGTCGGATGTTCGTGTACCCACCAAGTTTTGTCCTGCTTTCTTCCTCGCACCCTTATGCCCTTTTACCCCTTTACACTCTCCCTCCACGCCAAGCTTCTTACACATATCACTTATCAACACATACGCAACCCCGTCCTTGGCATCGCAACAAACCAACGCATCAAATGCAACCTTGCCAACTTCCATATTATTCCAGTTCCTACCACGCTACCAACAAGCTCGTCCATATATAACTGTCCGGTTCAAACGCCATACTGTATATAGTTGATAGTGCCTCTTGCAGCCTGTTAACTCTCCCCAACATACTAACTTACATGTATAATGTTCTAATGTCGGAGTTATACAGTACGTAGACATACACCCAAAGTACCTAAGTCCCTCATCTACCATTCCGGCGTGACTGCAAGCTGTAAGAATTGCCACAAAAGTGACACCATCTACATATAAATCCGAATCCTGAATGGTTCTAACGATACTAAACACTCGATATGTGTCACCAAGAGAGCTGTATCCCGCTAATAACGCACTAAACAAGACTATATCTATTGACTGCATCTTGTTAAACATGTGTTCCGCTCCAGCCAAGTGTCCACATTTCCCATAAAAGTCCACTAAACTCGTTCCTACTGCTTCTTCTTGTTCGAGGCCAAGCCTGCATATCTGTGCATGGATTCCTTGTCCGGTTACAAGCGCCGCTAAACTCCCACATCCCTTGATTACATAAACAAACGTAAGAGAGTCTGGGTCACATTCCATGCCCACAAACAACTCTATTGCTGCATGGCTTTCCCCATTTTCCACGTATCCATGAATGAGGCTGTTCCACGACACGACGCTCCGGTACACCATGCCGTCGAATACACATTGGGCGTCCCGCATGCTTCCGCACTTGCTATACATGTCCACCAAACTGGTTGCCACATAGACATCACTCTCAAGCCCAAACTCTCTTGCGCATCTATGAATAGCCATACCCTTCTCTAAACAAGAGTGACTCTCTAAACTCGTACATGCCTTGAGTGCCATTGTAAACGTAACCGAGTCCGGTTTCTCACTCAGCAACTCCATACCTTCAAAAGCAACCAATGCATCCCTCGTACTTCCACATTTTGTATACATCTCAACCAGGTTATTCACCACAAAGAGATCTGTACCGAGTCCGCGTCTCACTGCCTCCCTATGGATGGCCATTCCGGTCTCCAGGAGAAGCTGACTTTCGTGTGTCTCACCCGCTAGCCCAGTGCACGCCTTCAGTAAGGCAACGAACGTGAACGAGTCCGGTTCACAGTCCATGCCTCCGAACAGCTCCATAGCTACCGAGCACTTACCTTTCTCCACGTATCCCAGGATGAGGATGTTCCACGAAACACTGTCCCGATAAACCATGTCATCGAACACATCCCGTGCGTAACACATGCATCCGCACTTACTATACATATCCACAAGGTTGTTCCCGACAAAGAGATCGGTATCGTATCCGATCTCTTTCGCTTGCTTATGAATAGCCATGCCCGTCTCCAAGCAAGCCAGCTTTGAACACGCCCTGAGTGCAGCAAGAAACGTGACAACGCTCGGTTCGCAGTCCATCCTTGTGATGAACTCGATAGCTACCGAGCTCTGCCCATTCTCCACGTATCCTAGAACGAGAACGTTCCACGACACCACGTTCCGTTCCTCCATGTTGTCGAAGATCCTCTGTGCCTGCTCCATGTTCCCAAACTTGCAGTACATCTCTACCAAGGTGGTCGCCACGAACATGTATTTCTCAAGCCCACATTCTTTAATACGCATATGAACGGCCGTGGCCTTCTTCAAGGGGAAAGGAATAATACTCTTACACTTGGTATCGAAGGAGACTTGAGTTTGATACTCTTTCTTCGTTGCCAAACTCATGCATGCCTTGATTGCAACCACGAATATAACAGAGTCCGGTTCGCAGTCCATACTCTCGAACAACTCGATTGCTACCAGGCCTTCCCCATTCTCCATGTATCCCATAATTAAGCTGGTCCATGAAACAACGTTGCGATGAATCGTGTCATCAAACACACGCTGTGCGTGGTGTATACACCTGCATTTACTGTACATGGCAATGAGAGCGTTGGAGACGTATTTGTTTGTGTGCAAACCGGATTCAAAGGCGTGGATGTGGAGTAGCTTCCCCTGTTCCAGGTCCCGTCTCTTACTACATTCTTTTAGTGAAGTAACCAGTTCTGTAATGTTGCTTGTGTACTGCACACTCTCTCTCTTGTGGCCTCCCTCGATACGTCCCAACTTTGTTGCGTCAGCTTGAAACATTAAGTGTTTCAACATAAAATAGACTATATAAAATTCCAAACAACAATAATATAATAAAATTACTTATTATGAAATTTATAAATTTATAAATTCAAAAATTAAATTATTTTGATTGTCTTCCAATAAAATTTATACTTTCTAATATAGTTAGAAATGCTTTCGTCTATAGTTAAATATCTAAATACTCTCTAATATGTGTTAATAAATTCTATGGCCAACCACAATTGTAAGGTTTGCCACACATATATCACCATACAGAATTCCTCCGTGCCTTGTGTAAGTAAATTAGAAGAGAATGGCTACGAAGGAAATCATCTTGATCAAACGTAAGCTCTAATACAATACATATGGATTATATTCATTACAGTATAAGTACCTAATGGAACACTAGTAATTATTCTCTCATGTTTTCAGTGTTCATGGTGGACAGTATACTGTAGCTAATCCCTGTTCTACACAGACCTCAATAGTCGGGCCGTAAGTCATTAAGTCGCTCTGGCTGTTGCCAAGGGCACCCCTTCCTCTTGTTACGACCTCTCCGTCCACGTCGATGTATCCGCCTTGAACTCGGCTTCCTACTCTTCCACCAGGTGATATTTGGAAGGCCTTTACCTGCATTCACGACCATTGCACGTGCGTACACACACACTGTGTGTATGTAAACAGACACACAATCACACACATATACATAAGGTCCCACTGTAATTCACAGAACGCCTTATGTAGGACGTTGAACCTTCAAGTCTCTGTGTGTGTGTGTGTGTGAGAGAGAGAGAGAGAGAGATGCCATATATAAACAGCTGTATATGTATGTATATTGTACATAATTACATGACAATAATAAGCACTATTGTTGTACCATATACATGTATACATTGTACGAGATAGCATACCTTCAAGTAGACTAGATATTCTGATTTTACTGTTTTACCCTGCTGTATGCTCGTGAGTAAACCGACTAGCTTCCATCGGGGACAATCCCGAAGAACAATAAGATCCAGAAATCCATCAGAAAACTGCATGGTATTATACAATTAGAATAATTATAATATATATTTGTTTATTATGTAGTTACATAACATAAAGTGTGTGTGTGTGTGTAAGAGACAGAGTTAGAGTTTTTTACTTTCTTCATGTTTACGTTACAACAACTCTTGTCATTATAAAATAATATTAAAGTTGTAACTGTTCCTAGGTAATACTATTTTATTTATATACGTGGTTTAAAATGTTCTTAAAGCTTTAGAAGCTTAGAGTTTATGCTGCAGAACTTATAACTTAGAACTTATAACTTACGGACACACATACATACACACAAATATCATATGACCTCTTTTATAACATTTGATAAGTTTTCTTCGAACCTGTATATAAATACAACACACATACATACACACGCAACATACACAACAGCACACAAAAAACACACGCAGCACGCATGCGCGCGCACACACGCACACGCACACACACCTTGGCTTCAGGAGCAGAATTGAAGTCTTCACTGGCCCAAGGTACGTTTTGCAGCAAGACCATGATGAATGCACCCTCCATTATCCTCCAGTCAGTTCTCAATGTGGAAGAAACAGGGCCAGAATATCCGGTTGCACGCCGTGTTTCGAGTTCATCTTCTTTCTTCTCAACCTTCTTGCTATCAAGCTCACCATTGTATGGTGCACCTATCCCCTCGTAGCCAGGAGCAGGTATGTATGCAAACACTCCGTTATATCTTCGCAAGCGCAAGATCCTCAATAAACTCTGTAACAACATTGAACTCAGTATATGTGTGTGTTCTGATTGACATATATACACACACAAATATACACATAACTTACACACGCACACATCGCATATAGTTTACTCACGTAGAAATCAAAGCGTAAGCCTCCCATCCACCGGTATTTCTCGGATTCAATATCAACATCGGCAACAAAGCCTACAATGCAAAAGGCAAATTAAATATTATGATGATATATGAATGCATACCCCATGTAAGTAGAAGAATGCTATAAAACTTTGTTTGTCCTTGAACAACTGTTGCTACATCAACAGGTCGTGTACGACCTGCAAAAGATGAACGTGTGTGTGTGTGTGTGTGTGTGTGTGAGAGAGAGAGAGAGAGAGAGAGAGAGAGAGTTTTTACCACGTATAATTGCAAATGTTGCGTTTTGAGCATTACAAGGCTCCCCAACAGCATCTAATAGTGATTTGGCCATACCGTTTCCTGAACCTGTTAAACAACTATCGTTCATACACTAATATGACATTATATTGATAGGATCATATATAGAACGGAAATATACCTGCAGGTACAACTCCAATGGGTAATTTAATGGCTCCTGCCCAATCAGGTCTTTCCAAAAGACCGTTCAATACCTGTATACAAATACTGTTAAACACACACAAACACATTATATAAGTAAGTTTACCTCCACTAGAATACCATCCCCGCTCACACACACAATACCATCATATTGTGAAATATTCATGGACTTTGCCATATCCCTTGCATGATTTTGGAATTGAGTAACTGGAACAACATATTGTTACTGTGTGTGCGTGTATGTGTTTACGTTATACAGAGTTCCCTCCCTCCCCCCCCCCTCTCTATCTGTACCTTTCTTTGTGACATCAACACGTGCAGCTGCCATTAATGGTAATACATCACGCTTATATACTTCTTCAGCACTCCCCTTGCCGTGAATGGATTAATAAAGACAATCAACCGCTTGGGCCTCCCTAATAACGTAATATTTGTCAACTAGCATACAGAATACATAGGTACATATACAAAAAACAATATAGTATCTCTCCGGATGCAATATAATAACAATGAATAAAGTACGTGCACACATTATCAACGTACAATATTATATCCAATTCAATGCATAATGTTAGACATTGTCAAAATGCAGAGTTGAAGATCCAACGGTCAATGTAAAATATTCCTAGCTGTTATACGACTCTGGCATGTGTGTGTGTGTTATATGTCATATGTACCTGATCTATCCAAGCATTCTTGTATTGAATCACACCAGAGTCTGTAAGCCTCGCGCTGCTCAAACTCGAGTACGAGATCCTTCTTGCTGCGGAGTGTGCCGCCGGTGCAGCATCCAGAGTTTGTGAACTGGAAGGTGTGCAGGACGATGGTGATGGGCTTGTCTGTGAAGCCCAGAATATCCTTTTGAACAATCAGACTCCCTGTGTAGCTACCATTACCGTCCCACTTGAGCACACCTGAAGAGCTGAATGAGGCCTTCACCCTGTTCCCGTCCAGCACCATCTGTGCCACAATCACTCTGTCCTTGTCCATTCTGCCTGAAGATTGAGCTTAAACAAGATCTCTCTCTCTCTCTCTCTCTCTCTCTCTCTCTCTCTCTCTCTCACACAACACACACACACACACACACACACACACACACACACCGTATATGGAATGCAGAGATTATTGAGCTGAAATTCTAGCTGGAATGTTGAATTTCTTCTCAGATATCTACAGTACGACCTCGTATTGCCGTCCCATTCGCCTCAGCTGCAGCAGACAATCGCATTCTCCACTGGGCCGTTACGAAGAAACACAAGAGAAACCCTAAGAACAGAGTTTTTTGCCCCAAAAAATGCCAAACAAACCCTAACTAGGTTCCTCGGGTGATCAGGCGAGCGATCTTTCCCCATAAATCTTTCAAGAATCCCGCAGGTAGCACGAGAATCCCACAAAATCCCACAGGAATCCTATCGCAGTGTCTATTTCGTCAGATTTCTACATAAGTCGATCGATCGAAGAGCAGATTACCCTGATTCTCAAATGCAATACACATCTCCTATTTTTTTCGAGTTCTAATTGCTGGTAAGCTCCCTGTATATGTATGCGCAAAAGCACGGAGATATATTTGCTCTTGATATATACATACGCATCACATTTGTATACAAATACACACATATATGTACATTATGTTCCTTTAAAGACCATATTATTTTATATAAAGCCCAAAGTAGCTCCATAATAATATATATGGAAGTATTTGTATTTTGTAGACTTCTATTTAAAGCTTATGATTTTTATGCGTGTACAAGAAGATATGAGATACTCAATAATGGGATATTTAAAACGTGTGTGTGCGTTTGTGTTTATTCTTAACGTTTGCTGACACTTTGTGCTGGCATAAATAGACTAACCAAGTGGGTTTTACTTGGGACTCATGCATATAGCATGCGTATGTAATATAACACATCTTATATGTGTGGACGCTTATTATACGATATACATGGACATGTGTGTGTCTGTGTGTACCCGTGCCTTTACATATACATATATTTGTATATAGACACCAGATGCACCTAGAGACAAATGAAGCTTATCTATTGAGCAGATTCCCGAGATTGAACTTATAAAATTCAATGCACGCAAAATGATATATTATTTTTCCATTTGTGAATATATTATGTCTCCATGTGTATATATACTATATACAGATAGAAAATTGTTTCTGTATGTCACTTATGAGCAGATTATCGAGATTGTGGATTCTTATGCAACAGACAACACAATCGATCGTACGGGTCAACTCTTGCCACGCAAGAGGGGATCGTAGATGCATGAAGCGGATATTCTTCCGGCTCCTCTAGTTTGGCTGTTGACGGTCTTCGTTGTACTAGTGACATTGGGAATATTCCGTCACCACGCAAATACTCGTGCTGCGAGGAAAGTCGAACTCCGAAGACTACAGCAGCTATTAGCCGCCGAGGTAGTGTTTATAAGTGTGTTTGTAGGAATTCATATGCATTTACGATACACCTTGTAAAGTATGTATATATTTATTCTGTGTATGTATGATATTTAATACTGACGTGTTTGTGTATGTAGAACGAGCGTGCTGAGGAATTGGCAGAACAAGAATACTCTTCCATGCTGGCTTCAACAAAGAGCTCTGTTTCTTCTTCAACCTCGCCTTCGCAGTCCCCTTGTGCTGTTTGTCAAGCTCTCACCACTACACGCTGTTCCCGCTGCAAGTCTGTACACTATTGGTAAGTATATGTAAATATCATATCTATATATCAGTGCACATCTATGTTACACTTAGTATTAAATCACTATTCAAGTTTTGTATCGCGTGGTTTGGTGTGTAAATAGTCAGGGACCATGTAAAATTAGTAGTTACACAAATTTCTATTAGACATACAGGTCCGAATGTGTTGTTGTGTATGCATGTGTGTGTAACGCTTGCATACATCTACATACATTGACATATAGGTACATACGCATGTGTCATGTATATATATGTACATGTGTTGCAGTTCTTCGCAATGCCAGATGCAACATTGGAAGCAAGGACACAAGAACGAGTGCACTCAACCGAAGAAGTCTAAGCTTGCTGTTCGTTTAGCTGTTGAACCAATCAAGAAATTCGAGAGCAAGTACCAAACAACATCGGACGACCCTCATGTGATCGCTTCCAAGCCTCCCGAGGTTGAGGCACGCACTCTTGACAACGTTGAGAAACGCACTCTTGACAAAGTTGAGACACGCACTCTTGACAAAGTAGAGAATGTCACACCTGATGGCTGCCTTGTCAAGCCTAAAAAAGTATGCGTGCGTGCGTCTGTGTGTGCATATGTATATGTGCGTACATGATTTGGCACACACACACACACAAGGATCCATATATTTCGTAGAATTTTAGAGCATTTCTTTTCTTGCAGATCCTGTTTTCTTACAACAGGTTCGTTCAGTACTTCAACTGGGATATTAGAAGACCTCCATGTGGGTTAATCAATTGTGGGAACAGGTATACACACGCACGCATGCACACACACACCATTTATATGGATATCATTGTATCATGTACATACACCTATAAACTACTTAACCTTGCCTTGATCATTGGCAGCTGTTTTGCGAATGTTATACTTCAGTGCCTGATGTATACGAGGCCTTTAGTAGCATACTTACTTGAGGGAAGCCATCGTGCAGAATGTAAGGTGTATTTTTGTATGGCTTTTAGTGTGTCTTTACTTAATTTTTGTTCTTTATTAAATTACGTCTCTCAGGCCGCAGAAATGATTGGTGTTTCATGTGTGAGTTTCAAGAGCACGCTAGGAGATGTTTCAGTAACCAAGTGCCATTTTCGCCCTTTCGTATCCTGTCACGTCTCAGAGACATTGGTAATCATCTGGGATACGGACGTCAGGAAGACGCACACGAGTTTATGAGGTGTGTATGCGTGTCTATTGGTGTATATGTGTATGTATAGATATAGTGTGGATACATAAACAATCTATTGTATACTGCCAGGTTTGCAGTGGATTCTATGCAGTCTATCTGCTTAGACCAGTTTGGAGGTGAAAAGATGGTTGATCCACGCAGTCAGGAGACTACTTTGGTGCAGTATATGTTCGGTGGACATCTCCAGTCTCAGGTACATACTTATAACTATAGTGCAGAACTTAATATATATAGTATCGTGTGCATGTATATGTTTCCAGGTGAAATGCATGCAATGCGGGCATGAGTCTAACCGGTATGAGAATATGATGGACCTGACTGTGGAAATAGAAGGTGCAGTTGAATCTCTAGAAGACGCACTGGCACAATTCACGGCTCCTGAGTGGTTAGACGGAGAAAACAAGTACAAGTGTGATAGGTGGGGAACAAGTTTCTTATTAAAATCTGTGTGCTTGTGTACGTGTTATTTAGATATGTTATATTATCACATGTACATAATACTAAAGAAGCTGTTATTCTTCAGATGCAATGCCTACGTGAAGGCTAGCAAGCGCTTGGCCATCCATGAAGCTCCAAACATCCTCACCATTGCGTTGAAGCGTTTCCAGGTGCGTGTGCGTGTGTGTAAGTAAGCTCTACCAATGTTCCACATATCCCATCTTATGAAATACACATCTTTAGAGCTTATGCATTCGTATTGTGTGTGTGTGTGTGTGTTTGTTCTGACACAGTTTTATCTGTAATGCAGTCGGGGAAGTTTGGCAAGATAAACAAGCGGGTAACGTTCCCAGAGGCTTTGAACATGTTGCCATATATGAGTGGTGAAGGCGATAAGCCCCCAATATACAAGCTTTACGCCGTGGTTGTTCATGTGGACATGTTGAATGCTTCATTCTTCGGCCACTACATTTGTTACGTTCGTGACATGGAGGGGACATGGTACAAGATCGACGACAGTAAGGTATCTGCGCGTCCATGTATGTGTTTGTGTGT